>JALIGW010000037.1:3205000-3530000 GCA_023053685.1 Diadophis punctatus similis | reverse complement strand
TTTGGTGCTTGGCCCTGTCAGAAGCGTTAGAGAAAGCTTTATTGCAGCCTTCGTGCTCGCAGACGTAAGGTTTCTCGCCGGTATGGGAGCGCAAGTGGGTCTTGAGGTTCTCCAGCCGTGAGTAGGCCTTATTGCAGCCTTCAAACTGTAAAAACGAAAGCAAGGAGAGAGGTTCACTGCATGGCAGAATTTCCTTCAAAGCCCACTTTGTGGTTCAGCCAGGTTAAAATATTTCCTCATGTACTGAAATTCTTGCCTTAATCTGCCTCCCGATTCTAGGTGTCTGGTGGTAGATTTCATGGTCAACTTTATCAGTGAAGCTGATTATAATCCTGGGGACACATCTCTACGGATAAAGATTCCTCAATGCTACCTTACGGTTACAGTTCCAGTTGTTGGGAAAAGCACCTGGCTGCAAAATTACGGTGTTATGTTGAACATTGAATGGGAACTTTTCCTCAGGAACAATCATGTCTTAATAGGAAGGCAGCCTTTCCTACCCTGTTTCCCCCAAAATAAGACACCCCCTGATAATAAGCCCAATCGGGCTTTTGAGTGCATGGCAATAAGGCCAAGCGCTTATTTCAGGGTTCAAAAAAATATAAGACAGGGTCTTATTTTCGGGGAAACACGGTAATAGCTGAGAGGTATTTTTGTTTGTTTTTTTACATAACGGCCAAATATATGTTTCATGCACTGAAAATACTGGAGTGGAGTGGGCTTGGGGTTTGCGATTTATTTTTTTCCCCAGGGGAGTTTTGTTTCTTCAAGGAATAGCAATAGATTAGCGATGGTGGCACTGACTGACTTATCATTTTAGGACTCTGCTTTGGTTGGCGGGTGGAAGCACTATTTGGCTCATGTTAGTATTCTGAGGCAGGCAAAAAATAAAGAGGTTCATGAGTTGAAGATTTGCAGTGGAGAAACAATATAATGTGGAAATGCTCTAATCTAATCTAATGGAATTGGGTATGTGTAGTTTAATGAAAAAAGGACTAGGGACGACATGACAGCAGTGTTCCAATATCTCAGGGGTTGCCACAAAGAAGAGGGAGTCAAACTATTCTCCAAAGCACCTGAGGGTAGAACAAGAAGCAATGGGTGGAAACTAATCAAGGACAGAAGCAACCTAGAACTAAGGATAAATTTCCTGACATTTAGAACAATTTAATCACTGCAACAACTTGCCGCCAGAAGTTGTGAATGCTCCAACACTGGAAATTTTAAAGAATAGATTGGACAACCATTTTTCTGAAATGTAAGTTTTCCTGCCTGAGCAGGGAGTTGGACTAGAAGACCTCCAAGGTCCCTTCTGACTCTGTTATTCTATTATTCTGTTAATCAGCAGATCTGCAGCCAACCACAGGGCTGTAAGAATGCCTGCCCATGTGCAGGGATGTCATGATGGAAATCTTACCAGTTATGTACAGGTAGTCCTCAACTTGAGGACTAAATGAACAGTTCATTTAGTGACTGTTCAAAGTTACAACGGCACTGAAAAAAGTGACTTATGACCGTTTTTCATAGTTATGACCTTTGCAGCATCCCCACGATCGCGTGATCAGAATTCAGAAAGCTTGGCAACAAGTTCATATTTGTGACCGTTGCTGCGTCCCAAGGTCATGTGATCCCTTTTTGCGACCTTCTTGATAAGCGAAGACAATGGGAAAGCCAGATTCACTTAACAACCGGGTTACTAACTTACCAACTGCAGTGTTTCATTTAACAACCGAGGCAAGAAAGGTGGTAAAGTGGGGCAAAACTCACTTAACAAATGTCTCACTTAACAGCAGAAATGTGGGGCTCAATTGTGGCTGTTAAGTCGAGGATTAGATTTAGATTTATTATTAGAGTTGGAAGGGACCTTGTAGGTCATCTAGTCCAACCCCCTGCTCAAGCAGGAGTTCCTACATCATTTGAGACAGATGGCAGTCCAGTCTCCCTTTGATTACTTGTACTTACAATCCTGATGCCTGGTGCAAATTCAAAGATGGCGGCATTTGCGTCACAACAGCATGATGCATGTTGGCTGGTTGCCTCCCATGCCCTTGTTGCAATGCCCATGCTCCAGACAACTCTGCCTCTCTTTTTAGGTACGCCAGCCAGCTCAAATGGCAGCTGTTTGTGCTTGTCCTACTTACTGTGCATTTATGAGGTTTTTCTCCCGTATGCCGCCTCATGTGGACGACCAGCATGTACTGAGCTTTGAAGGGTCGTTGTTCCCGTGAGCAGTCGTGCCAGTGGCACACGAATTCCTTCTTTTCCCCATGGATATGCTCGTTGTTAATATGCTGCGATGTTGGAGAAGAAAAAGATGCACAGAGACCAGAATTAAGTGGCAGTGACTATTTCAGAATTCACCCGACTTCAGAAGAACCGGAGAAGTTGTTTTAGAGTCCATCCATTGTAAATAGGACTGCGAACTAGGGAGATTAAATTAATTTTTTTTGGGGGGGGGGAGAAACCCTTTTGCTTTACACACATGTAATTCAGGGGTGGGTTCTAACTTACCTCCCTGCCGGTTCACTTCCTCCCACACCGCCTCGTGGGCACGTGCACGTTTGCGTACGCACGCATGCACAGTGCCAAAAAATCCGAAATAAATAAATAAATAAATTAAAAATCTGAAAACAAGATGGCGACCACATGCACAGTGCCGGAAACTCAGCTTCTGTGCATGCTCAGAAGAAAAAATAAATTAAAAAAAATTTTTTTAAAAAAATTAAAAATAAATAAAGATGGCGGCGCCCACGGACCGGCACTGACCGAACCGGTTCCGTGACATCATTGTGATGTCACCAGTGGGTCGCTACCGGTTTGGGCGAGCCGGTCCGAACCGGAAGGAACCCACCTCTGATGTAATTCAACATTTCAGTACACGTATCAGTATGATTCTTGTATCTCTTTTACTGTAATATATTAACCCTTTCTGGGTTAATGTACCGGATATTTTACAATATTCTTTGTTTTGTCTTTTTGGCTTGTTAGCTGCATTGTGGTATACGGCTTACAGAACTATTGGGAAGGTAATCAATAAAAGAAAATGATAAAAGTCTGGCTTTTAAATCAAATCAGACATTGCATGTTTCTAGCTCCTAATGTTGGTTGGTCTTGCTCAGCCATGAAGCTCCTTGGGAAAGTAAAATATTTCTTAATCTAACCTATTTTGTAGGACTGTTGAGAGGGGAAAATGGCATGATTGCATGTAAGTCTTAATGGAAATAAAGAGCACAGAGGTGACAAACTTGTGTGATCTTATGTATTAATAAAAAAAATTATTACCAGCTAGAAAGAAGTGACAATTTTTCACACATATGAAAGGTTTTTAGGATCTTTAACTATCTCTTAGCTTTGAATAGAGATGAGGAACATAACACAGGGCCAACTCACACCATAAACACCAATTGGTGTACTAAGCATACTATAGTTCTGTGAATATGCTTAATGCCTTCATCATAATTCCTCTGTTAAAGCCATCTAGACTTATGCAGCAGACCCAGGAGACTCACTTTGGTGTCACTTTCTCAGGCAAATGAATGTTGCAGTAGTCACAACCTTACATTGTGACCAGTGGTGGGTTCCTACAGGTGCGGTCCACTCTATAGCACCGGTAGCAGCCCGCTGGTGACGTCACAGTACCGGTGCGGTTGGTTACCGGTGCCTGCGTGCTGCCATTAAAAAAAATTTTTTTTTAATTTTATTTTCTTCTGCGCATGCCCAGAAGCTGAGCTTCCGGCACTGCGCATGCGCTGCCTTCCTACCCCATAGTGAGTCCAAGCAGGGGAGGATGGCTGAGGGAGCGCGTGAGACGCTGAAAGAACGGGCGGCAGGAGCTATCTCCATTCTCCTCCCTTCAGCAGTCCGAGAAGCCACGAACACGCGGTGATGATCCTAGGCATTTTCGCACGTTTGAGGCTTCTCGAGCTGCTGAGGAGAGGGAGAATGGGCGGCAGGACCTATCTCAGTTCCCCTCCCTTCAGCAGTCTGAGAAGCCACACCCACCCAGTCACATGGCCAGCAACCCATGCCTACCCGGTCACATGGCTGGCAAGCCACACCCACAAAATAAGCCACGCCCACAGAGTGGTAGTAAAAAAATTAGGAACCCGCCCCTGATTGTGACTAAGGAGAAATTTCCTTACATTTAGAACAATTAATCAGTGCAACAACTTGCCACCAGAAATTGTGGGTGCTCCAACACTGGATGTTTTTAAGAAGGGATTGGACAACCATTTAATGCTATGGAGCTTCCTGCTTGAGCAGAGGGTTGGACTAGAAGACCTCCAAGGCCCCTTCCGACTCTATTATTCTATTATTCTGTTAATCAGCAGATCTGCAGCCAACCACAGGACTGTAAGAATGCATTGCCAACCCATGTGCAGTGATGTCATACGAAGGCAGGACTGCCAACAGAATTCTCTATTATTACTGATTATTAATACAGAGGGACCTCAGTATTGTTAATTGGTTCCGGGAGGCGCAATGAGTACCAAACACATTTTTCCCATAAGGAATAATGTAGTGAGTCACAAGGCAGCTGACACCGACAAGTTCTAGTTTGTGTGTTGCAGGGGTGGGTTCTAACTTACTTCGCCGCCGGTTTGCTTCCTCCTGTGCTGTGTGGCTGCGTGCTCATTGCCGAAAACTCGGCTTCTGCGCATGTGTAGTAGCAAAAAATCCATAACATTTTTTTTAAAAAAAGGCTGAAAACAAGATGGCGCATGTGCAGTGCTGAAAACTCAGCTTCTGCGCATGCGCAGAAGCAAAAACAAGGAATTTTTTTAACACCCCCCCCCATTTTTTTTTAAAAAAAAATGCCGGCGTCCATGGACCAGCACCGACAGAACCGGCTCCGTGACGTCACCACCGGTTTACTACCAGTTCTATAGAACCGGTGCAAACCGGGAAGAACCCACCTCTGGTGTGAGTAACAAACAAACAATGAGCATTGTGACAAAATATCCATATCAAAATGCATTGAGTACCAAATTTGATGAGTTTCAAAGCAGTTGAGTACCAAGCACTGGTACTCATCCTGTCCTCTTGCCAGAAAACTATATAAAAGTAAAACGGGCCTCTTTCTGAGATGTATTTCAAGTACAATATCAGGACGGGGGCTTTTCCAGTTTATTTAAAGACCCCCTTGTTACCCTGTCAACTCACATGCACTAGCTGTTCTTGAGTGTCAAACTCTTTGGTGCATCCTTCCCAGTGGCAATTGGTCTCGTAAACTGCTTCGGCTTCCACCTTCCCGTCTTCCTTCTCCAATTCATCTCGTGGATCAAGAACACTTAGTAAGGGGTCCTGGGGTGGAAATAAAATGCATATTCAAAGATACTCTGGGAAAATTCACTGGAAATTTTCTTTCACTTCAATTCACCAAAAGAGAACAGATAGTTCTCCCCATCTTACACTCTAACAAAGGTTCCATGGTCTTGAGTCAGAGGTGGGTTTCAGCAGGTTCTGACCAGTTCTGGAGAACCGGTAGCGAAAATTTTGAGTAGTTCGGAAAACCGGTAAATACCACCTCTGGCTGGCCCCTCCCCATTTATTCTCTGCCTCCAGAGTCCCAGCTGATCGGGAGGGAATGGGGATTTTGCAGTATCCTTCCCCTGCTATGCCTACCAAGCCACACCATGCCCACCAAGCCATGCCCACAGAACCGGTAGTAAATTTTTTTGAACCCCACCACTGTCTTGAGTGTCATCTTGGTCTCTTCTTACCCACCACACGGCTGATGTGAAGATTTGAGGGCACAATGAGGAGCCGTCATTTACTAGTTCAGCACATGTTCGGTATGTAAAAAGGTTCTGATTGAGTCCAGGGCATCGCAGAGAGTAAGGGTAGTTCAGGACCCTGGGTGATAGTTGCCTACTGAATGGCAGAATCAGACTGCTTCTAATGCATTTCACAGGGCTGTCCAGAGACCTGGATTTCGAGAGAAGGCGGCAATCCGAAACCTGTGTGGGCACGCCTGTTACACTTGACAGCAGGTTTCTTAAAGAAGCCGGATCTCGAGCTTGTGCCTCAGCGTCACGTGATCCCAGGAAAATATGTGTTTGACTTAAGGAGGTGCCAGTGAGCGCAATGAATGAATTATCGGAGTGAAAACATAACTCATTTTCATGGGTGGGTTTCTTTTATGGTTGGATTAAGGAACTGATCTCTCGCCATACCACTGCTGATTTAACTGCAGTCCTAAATAACAGATTAGTTAACAGTCACTGCAGAATGTCTTCTGCTGACTGTCTCTCAGGGTAACTGCACCCCTGATACAGATGTCCCAGCTGCAGCTGGTGCCAACAGGTGCTTCCTTACCAGTGCCGATGCGCTGCGCGCGCATCTCCACGCTTCAGGCGTGTGCGTGCTCACTACGCGTGTGCGCCCCCTCGCGTGATTTTGCTTCCGCGCATGCATGGAAGCAAAATCGCGCTGAAATCTCATGAGGGGACGCACGCGTATGCGTGCATGCAAGATTTCGGCGTGATTTTGCTTCCGCGCATGCACGGAAGCAAAATCGCCCAAAAATTCACAGAAAAAGATGGCGACGCATGCGACGGACTGGCAGAGAGGGCTCCGGAGCGGTCGTGCGCAAATTGCGCAATCGGCTGCTCCCTACTGGAGCTGCACACCGGACAGCTCCGGCAGGAACCCACCTCTGAACCAACTACTCAAGCCCTTCCGGGTACTCATGGTGGGATTTTTCTCCTATGGGGCACTTCCTATGGATAAGCTGCACGTGTAGAACTGTTGCTCTCCTTCACCCATGATGCTTTTATCTGTCATGTTTTTGATTATTATTTTTTTGGTCACATGAAAGCATCCCAACATAAGAAATCTCTCCAACCTTCCCATAAGGAAGGCTGTGCCTTGTAATTTTGGTGCACAGGTAGCCTTTTCTCATGTCTCCATTATTAAACAGGTAAAAGCAGCGACGGTGTATAATTAACCCTACTTGTGATTAATCTAGCCATCTGTGAGCTATGGATGTTCAGAGGGGCGGGGTGGTGGTGGAAATCACACCAGTTGTGTAACACTGTCTCTGAGCGAGAACAGTCTCTGGTCGTTCTCTTCTTTCTTTTCAAATCCATGAGCTGGTCCCCAGGCTATGGGTGGGGAGAGGGGGTGCATCTGTGGGCCTGTGAGCACGTTGCTGAGGCCTGCTGTTACCTGTGTCCCCGTAGAGGCAGGGCTGGAAATTTCACCCTCCGAGCACTCCTCCAGGCACTTGGTGCTCAGGGCATCCAGCGGGCTGCCCAGGCTGGACTCTGACTTCAGCTGTGGGAGAGAGACGGCGAGAGCTCCAGGTGATGGCACCCCCTCCAACTATAGCCCCAGCCCCAAACACTGTCCCCTTAGTCTCCGCATTCCCCCCATCTTCCTCTCCCAAACTCATTCAACAGATCTCTCTAAGTGTGATAGGGCACCCCTAGGAGTTTTAAGTATTGGTAATGGCGGGTTTTTCCTCTCCTCTGTCTCTTTTCTGCAGGTCTTGGTATTCCGTATAATGAGTTAGATGTTGCTATCTTTGAGGCATAAAGTATCTGCCTGTTTTTGGGTGACAGGTCGCAAAGGGCTGGATGGGCACCCTCTTACCTGGCAGTGCTTCAGCATCCCACGAGGGGGTGGCATATGGTGCATCATCCCCGGCCGCCCAGTCACGTGTTCATGAGGCCCACAGGGAACTGTTGTTGGGTTGTGGCCAAAGGACATGCCTTGAGGTTTCTGGAACCCAAGTGAAGGGCTGTGGGGATGAGAAAAAGCATAAGCACTTGCCTCACAGGAATTCATTTGCCACGTTTTAGAAGCGTAACAAGGGTTGCGTCTTTCATGGCAGTGCAACTAAAAGGGTGACTGTGTGGTGGGGAAAGAAAAGGTAACTTCCTGGGACTCTGTGCTGTGGTGGTGCAGTGGTTAGATTGCAGTATTGCAGGCTAACTCTGGCCACTGCCAGAAGTTCGATCCTGACTGGCTCAAGGTTGACTCAGCCTTCCATCCTTCTGAGGTTGGTAAAATGAGGACCCAGATTGTTGGGGGCAATATGCTGAACTCTGTAAACCGCTTATAGAGGGCTGTAAAGCACTGTGAAGCGGTATATAAAAGTCTTATTGCTATTGCTCTTTGGACCTTTCTCTTCTTTAAAGCAAGATAAATTTCCAATTCTTCTCAACATAAACCTTAGAGCTGTTAAAATTTCTGATAGTGTATGTCAACAAATTATTTTGTGTCTACACTATTTTTTTTCAAACTGTATTTGTTTCCTGTTCCCATACAGCAACTAGTTTATCTTACACTCAGCAGACTTATCCTCTGATTATAATTCTGCTGCTCTTCTGGCTTTTATTATTTATGGTTTTGTTTGTTCTGGTCTTCTTTAAGAAGCAATCTTATGATGCATTCATTGTAATTTACATATACTCTGTCTTCTTTCCTTTCTTTCTTTCTTTCTTTCTTTCTTTCTTTCTTTCTTTCTTTCTTTCTTTCTTTTTCTTTCTTTCTTTCTTTCTTTCTTTCTTTCTTTCTTTCTTTCTTTCTTTCTTTCTTTCTTTCTTTCTTTCTTCCTTCCTTCCTTCTTTCTTTCTTTCTTTCCTTCCTTCCTTCCTTCCTCCTTCCTTCCTTCCTTCCTTCCTTCCTTCCTTCCTTCCTTCTCTCTCATTTTCTATGCCTGTCTGCCTACTGGACAATGAAAGTTCCCCCCCCCATAGCCATCGTTTTGTCCAGTCTAAAGGGTTGGGAAATTGAGGTGTAAAATACTAAGATGACCTTGGTCAGTCCTAATTGCTTGCCCATTTCTGTGGATACCTTCTCCATGTTAAGAGTTTTTGTCACAATGTGAATATTGCCAGTTTGTGCACCTCTATGTTTTCTAAGGTTTCCTGTATTTATGATCAAGCAGACATGTGATATGTTTTACTACGCATGCGCGCATTCCAGGGTTTGTCAACTCCCATTTCTTTCCTTCTCTTCTCCATTTCTGCCGAAGGCAGACGTGACTTCATTAGCTGACAAGATGTAGCTTATTAAGGGTCTATTTTATTATTTTTGTACTGAAATAAATATTTTGTTAATTAGATTTGAATCTCGGTTTTATTTTTCTAATGCGAATGACTTCAAAGAAGCAAGATCCAAGATCGCCTCTGATAGGAGAAAATCCTATCCTGACAGTTTTGGGTCTGGAATGGAGTTTTCAACAAAGGCTAAATCTTGGCTTGATTCTGCTACAGAGTGACTCTAGTAGGACACCTAGTTGGTGTCACTTTGGGAAGATGTGAATCTTTCTGCATGGCAAGTGTAAGTCCCTAAGGATATACATCCGGCGCGACCCAGAAGAAGGGCTTTCTCTGTGATGGCTCCCTTTCTCTGGAACATCATTCCCCCAGAGATTAGACTGGCCCTCACTCTAATACTCTTTCGGAAGGCCTGGAGACATGGTTCTACCAGCGGGCCTGGGGAACTCAGAGCGGGATGGGGTCCATTAAATGGCTAGGATGAGTGGTGGTGGTGGTGGTGATTATGTTATTATTTTTCTTTTTATTAATTTTATTTATTTTATACGGTGTTTTCATATCCTTGTAAGCCATCTTGAGTCGCCATGTTGGAGTAGGCGGCAACATACCGTATTTTTTGGAGTATAAGATGCACCTTTTTCCTCCCTAAAAGTGGCTGAAAATTTGGGTGTGTCTTATACTCTGAATGTAGCTTTTTCAAAGCTTTTTTTCCAGCCCTAACTAGGTGCTAACGATCTTCCCAGCTCTTACCTTGCAGGCTTTTTCATTGTTACTCTCTCCGAAGAATGTTTTTCCAGCCCTAAGTCTTTGCAGGTTTTTTTTTCATTGCTCTACTTGCTCCGAATATGTTTTTTTCTAGCCTTAACCAGGTGCTAACGATCTTCCCAGCTCTTACTGGCTTGCAGGTTCTTTCATTGTTATTCTCTCAGAAAGTTTTTTTAAGTCCTAACCAGGGGATAAAATAATGTGCTGAAGCTGCTCCAAATAAGTTTTTTTCTAGCCCTAACCAGATGCTAACGATCTTCCCAGCTCTTACCGGCTTGCAGGCTCTTTCATTGTTATTCTCTCAGAAGAAGGTTTTTTTAAGTCCTAACCAGGGGATAAAATAATGTGCTGAAGCTGCTCCGAATAAGTTTTTTTCTAGCCCTAACCAGGTGCTAACTATCTTCCCAGCTCTTACCGGCTTGCAGGCTCTTTCATTGTTACTCTCTCCAAAGAAGGTTTTTTTAAGTCCTAACCAGGGGATAAAATAATGTGCGGAAGCTGACCAGACTAAGGACACTAGCCAGATTAATGCCTGGTAGGCAGATTGTTTTCCCCTATTTTCCTCCCCAAAAACTAAGGTGTGTCTTATACTCCGGTGCGTCTTATACTCCGAAAAATACGGTAAATTTTCTAAATAAATAAATAAATAAACAAACAAACTAATCAATCTATATTAAGCTAAGAGGGCTTCAACTTCCTATGCTAGTCAGCAATTGGTGCTGCAGTCTCTGAAGGCTGTCTACCTGAATAACATGTCTACCTGACAGCACCGATGGAGAGGTGCCCATAGGAGCCCCCAGCTGAAGCACAGCGAGAGTTGATGTAAGCCACCAGAGAATTGGGAGAGGTGCGGATGACAGTTTGCAGATCAATGCTGGCATCTGAGAGTGGCGAGATGGACAGGGCCCGCTTCTTGGTCAGCTTTGCTGTGCTCCGGGGTGTAGAAAAACGACTACCTGGGGAAACACACAGGAAGAACAGAGGAAACTCCAATGAGACAGTCAGCCCCAGGAATGTTAGTATGAATTGGCAATAGTTGTCTCTAGTTTCAAGCAGGATTCTCTCCTAATCTTTATGTCAGGCCGAAGCCATATTATATTGGAGACTTTGGCCTGCCACACGTGATGCTTAGAGTATATTCTTGCTGTGGGAATTTGGGAGGGGCTGATGTAGGAGCAATGTAGATATGTAGCCATAACAAATTCCTTCTAGGCTTTCAAGGTCATCCTTTGTTCAGCACCTGGCCGGAAGCTGATGGGAGTACCGGAGATGTTGGCAGAAGATGAATGGTCAACAAGATGAACTTGTGGGTGTGGGAACAAGGGAATGAACTTTCAAATGGGTGGAGAAACCCCGGGGACTTCAGATTTGGGTTTCTCACAGATGTGCCAACATGGCTCTAGTAATAAATTGGAACTTTGAAGAATACTTTGCCTCGGACTCTGATTTAGTTTTGGATGCTATTTGGAGCCCTGACACTTTATTGGAAATAGCAAGAATTGGCCCTGCAGATCTTCAGCCTGCTAAGCATGAACCAGATCCCAGGGATATAATTTTGCCAAGAAAGAAGAATTGGTTCTATTTGGGAAGAGAGATGCGGATATGCGAGCCCAAGACTTAGATCACGGTGAAAGCAATGTGATGTAGTGGTTAAAAGGTGGTGTAGAACTAAAGAGATGTACGTTCAAGCTTATCTTCAGCTCAGAGGTGGTATTCAGCCGGTTCGGACTGGTTCGCCCAACCCGGTAGCGAAAATTGCGGGTGGGCCAACCCCGGCTCTATGCTATTCTATTTGTGCATGTTTTTGAGGCCGGGCGCATGCACGGAAGGCTTGCGTGGGAGTAAAGCGTGTGCTCACATTTGCGAACCGGTAGGGAAGGTGAGTGAAAACCATCCCTGCTTCAGCTATGGAAGCTCACTGAGGAATTTTGCGTTTTTCTCTCTCTCAGCCCAACCTACCCACAAGAATGCCCTTGGAGGGGAGAATGAGAAGAGTCAGAAAAGTAGTTCTTGACTTATGACCAAAATGGAGCCCCAAATTTCTGTTGCTTAGCAACACAAGTCAAGTGAGTTGTAGCTCATTTTATGACTGTTTTGCTATAGTTGTTAAGTGAATCTTCAGTTGTTAAGTGAATCATGCGGTCGTTAAGTGAATCTGCCTCTCCCCCATTGATTTTGTTTGTCAGAAGCCAGCTGGGGAGATTACAAGTGGTGATCACATGATCCTGGGACATGTCTGTTGCCAAGCATCTGATTTTTGTTCATGTGACAATGGGAATGATGCAATGGACCAGAGGTGGGTTCCTCCCGGTTTGGACTGGTTCGCCCGAACCGCTAGCGACCCGCTGGTGACGTCACGATGATGTCACAGAACCAGTTTGGTCGGTGCCGGTCTGTGGGTGCCGCCATCTTTTTTTTTTGAATTTTTTTCCCCATTTTTTTGGGGGGGAAGGATTTTTTCCTGGGGTTTTTTTTTCTTCTGCGCATGTGCAGAAGCCGAGTTTCCAGCACTGCGCATGCGTTGCCATCTTGTTCTTGGCTTAAAAAAATTTCTTTTGAATTTTTTGGCACTGTGCATGCACGCACGCACAAAGCACACATGTGCCCACGAGGCATGCCCACGCGGCGTGGGAGGAAGCGAACCAGCAGTGAGGTAAGTTAGAACCCACCCCTGCAATGGACATAAGTGTGAAAACCGGTCATAAGTCACTTTTTCAGTGCTGTTGTAACTTCGAATGGTCACTAAACAAATGGTTGTAAGTAGAGGACTACCTGTATGTTTCCTTGAGCTGCTGAAAGAAAGGCAAGATATAAAGCTGACAAACAAATAAGAAAAACATGGATAAATATGAAAATTCATTGCTCTATATGTCCAGTTTCCTGAGATGGGATGGGAAACCTAAAGCCCTTTGCATGTGCCAGAATTATAGCTCCCATCATTGGCACTGGCTGATAGAAGCTGTAGCATTTAGAAGGTCTCTGTTCTCGACTTCAGTCTCCAAAGCATTGTGAGGCATTCTGAGATAGAACTTCTTAATTCTTGGGTTACATTTTACCTCTGGTCCAAAACCTGAAGGATGACTGATTGAGTTCAATGAAATCAATTTATTACAGTCATAGGGTCAGATAAAATAGCTAATAGTAGAACTGTTACATTCACCTATGTATGCAACCAAAAAACAATGAGTATCATAGGATCTAAAAATAAATAAGAACATATATACTAAAACAACACTAAAAATAGTATTGTAAAGAATGACGATGAAAGGAATATTCAAACTTAACTGATAGTGCAACGCATAGTACAGATTGTAGCACAAAACTGGGCAACCTGGGAGTCCGAAAGAAATAACAGTAACTGGAAATCACACTCCCTGCCTGGAAATTTCTTCAAGTTTGGATAAATAAAAGTCTGACTAGAATCTGTCTTTATTTAGGGAGCAGGATAAAGCATATGGCTTAGAGTTTCCATTGAGCCACAACCAGATGGAATTCTCTCACTGCAGTATCTACACGGCAGGCGTTCAAAACAAAGCGAAGGTTATTTTTCCAATCTTTTTAAAAATTAATTTTGAAAGACTGACATTCCTAAATCTGGAAACCTCCACAGGTTTCATCTTTTGTACTGATTCTATAATTTTATTTACTTTTAAATTATATAAATAAATTGTTGATTATATATATATATATATATATATATATATATATATATATATATATATATATATATATATATATATATATATATATATATATATATATATATATATATATATATATATATATATGTAGGATTTTTTGCTGATAAATGAAAATAAAGGGAGACTTTATAACCTTTATAACCAAAGACTTTATAACCAAAGACCTACATACAAACCTACATACAAACACCCGCGAAAACCTCAGAAAACATATATATATATATATATATATATATATATATATATATATATATATATATATATATATATATATATATATATATATGTAACATTTTTTGCTGATAAATGAAAATAAAGGGAGACTATTATAGATAGTCTATAGATATATATATATATATCTCACAAGGATGTTATTTATTAAGGGCCTTGAGCTGCTAATTGAGGGATTTCTCACAAGGAAATAAATATATAATTTATTTTACATAAATGCATAATAAGATCTGTCAAGATGGTTCCAAGAATTCTTCAATAAAGTTTTAGATATTAAAATGTCTATCTGTCTGTTTCTCTGTCTGTCTGTCTGTCTGTCTGTCTGTCTGTCTGTCTGTCTGTCTGTCTGTCTATCTATCTATCTATCTATCTCTATCTATCTATCTATCTATCTATCTATCTATCTATCTATCTATCTATCTATCTATCTATCTATCTATCTATCTATCTATCATCTGTCTATTTTGTCTGTCTATTTTTTCACAATTATAATGATTCAAAGCTTTACTTTAGATCGCTGACATGATTGTTTATTTCACCGGCTCATATTTGAAGTCATATTTTTTAAAGTAATTGCAATACTACATGCTTTTGCCATCAAAATAATTCATGAAGGAAAAGAAAAGGCAGGGGGGGAAATGAAAAAAAAGGAACCACTAATTGTCTAATTTGTCACGTGGAACAATTCACATCCTTGCTACCCAAATGATTTCCCAGGCAGGTAGACTCTTCTTCTCCAATATGGCTGCAGAAAATTCTTCGAAGAGGAGTCAAGTAGGGCATTTCAGAGGCATCTCAGAAGCAGTAGACACCAAGGAGATAGCAGTTCATCTGCTAGGAAACTCACCTCTCACATCAATATGGAAATTAAATGGAGTGAACTGAAAGGGGTGCCTTAGATAAAATCATTATTGTTGGGGAAAGGAAGAGGATATATCCTTGGGTGATCATTTCATAATCTATGTCCGCTAAACGCAGGGGTCTCCAACCTGGGCAACTTTATGACTTGTGGACTTCAAGTCCCAGAATTCCTCAGCCAGCGCATGCTGGCTGAGGAATTCTGGGAGTTGAAGTCCACAAGTCGTAAAGTTGCCAAGGTTGGAGACTCCTGCGCTAAAGATTCCCATTTTCCACAGTCCCCTAAAAAAACAACCCCTTACCATCAGTATGAGAAGGATGTTCACCTCCAGGTACCAATCCGTAGGTGTGGTGATTCCCCACTGAGTTGGTTTGGTGATAATATGGTAAATCACCAATGCCTGTGAAGGGCAGGCAAAACAAAGCAAGCCGTAGATATGGAGAGAAAGAGATAGAAGGGTGAGACAAGTAGACAGAAACATGGAAACTGAGTCATCATAGAAATGACCTGCTAGTTAAAACTAAAGACCACTTAGTTTGACAATCTATTTCCATCAGTAGTTGGATAAATACATCTGGGAATTTACAAATGAGGCATAAAATTGGCTTTTCCCACTAGTTCTGAACACAACAATCCCATTTAGCTATCATAATTAGCAAGCCAGATGTACCACAAATTGTTGCATTGTAGAATACAATTTTGTTCCATTTCATTTTATTTCACCAGTTCTATATTTCCCTTCCCCCTCAGCTCCACCCTCCTTTCTATTCCAGAAGGGGCAATTGAGTTTCCTTAATCCTCACTAGGCTGTTTTTGGTATGGAGGTGAGGATAGAGGAATTACCTCTGAGGTTTATTTCCCTAAAAGATTTTTTTTTTCTACTTTTGATATCTCTTCCTTGTGTGTAGGATGGCTTTCTGTCTTGCACGAGCAATAACATTCTCCTGCTAAAGCAGTGGTTCCCAACCTTTTTGTGATCGAGTACCACTTGGAGGTCCCGTACAGTCACCGCGTACCACCTGGTTCCAGAGAAACTAAATTCGATCAGATATCACTTTATTTCCATAGAGTTCAGAACAGTCACCGTTCCTTTTTTGGCCCCGCGCATCCAGCAACTGGATTCTCGGGCCGCTGGGACCAGGTGGGTGGCATGTGGCAACAGTTGCAAATCGTTGCCAGATTATCTTGTGTTAGGCAGTAAACATTTTTGTGAAGTAAAAAATAACTAACTAAAAATCGTTCATGACCCCGAAAGTGTTCGCGTACCACCTGGAAGGCCCTCGCGTACCACTAGTGGTACACGTACCACAGGTTGGGAGCCACTGTGCTAAAGGCAAAAAATATGATGGGGTCTTTTGTACTTGCTGCTAACTATGGCACAAGCAAACTCTTTCAATCTCTTTCCTCTGCCATAACATTATCATCAGCAAGCTCTAGATTACCTCTAATATAAGTTCTTCCTTGTCAGGCTATACTCACTGAGATATATCTGGTATAAAGCACTACTTTAGATTCATAAAGCATTAAGGAAGACTCATAGATTTGGTTAGCATCCAACTTGAAGTGAACCTCACAACAAAAGGTTTCCACCGCAAGCTTGCCTAGACTCTTAGGCAAACAGACGTGGAAAGAGCCCTTAAGAAATCTGGAAATCCCTTTTAAATAGGATGTTGCAGGCACTCTCTGAGGCTCTTTCAGTCATACTGACCTTCTACCATGGCACTAGGTTGCCCTTGCCCATGGAGAGGCCGAAGGTAGCAATGTTCCATGTAGCTGTTCACCGGTGGGTTCATCGGATTGAACATAGTTTGTCAGAGGCTGAACACAGTCAAAGGAACATCGGGCAAGGTGGGATGAAAATTGGCACTGCTTTTGTTGAAGAACCCAGACCTGCAAGAGAGACAGTTTGTTATTATACGTGCGTAGGGCAAAAGCATTTATGTGATTTGTTAGCTTCTTTCTGATTTACTCTGCAATCATCTCAAGATCGGCCCAACAAGCATTTGTCTGTCTGAAAGGATACTTAGTTTGTAGCATTGTCAGAGAGAGAAAGACATTGTGATGGGGTGGTTAGGAAGTCAGACTGGGACCTTGGGAGTCTTAGATTCAAATCCTTATTCAGGCTTGAAGCTCACTTAGATAACTACCAGGTGGGCAGTTAACAATAGCAATAGCACTTAGACTTATATACCGCTTCATACAGTGGTGAAATCCAATTTTTTTTACTACCGGTTCTGTGAGTGTGGCTTGGTGGGCATGGTGTGGCTTGATGGGCGTGGCTTGGTGGGGGTGGCAGGGGAAGGATACTGCAAAATCCCCATTCCCTCCTTACTCCTGGGGGAAGGATATTGCAAAATCTCCATTCCCACCCCACTCTGGGGCCAGCCAGCGTTGGTATTTGCTGGTTCTCTGAACTACTCAAAATTTCCGCTACCGGTTCTCCGAACTACTTAAAATTTCCACTACCAGTTCTCCAGAACCTGTTAGAACCTGCTGGATTTCACCCCTGGCTTCATAGTGCTTTACAGCCATCTTTAAGCAGTTTACAGAGTCAGCATATTGCCCCCAACAATCTGGGTCCTCATTTTATCGACCTCAGAAGGATGGAAGGCTGAGTCAACCTTGAGCCGGTAGGTTCAAGTCAACCTTGAGCCGGTAGGTTCAAGGTTTAAAAGGAAGAAGTGGAAGACAAAACAATCTGGATTCTGCCCTCTGTAACATTCTATGAGTGAATCAAGATGATTCCACTATAAAATCCTAATTCAGAAGCACCTTTATTCTTGGGGAAGTAAGGATTGGAGAAGGATTACAGCAATCATTTGGAAAGGCTTCTGATGTCACAGAAATCTTCTTTGCTATCAGTGGTGGGTTTCTACCAGTTCAGCCTCGTTCGGGCAAACCGGTAGCAGCGGTGGCAGGAGGCTCCGCCCACCCATCTGGACATTATCATGGACGTTCTGCGCATGCGCAAAAGTGGCACGCGCACACGCTCCCATTCCCAAACCATTAGCAAAGGTAAGTGAAACCCACAGTTTGCTATTAATACAAGTAGCCCTTGACGTACGACCACAACTGAGCCCAAGATTTCTGTTGCTAAGTGAGACATTTGTTAAGTGAATTTTGCCCCATTTTATTACCTTTCTTGCCACAGTTAAGTGAATCAATGCAATTGTTAAGTTAATAACATAGTTGTTAAGTGAATCTGGCTTCCCCATTGACTTTGCTTGCCAGAGGGTTGTAAAAGGTGATCAGATGACCCAGGGACACTGCAACCGTCATAAATACGAGCCAGTTGCCAAGTGTCTGAATTTTGATCAGGTGACCATGGAGATGCCCCAATGGTCTTAAGTGTGAAAATGGTCATAAGTCACTTTTTTCAGTGCTGTTGTGAGTTTGAACGGTCATTAAACAAACTGTTGTAAATCAAGGACTATCTGTATGCATTTAAGCTTGCTTTTTGCTCAATCCAGTCTCATAAGAGTTACAAATTTAAGTTTTACATGTTTAGCAAAACTTGGGTGGCAACCTTGTGCTGCATGCTGGCACAATAACATATTGCCCAGTTTGCCTTTTTATTTATTTTATTTATTTATTTATTTGTCAAACATGTATAGGATAGTAGTAGTTTGTATAAATATAAGTAAAAAGTAACGATAAAATAGGACAATAGGACAGTAGGACAGGGACGGTAGGCACAGTGGTGCGCTTATGCACGCCACTTACAGACCTCTTAGAAACAGGGAGAGGTCGACTGTAGACAGTCTGAAGTTAAAGTGTTGGGGGTTTGGGGAAGAAACCACGGAGTCAGGTAGTGCATCCCAGGCATTTGCTGGTATTGCCGGGCTTCTGTAAAGATTTATGTGCTTTAGTAATCTCCAAGTAGAACCACCGAATTTCCATTGCCTAAGACAATCATCTGCATTTCATTTGGTGCATGGTAATAACCAGCAATGCTTCTGGATTCCGGCAGAGGGAGCTCGTTTGTAACACTCTTAACAGAATCAGATTTACTAAAATAATTGCCTAGCCCTAGCCTGTTGCTGCTAAAACAGGTCGGCTATAACATCCACCGTCTCTAATCGGTTGTGCCATCTGAAGACAGCCAGAGTTGTAGTCCAAGGCATTTGCAGGATATGTGTTGGAAAAGATTAACTCTTTAAAGCCAAAGGCCATGCATGACAAATATGAATTTGTCATGCATGGCCGAGGTGGCGCAGCGGTTAGAGGCAGTACTGCAAGTCACTTTAGCTGACTGTGATCCGCAGGTCAGCGGTTCAAATCTCACCGGCTCAAGGTTGACTCAGCCTTTCATCCTTCCGAGGTAGGTAAAATGAGGACCCAGATTGTTGGGGGCAATGTAAAATATACATTGTTTACTGGTGAAAAACCGCTTAGAGAGTGCTTGCACTGTGAGGCGGTATATAAATCTCACAAAATAAATAAATAAATAAATAAATGTTTCCCTACTCCGTTAGGTACACAGCAACTCTGATCCTACTTCCAAAGCAACTGGCAACCGTTGAGGGATACATTTCATTTTTTTTAAAAAAAGGCAGATGCTACTGGAGATATTCTCTACAATATGACAATTAGCCTTTATAATCTACTCTCTATCTGAGTGCTTAATATTTGAAATAAAAATTGTTAAGTGTTCTTATTTATCACATTTTCATCTTACGCCTTAGAGCTAACGTTCTCTCCCATCTCATTTCATCTTCAAAACAAACCCTGAAGTAAATTCGGCTCAGAGATTATAATTGGTGCAAGATTAACCAGGGAGGCTTTTTGGCTGAGTAGAGATCGGAATCAAAATCCCTCTGCTCTTAACTGTAAACTATACCCCCAGTTCTGTTTTTGGAGTATTCCCTCCCCAACACACACTCATGTTTTTGTCCTATTTTTTACTTTCCTTTTCCCAAGCAGTAAGAAGTATTTGCAAAACAACCCTGAGAACGATACCAAATACTGTATCTGAAATGCTATACACCGCCCAGTCTCTTTCATGTCAGATGGGCGGCTAAACACACAGGGTACGTGTATGTGCGTGGCTGGCTGAGGAACTCTGGGAATTGAAGTCCACAAGTCTTAAAGTTGCCAAGTTCGGAGAGCCTGTTTTAGAATATAATTATAGTAATCCTTGGATTTCCTTCTGCGCTTATGGGCTGTGACGATCCTGGTTCAGAAGCCCCATGTTTTTGAACCACATGCCATGGTTTAAGGGAGGTCTCTAGCAGATGAGCTGATGGCTTTGGAGAAATTTGCATTTGTTCTTCTGGAATTTTAGGGTGAGGGTTTTTCCCTCCATGAGTCTCCTTGGGGACTACTTGCCCTGGCTCCTTAGATGGCCTCTTTCCATCCTAAAGGCAAGGCCTCATTGTCCCTTTCACCAGCCTGAGCAATGAGCAGAAGTGCAGCTGCTACACAGCATGGTGACCTTTGATCTTTTCCTTGCTGCAAAAACCATTAAGGATGGAAACCAATGTCTAGGCACCCCATTGGCTGCTTGGAAGGAACACTGGTTAACTTCTTGATCGCAGGAATGAGTCCTTCTGGAGCAGGTCAAAAAAACTGGCTGTATAGAAGTGCTATTAGAGCTGATCTATACCGATGTTTCCCTCAGCACTGGAACATGTGGCTCGCTTGCCTATCATGTGATACATTCCTCAGCCCATTCTCCTGATATTATTTCTCCTTCCCTCTAGTCTGTTTTTCCCACCCAAATTGCTTTGTCAGTGATGCTACTTTCCAGGGACTACTGAGCATGTGTATTCCCATCTTATTTATTTATTTATTTATTTTATTAGTGAGATTTATATACCGCCTCACAGTGCAAGCACTCTCTAAGCGGTTTACACCATTAAGCAATGTATATTTATATTGCCTCCAACAATCTGGGTCCTCATTTTACCTACCTCGGAAGGATGGAAGGCTGAGTCAACCTTGAGCCGGTGAGATTTGAACAGCTGAACTGCTGATCACAGTCAGCTAAAGTAGCCTGCAGTACTGCACTCTAACTGCTGTGCCACCTCGGCTCATCTTAGTTTTAGAACTCCGATGAACAGAAGTGACTTTGAAGATGGAGGATGTGTTTCGCATCATGGAATTGGGGGAAGAAATTTGTTTTGAGCGATTTATTTTTTTTACAACATACATATATAAGACTGCAGCTATAAAGAGCTACACAATTTAAGTAGAGATGTGTCTAGCTGGTATCAGACAGCAGCATGGTTCTCCACCCACCCACCCACCTCACTTCTCTTGGTATTGTGGTGCTATTGGCAGCTTACTGTACATACGTGGACTGAAAAGAGAAATAGTAAAGCATGTGAGGATTCAAGAACCATCTGCATCTCCCCCAAGAAAATGGGGGCTCTGCTGGGTTGATGAATAAGAACCCAAAACAGCAAGTCAGTTTGAAAAGCAATGACTCATAAATGAAATATGGCTCTGATTATATATCCTGCCCTTGGGAACAGGTATTTCAGGATTCAGATTGCCCACTTTCATTTACTTTTTAAAGTTCATAGTTCATAGGAAGAAACTCCAGGCCACCAGATCATAAAAGGGAACCTTAATCCAGGTTGTGTCAAATTCTCTCAGTTTTATATAGCTTTGTACTCCTTTTGTCACTAATACGTCCGATCGTCCTCAGGTCTGGAAAATTTGCTCCTGCTCCAATCTAGATATTCATACATAAAGGAGGGATGAAAAGAGAGCTTCATTCTCATGAGAAATTTCTCACAAACACACATACAGAATATTTCTCTAGACATGCAAGTTCATACTATTCAGCAAATATGTTTGTTTGGTGTTTGTGTGAGAATGAACAAGGCTTTCTAAGAATTGGCCTCCCAGTCATGTACAAACACTATTCAGAACATTGTTCAGCAGTTCTAAATTTTAAGAATTATGATTGGACAGAATGTCACCAACATTCCAAGTGAGAAGGCAGGGCAGAAGTGGCTATCATCATTTAAAGGAGTACCTACTATGAGGTGAATCTCCATGTAATTTATACACTGAATACACAAATGCATATAAATATAAAGCTCCATTAATTGAAGATGGCATTTGTTTGGATGCAGTGAGAGGAGCAGAGATGTTGTTAAAATTGGGATGAGTGAAACTGCATTGTGTATCAAAGTTTTATCATAGATATGAAGAAATCTAAATGGATGACACGAAGATTGTTAGAGAGTCAAAACAATGTTACAGGTATACTTGTTACAGGTACTTATTCAAAATAACCAATAATCCAGTTTGAATGGCAAAATTTAAATTTCATTTAATTTCTTCTTACATAGTATCTGAAGTATCTGAATCTGGAATGGTTTGATAACATATTGTAATTAGACTAAAGTGACCAGATTATTTTTTTTTAAGCGGGACGGGGGGGGCGCCTGGGCGCCGCCATTTGTTTTGCCCTCTGCGCATGCGCAGAACGCTGCGCATGCGCAGAGGGCAAAACAGCAAATGTCGGCGTCCAGGTGAGGTGGGGGGGAAGGGGGGGGAAGCGGGAGGCCTTTCCTCGCCTCCCGCCTTCCCTTCGGCCGGGCTGGCAAGCAACGAACGGGAGGCGGGAGACGGGGAAAGGAGGCAGCCGGCAGCTTACCTGCTCCAAGCATCCAAGCGCCGCGGTCTCCCGGTCGCCCGCCCGGCCCCAGGGCAACGGCGGCAGCGAGGCGACGGGGGGAAGAAAGGGGAGGGGGACGAGGAAGGGCTGTTTGCGCCGCTCGTAAACTCAAAGCGGCGACGGCTCCTCGTCCCTCACCCCTCCCAACCGCAGCGGCGCCTCCGAGGGCGGGGCTAGGGATGGGGCGGGGGAAGGAGAGGAGGAGCAGCCTCCCTTCCCCTTCCCCCCAGCTTCCAGCCGCCGCCGGAGGAGTCAACAACGCGGGACGCCCACCCGCCGCCCACGCCGCCCACGGCCGGCCCGAGCTGAGAGGCCTGCTGCCTTTCAGGCCGATTTTTTGAAAGAATGCCCTAGTCGGGCAAACTTTGAAAAAATCGGGACTTTTTAGAAGGCGGGCGGGACGCGGGACAAATGATGAAAAAGCGGGTCTGTCCCGCCAAAATCGGGACGTCTGGTCACCTTAAATTAGACAGGTAGTTTTTTCAGGATCTGAACACTGTATTGTTATAATCTTTGTAATGTTTTCTGTTCTTTTCCCCCCAAAATATTCCCTTTCTTTGGGCACCTCTTTGGTTCAGAATTCTACTTGTATTTAAATTGTATACATTATACTATCGGACAGTGTTTCTTAAACATTTTTCTCTGGCGACCCATTCCCACTTTTAAAAATTATGGAGCATCCCAAACCAGGTTTTGTTTGTATATGTTTTATTTAACAATATTTATCATATTTCTATTTCAATAGTTTAATCTCTATTTAATCTCTCTTCATTTATAATGGATTTAGCTTTTAAATAAGGGCTAAAATTAAGAGAGATTAAATACTCTTAATTTTAATCATTTTATATTATCTTTTCATTACCTTGCAAGTTACTCAGAACTGCTTCAACAATCAAATGTGTGGCATATAAATTTAATAAATAAATACATAATAAATATATAAAACTCTAATGTCTGTAACCTTTAACTGATTAAAAAAATGCATCACTAGGCAAAATTGTTTCAACCAAGATATAATTAATAGGTTTACCTACAGAATATGTCCAAAATCCAGGGCCTGCAACTCCCATGGAATTGAAATTAGGCAATTTAAAAAAATATTTTATAACACAAATTATCACAAACTATTTTATGCCATAATAATAAAAGCCGTAAAACATTTTCTGTGGTCAACATCTGATGTTTGGATTGTGCTATACAGTTCAACATGGGCTACTTTCAAGGTAGATACCTCTCTGAGTATCTCCTGAATTTTTAAGAACTTTCCCAGTAATTAGAAGCTCTGCCATTATTGAAGGCATTGAGGAATCTAGTATGGAAATATCTCTGAAACAAGGACCCAAGGGGTCATGGGCTGTCCAGTTAAAAGCTAAAAGTGATGCATTCACTGCCACTACTGCTTCTCATGACTGTTTGATGGGATTTTAATATTGTAGTATTCTTCAATATAGACTGGCAAATATTTCTGATTTTGCAGACCCTTGAAGGGTCCTTGGAGTACATTTTGAGATACACTGCCAATGTACTAGAGCTGAATATATGTTAAAATTAAAGACTAATACTTTGACTTGAATTTGTTTGAATTATTTCATAATTTATAGGTTTTCACTTCTTGAAAAATAATGCACTGAATATACAAAATATTCAACTATAACATGGCAATGAAACACCCTACTACATGATATAATATGAAAAGGCATTGTGAGCTTATGCATCTGACGAAGTGAGGCACATCTCATGAAATCTCATAAAACGTGTTAGTTGGAAAAAGGTTCTACTAGACGCTGCCTGATCTCTGAACACTGAGACCCTCATGGATTTGTGAAAGGTTCATTTCTCCTTTGACAAGAATTCTACCACGCAAGGCCTGACTGACAGCAGCTAGTAGGTCTTCCAAGAGGAAAGATGGCTTGACAACTTTGAAGCTACCCTTTAGAAGAATTGCACAGATTTTGTATAATGCCCCAACAAATGTACCCATTAGGAAGTTAAGAATATGGATGCAGGTAAGTGTGTGCAAGTAATTTATTTTATCTTTATAAGTAACATGGAATGTTACTTCTTCAAGACTTGTACAAGATTATGTATATTTAAAAGAGACTACATTGTATAATTATGAGAACAATGGTTATAATCAGGGTGTATAATACTATGTATACTTGATACAGACAGTACACTGTCGTTGCAGAAATGGAAACTTGATGTATAATAAAGGAAAATGTATAATAAAAATAATATTAAGTTTATATGCCCGTTCTCTCATTCATATTAGCAGGAGAGAAGGTAAGCTCCAGTAGCAATGGCTAACCTGAAAATAAGCCGTGTTGGAAAGAAAAATACTTTTCTAAAGAAGGAGAAAATATGTAGGTTTTTTTTAAAAAAAATTATCTGTATTATCGTTTAGATCATTTTGTTATTTTTATATAAACTATCTTAGAGATCATCCAGGGTCAAAAGGTGGGGAAGAAATTACCCAATAAAGTATGCTACATTGGTGTTCAATTGCCGGTTTCTTTGAGGGGTTGGGATCAGAGGCGGGTTCCTATTTTTTTTACTACCACTCTGTGGGCATGGCTTATTTTGTGGGTGTGGCTTGCCAGCCATGTGACCGGGTGGGCGTGGGCCTCCGGAGCTTGGCAGCGGCCGGAGAAGCAGGGGGGCATTGCCCACCCGCAACGCAGCCCCCCGCAGCGGGAGCAGCAAGACCGCGGCAGCGGTTCTTCTAGGAGGCTCCATCCGGCCTGAATGCTTCTCCCCATTCGATGATCCTAGGCTCCTGCCGCCCGTTCCCCCTTCCCTCAGCAGCTCGAGAAGCCTCGAACGTGCAAAAATGCCTAGGATCATCACCGCACATTCGTGGCTTCTCGGACTGCTGAAGGGAGGGGAATGGAGATAGCTCCTGCCGCCCATTCTTTCAGCGTCTCACGCGCTCCTTCAGCCATCCTCCCCTGCTTGGACTCACTGTGGGGTAGAAAGGCAGCGCATGTGCAGTCCCGAAAGCTCGGCTTCTGGGCATGCGCAGAAGAAATTTTTTTAAAAAAATTTAAAACAATTTTTTTTTTAATGGTGGCGCCTAGGCACCAGCAACCGACCGCACCGGTACTGTGACGTCACCAGCGGGCCGCTACCGGTGCTATAGAGTGGACCGCACTGGTAGGAACCCACCACTGGTTGGGATAAACAAAGAAAGCATATTTACAAAAGATAAATCAAATCAATTACAAAAGTTACAAAAGATAAATCAAATCAATTAAGACAAATAATTGTTTTTTTTAATGGACAAAATTGAGACAATCTGAATTCTGCCTCACTGTTTTGTGCGGAATCTCTTTCAGTTTTGCTATCTAGAAAGTTACTCACCATTATACCAATTTGCATATTCATTTAAAACATTTATATAGCCGCCCATCTTATAACCAACTCTGGGTGGCTCCCAATCCAAAGTAAAAACAACATAAAAAGCATAATAAAACTATAAAACTAAGCACATTAAAAACATTAAAGCAAAAACCTGGCACCAAGTCATATAGTCGTCTATCCCTGCACTTTGGGGGAAAGCCAGTTTTTAAAAGAATAATGGGAGGCTAGGAGGGTAGAGGCCTGCCAAACATCAGCGAGAAGCGTGTTCCATAAGGCAGGGGGCTGCCATAGAAAAGGCATGCTTCCTAGTTCCCATCAGATGGCAATATTTAGGGGAAGGGATTAGCGGTGTGCCCACCCTATCTGATCTGGTAGGGCAGGTAGATGTCCTTAGGGAAAAGGGTCCTACAGATAACCTGGCCCTGTCTCAGTTAGGGCTTTAAAGGTGATAACGAGCACCTCAAATACTTTGGCCACCAAATGAGAAGGAAGGACTCACTGGAGAAGAGCCTAATGCTGGGAAAGATTGAGGGCAAAAGAAGAAGGGGACGACAGAGAATGAGGTGGCTAGATGGAGTCACTGAAGCAGTAGGCGTGAGCTTAAATGGACTCCAGAGGATGGTAGAGAACAGGAAGGCCTGGAGGAACGTTGTCCATGGGGTCGCAATGGGTCGGATACGACTTCGCAACGAACAACAACAACAACAACAACAAAGCACCTTGTATTACACCCAGAATGAAACTAGAAATCAGTCTGCACAACAGAAGTGTTCCATGGGCAAATGTAGGGCCCCCTCATTACTGTGTGTGGGGCTCCATTCTGGACCAGTTGAAGTTTAGGAGTGGTCTTCAACAGCCATGTGGAGTGTATTGCAGTAATCCAAATAGGAGGTGACTAAAGTACAGCTGATCGTGAGCAAGGCCACCAGGTTCAGGAAAGGGCACAAGTGGCACATAAGATGAATTTGTACAACCCCACCACCACTCAGCCGCAGCCACCACCTGCTACTTGGGCAGGACTTGTGAGTCAGGAGAAGGAGCTCAGGGGGAAGTGCCATCCTGTCCAGAATTAAAGGTGAAATATTTTGTGCAATGATCTTTTGTTTCAATATTACATTTTCTTTTATGCCTGATTTCTTTAAGTATTGATTAAACCTATCTCCTGTATTTCCACCACAAAGAGAAGACCAAACATAAAACCATAATCAAAATAGAAAAGCCAATCAATTGAAAGCCTTGCAAAGATGATATTTTCAAATAATTTCCCCTGTAGCAAAAAACTGAAGAGTTCCCTACAAAAAAGAAGGAGGGAAGCTGATGCACTCCTGCATAAATCGAAATAAAAAATCCCGGTTTGTCTTTCTTGATATAGATATACAATAAGACAGAAGCTAGGGGTTTATTTTATCCCAAAGATTTCTAAGAAGAAATTGGACAACCATATTCTGAAATGTATACTATAGGATTTCCTGCTTGAGCCTCTAAGGTCCCTTCCAACTCTATTATTCTGTTCAGTTTATAATGCCACTGAGATCTAATAGGAGAGGTGCACATTCCAGCTCTAAGTTCCATCGATGAAGAATTAACGAGATTTCCATCCTGTGCCTGGATCAGAACTCCCAACCGGAAGGAATCCACACACTCTGCTTCAGAATACAGAATAACAGAGTTGGTAGGTACCTTGTAGGTCCACTAGTCCAACCTCCTAACCCTATACCATTTCTGACAAGTGGCTGTCCAGTCTCTTCTTAAAAGCCACCAGTGATGAAGCACCCACAACTTTTGGAGGCAAGCTGTTCACCCAGATCCCTCAACCGTTGCTCTGTCTTCTTGAGAAGAAGGTGCATTACTACTTCCTTCAAGGAAAGCCTCATCATCCTCTTCATCCTCTTCCTCACGAACACATTCAACACCCAGTCTACTGTTTCTCTCTGGCTGCATATACAGCATAAGACAGAGGAGCCTATTCGCTGTCTCGGGTATTACACACTTGAAAGCAACCCAGATGATCATGCACAACACAATTTATTGCGGAATGCAGATGCAAAAAAAAAAAACCCTTCTGACTTCTCCAGATTTTGTCTATAATGGATCTGACACAATTATTATGTACTCCAAGTACCAGAAAGTTTTCGGCCAAACATGTTTTGGTGCCATGTCACTGGGAAAAACAAATCTAAACCTGCAGAGACAGAACTAATAACATTTACATGTTCAGAATTGTGGAGAGCTACAGCTACCTCTATCCCTGGTAGAACCCAATATCATCATCTAACACTAATCCTGAACCACATTTTTGGTTTTGAACCTACAGCTTAACCTCTTTTACCCTTATTCTTTGGACACTTTTAAAAAACGATTTTGCTTCTTCACCCATCACATGTTCACAACAGCTTTCCTAATTAAGAGTTGCAGAGAACTCAAAACCTTGAATGCCCTTTTGTGCGATTTGGATTTGCCCCAATAAAATTAGCAATGGATTTCGGGTAGCATAGGGCTAACAGAGCTCTCTTGGCTTTTGAATGGTTTGAAGTAACCCCAATTGTTAACTGTACTTGTCCTATACCAGGGGTCGGCAACCTTAAACACTGAAAGAACCACAAAGGTCCTACCCGGAAGCCCCCTGTTCAATTCTGGAGCCAACCGGAAGTCCGGTTCCCCCACCATAGAGTCTCCTCCTAGCGCTGTGTCCTTTTTCCTCTACCTGTCCTAACCAAAAGCCCTATCAATTGTGGAGCCGACCGGCGACAGGGAGCCGCAGCAGAGGGATGAAAGAGCCACATGTGGCTCCAGAGCCGCGGGTTGCTGACCCGTCCTATACGACTACAATGCATTCGGTTCCTTTGCACAAACAGGATCTTTATGAGAATCAGCACACTGTTGTCACTCAAGGCACAAATGATGAAGCTCAAATTATCTTACTTCAGGCACATTATGTGAAGAAGGCGGTGATGCTGGGAACAGTGGAAGGAAAGAGAAAAGGGGACCAGCAGCAATGTGGGTGGACTCAGGGACAGTGGCACCATTGGAAGATATGAAGGACCTGATTGGAGACAGATTGTCCTGGAGAAAATCTTATCTATGTCTGCAATAGTGGTGAATATCTGTAGCTTGGGTGTGTAGGATGAAAGTGAAGGTTCGTTCTCCGAGCTTGTGGGTTAGTTTCCGAACATTTCATTACCAGGCTAGGTGACATCTTCAGCATCTTCCCCAAAAGTCTGCTGAAGATGTTACCTAGCCTGGTAACGAAACATTCGGAAACCAACCCACAAGCTCGGAGAATGAATCTTCACTCTCATCTTATCAGTGTGTTTGCTAACAGTCGACGCAAACTTGATGCCATATAATCAATACATTATGTTTAATAAAATATTGACAATAATAAATGCTTATTATGTGGATGTCAAAGGACCCACATAATAAACATACACAATACAGAGCAGTCCTATTTCTACATTTCAGATCTATCCTCTGATGGAGCTGGATTGCTAAGAAAGTGGAAAGTTGAAACGAGTTGGAATGTTGTGTTAAGTAGAACATAGAACAACAGAGTTGGAAGGGACTTTGGAGGTCATCTAGTCCAACCTCCTGCTTGAGCAGGAGACACTGACTATACCATTTCAGACAAATGGCTGTCCAGTCTCTTCTTGAAAACCTCCAGTGATGGAGCACCCATAACATCTCAAGGGAAACCATTCCACTGGTTGATTGTTTTCACTATTAGGAAATTTCTCCTTACTTCTAGGTTGCTTTTCTCCTTGATCTGTTTCCATTCATTGTTTCTTGTCTTGCTTTCTGGTGCTCTGGAAAATAAGTTTGATCTCCCCTCATCTTTGTGGCAGCCTCTCAAATATTGAAACACTGCTATCATGTCTCCCCTAGTATTTCTTTTCACTAGACATACCCAATTCCTGCAACCCTTATTTATTTTGATTTATTTTATTTTATTTATTTATTTGTTTGTCAAACATGTACAAGATAGTAGGTGTTTGTATAAACATAACTGTAAGCAAAGAAGTAAGATAAATGAGGACAATAGGACAGTAAGACAGGGACAGTAGGCACAATGGTGCGCTTATGCACGCCCCTTCTTCATACGTTTTAGCCTCCAGTCCCCTAATAATCTTTGTTGCTCTTTTCTGCACTCTTTCTAGAGTTTCAACATATTTTTAACATTGTGGGGACCAAAACTGGATGCAGCATTCCAAGCGTGGTCTTACTAAGGCTTTGTGAAGCGGTACTAATAACTTCACAAGATCTTGATTCTATACGTAGCTGCTTTCTCCTTCCACGGCTCCTGTTTCATGATCTTTTGAGGGAAGAACCGGGTTGAAGGGGGGGGGGGAAGAGAGGGAAGGAAAAACGTGTAAAAGTCAAAGGACCAACAAGTACACGAAGCAGCGGGGAGACAACACCCCCTCCCCCCCCTTTTTTTTTTTCCTTTCTTGGCTTCGCTTGCAAGCGTCGGAGCGCGGCTCGGAAATTTTGCCTGCCGTTCCGCAAAATCCGGGCTTCGTGTTTTACCATCAGCCGAAGCCCTTCCCAGCGAGGTGGGTGTTCTCAGCGCGTTTGTTATGACTTGGAAGCCGATAATGGCAGATCTTACAGACAGCTCCATTCCTCCCGCCGCGCGGCTTCGTCGGAGAGGAGTTGCGCGCGCCCGCCCGCCTCGGACTCAAGGGGCGGCCGGGGGGGGCGTTTGACTCTCTCTCGCCCCCGCCGCTATCAAATATGACAAAGCTAACTTGGAACTTGGACTCAGCGCCGGAGCGTTAATGCTCGCCGGTGGTCGGGGACCATGAATCCTGGAAAGCACTGCTGGCTGTTGCGATGTGCAAACCAAAATGGGAGAAAAGTTAAGGAGGAGGGTACTGTGCTCCTACAACCCCCTAGCTACTAAAGTTCCCAGACGGCGAGGTCGTGAGGACTTAAGGATGCGAGCAGGATGTATCATCCACCCCCCTGCTGAATTTGAATCAAAGTGATTTTTCGAGAAAATAGATTTATTTCACTCCTGAGCTTGTACACAAAAGAAACCGCCTTGGGACGTAGCAGGGTTTCTTAGCCTAGGTAGATGTCTTCAGTTTGGGCAGTAAGCAAACCAAGTCAACTTGGGTATCTAAAGAGGAAACCCAAAGGTGCTTTTTTCAAGAGGCAACTGGACTTCCTTGTTTTTCTTTGAAGATCTTTCGCTTCTCATCCAAGAAGATCAGAGCTGAAGAAGCTTCTTGGATGAGAAGTGGAACGGCTTCAAAGAACAACAAGAAAGTCCAGTTGCTTCTTGAAAAAGCACCTTTGGGATGACTGAGAATCTCCATAGACTAAAAAGGGAACGGTTAGATAGGCCTGTCAGAAAAAGAATTGCTGCTCCAAAAATACTTGTGTAACAATGGCAACAATTTAAAAACAAATGCTGCTTTAGGGTTTTTTACCATGCTGGAAGACAAGTCAGGATCACTCCCACGTTGGAAAAAAACAAACTAGACCTAAGAAGGACTTGCCAAAGGCAGAACTTTTTCACTGCTGTAACTCAGGCTCTTTCCCATCTCCTTGTAGCTCTGGGGAAGAACGTTGGCTCTGTGGGGCAGACTCTGGCATTTCCAATTCAAAGGATCAGGCAGCAGGTGATGGAAAAGACTTTCTTCTTGAGACACGGTAGTTGACAATCCCAGTCAGAGTGGAGACGGCTGGGTTAGGTGTCCAAATAGGCCGACTTGGCATCCGCCTGTTTTTCCACATGTTCCTGTTTTTCAATTCGCCAGTCTTCGCTCAGAAGGGCATCCCAGGATCTTTTGAAAGGCGCAAAGGAATGCTGTGGTGTGACTTCAGAAGAGCATATCTTCACCATCCCTCTCCAGTCAGAGAAGGCCAAGCCCCTGCTTATGCAGCCAGGCCAATGGTCAACTTGAATGGGTACAGAAAATATAGCAGGGTTTGGGAATAACATCACAAGCATCCACATTCTTCCTTTTTTAAAAAAAGTTGGACAGTATTTTCCAAATGGGGCCTAGAAAGGTTGCTAGAGTGAGTAGGCCAGATTTGGGGTTGATATTTAAATGATCCTGCAGGTTCCTGCCTGCCATCTATTTGAAAGGGATTCCTTGTTCCTTAAATATGAAGGGCAGTTGCCCTGCAGGGAGCAGTAATCTGTACGTGTGCTCGTTGATGTTATAGAAATGTTGCTTTTGGTAAAGGAGCAGTGTAGCGAAGATGTAAGAAGCTGATAGTAAATGGGTATGCTTTGAAAAAAGTTTATTTTATTTATTGAGTTTCAAAGTCCACTGAATCAGCCAGAGATTTTTTTTATTTTATTTTGGGAAGATGAAGATGGAGACCAAATTCTTTTGGATATCCCTTTTTTAAAAGGAAAACCCCATCAAAATTAGTAACAGATAAATAATGCTGACTCCAAATCTTTCCCCAATGCCTCTCTCCTTGCCTGTAGTAAGATACGATGCGAGAGCAACAAGGCTGCTCCTGATTGAAATTTAACAATCAGAACTAGAATGTTAATATGCTCTTTTCTTGGCCTTGGTTAACCTCTCTGTTTCTGAAAGAGCTGGGACAGAGACAAGCTGGTTAAGGACAGCCTTAGGCCAGGTTGAAGTTGAGGTCATCCAGGGAGAAGGAACTGGCCATTCTAATCCCAATAGACAAAAGGCCTTAATCTTGCTCTCCACTCCTCCCAATTTGAAAAATTAGAAATGCTCCAAAGCATTTTCCTCTTTCTAATCTAAACGGTGCTCAAGGACCTGGGTTTAAGATGGATTTCAGCAGATTCATGCATAACAGGTGTTTGGGACCAAATCGTGAGAGACTGAGAATTAAAGAAGCCGAAGAGCAAAACATCTGGATAGCATTCTTGCCCACCATTGATCTAAACTCAAATAATGAAGGAGGGCATATTTGTGCTTCCCTGCATGTGTCATCCAGAAGGTAGCAGGCTGAAACTGAAACCCAAAGAAACCCAGATAACTTTCTGTGAGAGGGCCATCTAGGCTACTGTGAAGGTCACATTGGAATGGTGTTGTGTGACCTTAAGAGAGCACATCCTTACTTTACCTTTCAAATCTTGAAACTCTTCCTGTATAGTCAGGGCATTGGTGAAGGTGAATGGGTTTGAGTCCATTCAGACTGAGGTGATAGCTAGCCATAAAAGAATATGGCCTTTAACTCCAGATTAAAGTCTGTAGCCTAGAACTCTAATTCTGTACTTCTGATAGGCCAGTTTGATTTGCCACAGTTAGAACGTCCAGATCCGAGCTGCCAAAAACTGGGCAACTTCTCAATGGCAGCAAAGAGATAAAAATAATATTCTTTGTTATCCTTTAATGGCCATACAGATGTGATTGCCACACTTTAGCCTTGGACACCCCAAATTAATTTGTGTGTGCAACTGAACAGCAGACAGACTTGAGCAGGCATGAAAGACAAAGCTTTTTAACGCTAACAAAGTCTTGTTAAGATTAAGATCTTGGCACCCTGTAGGTATGTGGACTTCCATAACCAGAATAACCACCCCTGAATGTAACCAATTACAATTGTCTCTCATTAGTTTTTATTCCAACTCATGAGGTAGCCTTAAATCAAATCTTTATTATAGTCATGGACCAGCAGGGTGAGATAGACCCGTAAGTAAATAAGATTATAAAACATTTGAAAACATGTTCTTCTTTCATTCCACCTTTTTATATGTATAAAACATACCTACTGAATATTACTTCTATTATTAATAATAATAATAATAATAATACTTATGTTAGGAAGAGTCACCATGCCCTGAAGATATACCCAGACCATAACAGATAAGAGGACCCCATTACTTTACTTGATTCTCTATTTCATGGTGATTTTGTTTCAACAAATCATATCCCCCTTTCAGAATTTAAATGTCACAAGAAACACTGCTTCGTTTCAACCAGCTGAGAAAGAAGATGCACCTGAGTTAGATTAGATTAGATTACAATTCTTTATTGGCCAAGTGTGCTTGGACACACAAGGAATTTGTCTTTGGTGCATATGCGCTCAGTGTACATAAAAAGAAAAGATACATTCGTCAAGAATCATAAGGTACAAAATCAATATAAATCGTAAGGATACAAGCAACAAGTTAGAGTTCCAGGCTTGTTCAAGACATTTTAAAATCAGGTTTGAAATAGACCTAATTAGGTAGCCTAGTTTGTTCTGACAAGCAATGGGTTCCTCAGGGATGAAATTCAAAAAATTTCCCTACCGGTTTTGTGGGCGTGGCTTGGTGGGCGTGGCAGGGGAAGGATACTGCAAAATCCCCATTCCCTCCCCACTCTGGCCAGCCAGAGGTGGTATTTGCCGGTTCTTCGAATTACTCAAAATTTCCGCTACCGGTTCTCCGAACTACTCAAAATTTCCGCTACCGTTTCTCCAGAACTGGTCAGAACCTACTGAATTTCACCCCTGGGGTTCCTATGATTTCAAGCAATGAGGACTCGTTCGTATCAACTGGTTCTTAAAATCCTTCTAACTAGATATTTTTAAATAGTCATGAGGTGAACTCAAATCAAATCTTTATTATACTCATAGACCAGCAGAGTGAAGTAGACTTAAATAGTTTGTTTTTTAAAAAAACCCTCTCACCTCCAATCAACCATTCTGGTATGCTGGTTTATTTATTCTATTTGTGTTTTACTGAATGAATAAAGACAGAGATTTGGTCTTGCATAGAAAGAATGTGTCTTACTGTTGAAATTCGCTTCTTTAACTGCTATGTTTAGTAGCATTTCTCTTTCCTATAGCTAAACATGTTCACAACTTATTTGGATATAGAACACCAATCTATTAAAAAATATAGAAATAGTCTGTTAGTTTATCCAGCTCACACTAATGTCTTATCTGTTCTGTCCAAGAGAGGTTTAATCTAGAATTTTCACAACCATGGAGTCAAAAAGAGCCAGTGAGTGAAACAGAAACAAAGTACTGAGACTATTGCTAAGTGATGGCCTCTTCTCCAACAAATTTGCATGCCCTGACAAGCCTTGGCAGACAAAACTGTAGATTCTTTTTGTGATAACCGATTAAAGCGGGCGATCTGATCTCAGTTAATAGAGCTGGAGCTCAGGAGGGAAACTCCACTAACCACAGGAACATATTTGTGTGAGGTGGCCCATTCAAGGATGAAGGCTAGTGAATAAGAAATGAGATCTGTGAAATTTGGGATCATGTTTCACTTCAGCTAAGGACCTGCTATAGCAGGGGTGTCAAACTCGATTTCATTGAGGGCCACATCAGGGTTGTGTTTGACCTCAGGGGGGCTGGGGTGGGTGTGGCTGGGGTGGGCGTGGCCAGGGTGGGTGTGGCAAGCTCAACATCACTCATGTCGGGGGCATCTGTGGTGGCCAAGTGCTAAGGCAGGACTTCCTTCAGACCCTCCCTCCCTTTCATTATAATCTTCCTTCCTTCCTTCCTTCCTTCCTTCCTTCCTTCCTTCCTTCCTTCCTTCCTTCCTTCCTTCCTTCCTTCCTTCCTTCCCCCGCCCGAGCATCGTTTTCGCTGGCAGAGGCACCACGGGCTGGTCCTTTGCCATTTCCAGGGTGGCTCCGTGGGCCAGATCTAAGCACCCCATGGGCCGGATCCAGCCCGTTGGCCTTGAATTTGACACCCCTGTGCTATAGGATCTTACAAAAGTCATTTACCCAGGATTTTAATTTTCCAGCTGTAAAATGAGAGTAGTAGGGAACTACTAGACAAAACTAAAATTATAAACCAAGGTTGTAAAGATGGAAGAGAGTAAATTAGAAATTAAAAGTAGCACACTACTGCCATCCTTTTCCATGTCAGCAGTTCAAAATCTTTAGGGCAGATATTCAAGAGTATCTGATGTATGAGGAAGCTACACTTTTTGAATTTCAGCCTGCCATATAATCCTTGCATCAAAACAGTGACCTACCGTATATGTGCAGAATCATATAATTATAAGTGGTCACAACTGTGGACCACATTCCACGATAGTGTGTAATGAATTTATTCTTTTTTTAAATGAACGCAGCTTTATAACTTTATTATAAAACAAGTTTAAAATGTACATAATATTCTCAGCAGTTTTGATTAGGGAACTGGAGGCTAAAATATATAAAGAACGGTTGCTGCAATTGGGTATGTCTAGTTTAATGAAAAGAAGGACTAAGGGTGACATGATAGCATATCATGGATTGCCACAAAGAAGAGGGAGTCAAGCTATTCTCCAAAGCACCTGAGGGTAGAACAAGAAGCAATGGGTGGTAACTAATCAAGGAGAGAAGCAACCTAGAACTAAGGAGGAATTTCCTGACAGTTACAATTAATCAGTGGAACAACTTGCATCCAGAAGTTGTGAATGCTCCAACACTGGAAGTTTTTAAGAAGAGTTTGGACAACAATTTGTCTGAAATGGTGTAGGGTTTCCTGCCTAGGCAAGGGGTTGGACTAGAAGACCTCCCAAGGTCCCTTCCAACTCTGTTATTCTGTTTTTAGCAATTATAGTCCTCAGGGCTAATCTGGCCCCTGCCCATTTTCAAACACAGTCATAAAAAAAACCCACAGAGAAAATTAGTACAGGTTTCAGATTTAAGGTGTTTACCACCAGCCTTCACCCTTACCTCAATTGTCCCTTTTCAAAAATTAGAGACTGACCTGCAAGGAAGCTTATATTAGCATGTCTGCTGTGGCCTAGAGGTAAAGCGCTTGCCTCACCATCAGGAGGTTGTGAGTTCGATCCTAGGTAGAGGCAGATGTAGGGTCTCCTGCTTGGGCAGGGGGTTGGACTAGATGACCTGCAAGGTCCCTTCCAACTCTGTTAATCTGTTAATTGTTCTCATATATGCATCCAGATAGAGACTGGAAACAATAATTGGGGGGCGGGACAGGGAGTCTGAAGCTGGAGGTGTATTTGTAAATTTTCTCTCTTGAGGGAATTCAGAAATAGCAGCTGATTGCTGAGACTGCAATAGGAGGAGACCAGGGTTAAAGCAGCTATCTGTTTAAGAGAAGATGTTTCACTGCAGCACAATCAGTGAAGAACTTCGGTCACTACTGGAGGAAAATGAGTACCAATGACACCTTCCCTGTGTTCTTTCCTTCTCTAATGGCCAAGCCAGTGTACAAAGTGCAACCGGAGATCTGGGTTCAGATTTCCCATTCCACCAAGACAGTTTACCAACAGTAGATAGGAAACATATGATGATCTCATTCTCTTGAGTTCTCATTGCTTAGACTTACTGGGTGGCCTTGGGCAAGCCTTGTTGGTTGCCTACAATTTTGCTGGCAAGGTTCCTGTAACTCTTTGCAGCTGCGTGACAAGACTTTCCGCTCATCTGAAAGCAGCTGAAAGCATCAGGGTCTGGCAGAAAAAAAGCGTTGACAACCCTATCTGTTGTTTTCAGTCATCCATCTGTAGGAAGCGTAAAAAGGAATGTGGGAGAGCTGTGATGAACATATAATGACTGCAAAGCCCTCTGTGTTTCCAAAGTTGTCATGCAGTCCTCTGCATGTTGCCTATATCCATTGCCACATAGATAGTGGCAGGTTCCTCTTAACTTCTCCTACCGGTGCGCATTACGATGTTGTGTGTGCGCGCACACGCTATGTGCGTCCTCTCATGCGATTTCGTCTATCTGCGCATGTGCAGAAGGACAATTTCACTTCCGCGCATGCGCAGAGAGCCAAAAACCACAATTTTTTTTTAAAAAAGATGGCAGCGTGCACGGACCGGCAAAGAAAGCATTGGAGCTGTTGCGCAATTGGCGGGCCCCTACCGGAACGGCGGAGTGGACCGCACCGGTAGGAACCCACCACTGGATAGTGGGCACTGTAGATGATGGTGTAGCTTTCTAGCTAGATTTCCCCCTCCATCTTAGGTAATAAATGAGTGCATCTATCCTCTTTTTGCTGTTGGCACTACCTCATTCTACTGTGAGCGTTCTCACTTGGTCACTCAGATCTGGAGATTTATTGAACTTGGAGCAAGCATCATACTTGGAATTGTTCTCTCGCTTGCAGTAGGTGGGGGCACAAACTGGACTTTAGTTCATTGCAGAAAGCTAAGCAGAGTTGCACTGATTAGTACTTGAATAGGAAATCACTAGGACAGGGGTGTCAAACTCACGGTGTCAAGGCGGCGTCACGTGACATATCAGGACTTTCCCCCCTCCTTCGCTAAACGGTGTGGGCGTGGCCAGCGCATGACGCATCCGGTCTGCAGGCCGGGAGTTTGACAGCCCTGCACTAGGGCTATGGGATAAATGGAAAAGTTGAAAAAAAATCCCAGAAGGCAATGCTTCCATAACATGGTCAAGAAAGTTGCCTGGGTGGGTCCATGATGTCACTAGGAGTCAAGTTTGAGTCAAAAGGAGATCTTCCTTCCTTTTATAAATAACTCAAAACAGGAAACATACTTAATACTCCTCCTATTTTCCACACAAGAACAGCCCTGTGAGGTGGGTTGGGCTGAGAGAGAGAGTGATTGGCCCAATCACCCAGCTGGTTTTCATGCCTAAGGCAGGACTGGAACTCCCAGACTCCTGCTTTCTAGCCTATTGCCTCAAACACTAGACCAAACTGGCTCCCACTTTATAAAAAGCAAAAGGCACCCCCTTCTACATTTAGCATTTTAGTGTTGTCAGAATGAGATTTCCTGATCCAGGGAACAAGGCAGATTGGCTATCCTACTTGGAAACAGCTGAGTGTTGGCCTCTGACAACATGCCAAGTGGATTTGAGGACACCAGCTAATTTTATTTTGTAAGCCCAAAATTCTCTCACATTTTAATGGGCCTAATCCCATATATTTGTACGCCGAATGGCAGTTGCTGCTTTGAACAGATTTGCACAGTGCTGGTTCTTGCTTCCCTAAATGGGTTGATGTGGCTACGTGCACTGTTAAAAGAGTAAAAATGTTTATGCGCAATAGTTAGTAAGTACAGGTACAAATAGCCTTGTATACACTGCTAATTATACTGTAGAAAATGCTTGTTGGGGAAGAATACTCACCTACATAATTGTGACCAGATTGCAAAGATGCGTGCACACTCAGAATGCAAAATTCCTGTTTTCCCCCCATCCCTCACTCTTTAAACGGTGATAGATTGTACACACGTGCCTTCCAGTCTCCCTCACGCAGGCATGCTGAAAACAATGTGGAGTTACTCTCAAGTCAATATTCTCCAACAGACCTAGCCAACCATGTGTCCATATACACTCATGTTGCTTCGTGTTCCTTCTGATTTCAAGCCCACCATGGTCTTATGCAGGGATTTCATTCCGCTTAGCGATAAATGCCAAAACACTTCACCCTGGGGAGCTGCAGCGCGGCACTCTCTAAGCAGGTTAAGTTCCTCTCGGGATAAGAGACATCACTGAAGAGATTTATTTCACAGATCATCAGGCCGGAGGGTCCCTGAATAGGTGAAATGCCACCCAGAAGGCCATTAGTCCCCCAACCCAAAGGCTATTCGTTCCAGTCTTGGTAAGGCAGGCTGAAAACAAGATGTGCTGTTCATATGGGCTGCAACGGGAGATCGTCTTGCTGGAGTCACTATGGACATCCGAAGGGGGACATGGGGCAGGCCAGCCTAGCTGCAGCAGGGAAGGATGATGAGAGAGGCTGTGGCTGGAATGAGGGCTCCCTTGTCTGGTGGTTAAAAAAAAGGGGGGGGGAATAGAAAACTAGAGGGGAAGAAAGGTGAGGTGGGGAAATGAGAACCGGCTGACTAAGAAGGATGAAGCGAGGGGGGAGGCTTGCCTGTGTGTGGCATTTGAGAGTGTCTCCCTCCCTCCCTCCTTCCCGTCACTTCTTCCAAAGGGGAATGAGACAGAGAGGAACCCCCCACCAACCCCACCACACACTCCTCGGAGGGGGAGGGAAGGAGGGGGAAAGAGACCGAACCCTTTTGGCCCGCTGGGAGAAATGGGATTCATTGCTAGTACGAGAAGGGAAGGGACCTTCCGCTTGAGTTCCTCCTTTCAGAGCTCATCTCTTCCCATTGTTGGGATGTCACTAAGGAAGAATACGTGGAGGGGGTGCCAGGGCCCCCCAAAGAGGGGGGCTTGGAGGGTGCAGGGAAGGGTAGGGAGCACAAGGCGGCGACGAGGGCAAAGGAAGGGCCGCTGTCCTTGCTCCTGCCCCAGAGAGGTGGGCAGAGCTGAGGGCTGGGCAGAACATTCTTTTATTTCATTTATTTATTTTGTTTATTTTTTTGTTTGTCAAACATGTACAAGATAGTAGGTGTTTGTATAAAGTGACCAGATTTTTTTTTCTTCAAGCGGGACACCATTGACGGGGGTGGGTTTCTCCATTTGAGTTTTGCCCTCTGCGCATGCGCAGAACGCTGCGCATGCGCAGAGGGCAAAACAGCAAATGTCGGCGTCCAGGTGAGGTGGGGGGGGAGGCGGGAGGGCGCTTGGATGCCTGCAGCTCGCGACAGGTAAGCTGCCGGCTGCCTCCTTTTCCCGTCTCCCGCCTCCCGTTCGTTGCTTGCCAGCCCGGCCGAAGGGAAGGCGGGAGGCGAGGAAAGGCCTCCCGAAAGGAGGTGAGGCTTCGGGAGCCCGCCTCCCTTTCGGCCCGAAAGGGAGGCGGGCTCCCGAAGCCTCCCCTCCTTTCGGGAGACCTTTCCTCGCCTCCCGCCTTCCCTTCGGCCGGGCTGGCTCGCCTCCCCTCCTTTCGGGAGGCCTTTCCTCGCCTCCCGCCTTCCCTTCGGCCGGGCTGGCAAGCAACGAACGGGAGGCGGGAGACGGGGAAAGGAGGCAGCCGGAGCTTACCTGCTCCAAGCATCCAAGCGCCGCGGTCTCCCGGTCACCCGCCCGGCCCCAGGGCAACGGCGGCAGCGAGGCGACGGGGGGAAGAAAGGGGAGGGGGACGAGGAAGGGCTGTTTGCGCCGCTCGTAAGCTCAAAGCGGCGACGGCTCCTCGTCCCTCACCCCTCCCAACCGCAGCGGCGCCTCCGAGGGCGGGGCTAGGGATGGGTCGGGGGAAGGAGAGGAGGAGCAGCCTCCCTTCCCCCTCCCCCCAGCTTCCAGCGCCCGCCCGCCGCCAATGCCGGCCCGAGCTGAGAGGCCTGCTGCCTTTCAGGCCGATTTTTTGAAAGAATGCCCTAGTCGGGCATTGTTTTAAAAAATCGGGACTTTTTAAGAGGGCGGGCGGGACGCGGGACAAATGGTGGAAAAGCGGGTGTGTCCCGCCAAAATCGGGACGTCTGGTCACCTTATGTTTGTATGAACATAAGCATAGAAGTACAGATAAATGAGGACAATAGGACAGTAAGACAGGGACGGTAGGCACAATGGTGTGCTTATGCACGCCCCTTACTTCTTGAGGGTCTCTTATCTTTTTTTGCCCAACAGTTAACAGATGTTTTTAGATCTGCACTGTTTTTTTTTTAAAAACACACACATGCACACGCACCCCCACTTTATGAAAGAGCCTAATGATCAGAGTCCAGCTGGATTAAATCAAGGGCCTGTACAATCCAACATCCTATTGCCAAACCCAGCAAGCTAAATGCTTCTAAGGGGCTGATAAGATCGGGCAAGAAAGTAATTACCCTCCCCAACTTTTGCCCTTAGTGACTGGGACTCTAAATACAGGTAGACTGCCATATAACATGGAGGTTCGGTTTTAATATGGAAACCATTTACATCCTGTGGCTGACACCTGTTGGCAAACTTATCCAATGTTTTCTTCAGCCGTCAGAGTCAAATTACACATTATATTAAATCTGTAGTGTGTAGCTCTCTGGGTGTTTTCTTTCACTTGAAAGTAAGTGTAAGAAGAGGAGGAGGTGGAAACCCAGATTGGCGCTGCATCCTCTCTCTCTCTCTCTCCCCGGTTAGAGTGGTGGTGGTTTCATTCTTCTTTCCTTAGCCACAATTACTCAAAAATTACTCCCTGAGTGCAGCAATTATAGCTAGTAAAAAAACGTTCCCACTGGCACCGAAGAGGGAATTATTTCGAGGGAAACACAATATAGCCAAGAGGGTGGGATTAAATATTTCTATACCCTTGGTTGATTTCAGAAACAAATACTTGCTTAATACTTGGAAAGGAGACCACCTGGGGATTCCAGAACTTTTGGCTAGACTGGAAAGTCAAAACCCTCTCGGGAGAAACAGCGGCAAATCATTACTGTAGTTGTGCCAAGAAAATTGTATAGGTTCTGTCACCAGGAGTTGAGCTTGACTTAAGAGAGGGAGGAAAAAAATTATCTGGATCGTCTTTCCCTCGCCTTCCTCTTTATAATGGCCAGGAAGATGCATTTAGGGAGTACAGCACAAGTACAGTTTGTTCTCGACTTATAACCATTCATTTAATGACTATTTGAAATTACAACTGCACTGGAAAAAGTTGACTTACAATTGATTTTCGCACTTGAAATTGTCTCAGCATCCCACAGTCACATGATTAAAATTCGGGTGCTTGGACACCGGCATATATTTATGACAGCTGCAGCATCCCACGGTCATGAGATCGCCGTATGCAACCAGCCAACTTCCGACAAATTCAGTGGAGAAAGCCGGATTCGCTTAATGGCCACTTACGACTACAGCGATTTGCTTACCAATCGTGGCAGAAAAGGTTGTGAAATTGGACACAACAATGGCCTTAGCATTGTTTAGCAATAGAAATTCTTATCTCAATTGTGATCATAAATCAAGGATTACTTGTATGGACAGAGGGACACCCTCAACTGCACACTAACATTTCACTGAGCTTTCCATAACGGCTTCCAAACTACTTTCCTGATCAATCATTTTCAGCTCAAGGATTATCTCTACGTATGAATTTTTGTAATTTTCAGTAACATGCATCAGTTTATAATCACAAGTGGTAAGGAAATAGCATAAAAATAGCAAATACCCATCCAAATCCTTCTGGTTCTATTTCACCCTCCCTTCTAACCCACAGTGCTTGCCACTAACCATTCCAAAAAGGACACGCCAGTGTCAGACTTACTCCTGCAGGTTGTTCTAAATGACAAAGCTATCCTTTTAATTCTTCGCTGTAAAAAAGGCAATAGAGGGCAATAAGAAAGTCAACTCCTAGACATGATACTGTGAAAATTTTGAATAAATGCAGAAACCGACTTTCAAGCGTGTGCTGAAAATCACAGTTCTTTTTAATTATTTTCAAATAGTCAAATGTCAGATGCATATTATTAGTGCGCAAATTAAAGTTTTGACGAGTAAGCAATGTCTGGTGAAAATCACAGAAGGTAGAACAATTTTTTGCAGGTTGGGAATATGCTTCAGGTGATCTGGTCCGCTTTCTGCTGCACTGCTGATAGGCGGAAATGTAACTTTTACAAGACAAGGAGAAAACATTACGAGATTACTTGTACTACTGCTTGTTAATAAAATTGTAACTTTATGGCCTAATAGCTTCCCTAATCTCATACCCTCCATAGTTGCCAGACAATCTAGTCTTTGGCTAGACTGACTAGGTAAGACAGGAATTTAATTCTAACGCATCTGGATGGCATAACAAAGCAGGAGAAGGCCGTTGTTAAATTTAGCTATAGATTATTTTTGCTTTTATGCGTCAAATTTCCATTTATCTTTGATCAGTACATGTAACATCCTGCAAACAGAATTAACTACTGTAGTTCTGTTAGGGATACTATGAATATGAAAAGTGTTCTGGTGTAGTTGAATTAAAAATGCATGAGGGTTTCCCCCCCCCCCTCTAATTCGGCATCTGTGACACAATTAATTTGTATTTAAAAAGTGAAAATCCAAATAATCAGAAAGAAATACGTGGGACTATATTCCCTGCCCGATTCCTCCTTTTCTACCAAACAGCTGTTCAACAGGATTATTTTCACTGTTCAAAAAAAAAAACCTCTGTGCATGCTCTTATTGTCTCACAATCTGTCAGTGAAAGGAACAATTGACAAAATTACTTCAACAGGGAAGCAACACTGAAAATGGGCATTTGCTCTGACTTTACGTATCTGTTTGGCCAGGCAATGAATAAGGCCTTCCATTACAACAGCTAAGTATGTTAGGATTGGAAAACAAAGAGTGTTACAACAAAAAACATTTCTCGCCTTTCTTATTTATTGCTTTTTTAAGAGACCCTCAAGGCAATCTTTATTACTTTAAAAAAAAAACCCTATAAAGCCATAACTATCATATTTAAAGGTTGGTTTAAAGAAAACATTATTTAGTGTATATGGTCTAATCAAGGACATAGGAAATTAAAAGAACAGACAATTGAAAAATGAATAATAGAGGCTTGCAGTCCCAGATGTGACTGATATTTCAGATTAATATGTGAACATTTTCAGTCACTCTCATTTCTGGATGTTTGGCCTCATACACAAATCATATCTACCAATTTTTCTAGCTATCCTTTACCACTTCTGTCATTTCTGCTGATCTCCACTTTATCTAGCTGAACCACCCCTTCCAGGCAGATGCTCCTGTCCCATTGGCCTTTGAAAATAAACGTTGAGTGCAAAAACTCACAACTTTATAGATGTGGCTATGTAGATTTCTTGGTGGTACTATGGTAAGGTGACCAGACGTCCCGATTTTGGCGGGACAGACCCGTTTTTTCATGATTTGTCCCGCGTCCCGCCCGTCCTCTAAAAAGTCCCGATTTTTTGAAAGAATGCACGACTAGGGCATTCTTTCAAAAAATCGGCCTGAAAGGGCGGCGTGCGAGATTGGGGGGAGGAGTTAAACTTTCGGCGGGCACGGCTTTGCAAGGGCTCTTCGCGGTCTACAAGCCGCCGGGTATGCACTGGAGGGCGGTGAAGAGGCGCCTGATGCAGCCCCGCCCTCTCAAAACGGCCGGCGTCGCGGTGGGCGGGGCGGCCCGAGCGAAGGAATCGCATCCAAGATGGCCCTCGGGCCGGCGCTGGCTCAGCCGGCCGGGGCCGCCGCCGCAGCCTTCCCGCCGCCGGGGCAGCCAGGACTGGGGGCCCAGCCGCAGGGGCAGCAGCAGCAGCAGCAGCAGGCCTCTCAGCTCGGGCCGGCCGTGGGTGGTGTTGGCGGCGGGTGGGCGTCCCGCGTTGACTCCTCCGGCGGCGGCTGGAAGCTGGCGGAAGAGCCGGTGTGAATTTCACACCGGCTCTTCCGCCAGCTTCCAGCCGCCGCCGGAGGAGTCAACGCGGGACGCCCACCCGCCCGCCGCCAACGCCGCCCACGGTTGGCCCGAGCTGAGAGGCCTGCTGCTGCTGCTGCTGCCCCTGCGGCTGGGCCCCCAGTCCCGGCTGCCCCGGCGGCGGGAAGGCTGCGGCGGCGGCCCCGGCCGGCTGAGCCAGTGCCGGCCCGAGCTGAGAGGCCTGCTGCTGCTGCTGCTGCTGCTGCTGCCCCTGCGGCTGGGCCTAACCTGGCCGTCCTCGAGTGCCTGCAGGACGTGCGCGAGGTCAGCGGGCGGCGCGGGACCCCCGGGCGGGCGGGGGGGAGGGAGGAGGAGAGCCAAGAGACGCTGGGGGCTGCTCCCCTTCCCAAGCCAGCCCAAGCCACTGCCGGCTCCCGAAGGGGAGGCGGGAGGCGAGGAAAGGCCTCCCGCCTCCCCCCCCACTTGGACGCCGACATTAGCCGTCTTTTGCCCTCTGCGCATGCGCAGCGTTCTGCGCATGCGCAGAGGGCAAAACTCAAATTGCGGCGTCCAGGCGGCCCAGCCCCCCGTCAGTGTCCCGCTTTAAAAAAAAATCTGGTCACTTTATACTATGGAAATACTTTGCCACTGCCCCCTTTTGGGATGGTTTTTCAATTTCCTGCTGTAGTTAACAATCCTGCTATTCCCTGGTGGTCCCCATCTGAGTATAAAACAGGCCTTATCCTGCTTAGCTTGCAAACCCAGACAAGATCAGTCAGAGGCTGCCACAGGGTAAGATGATTTTAAATAACAGTATTATAAGCTACACTATTTTTGTGTACCCTGAGTTCTTTTCTATTAGTAGCATGAATTCTTCTACCAGGATTGAATTTTAAGGCTTGAAGTTGGATTGGGCTGAAGCCAGGGGTGGGCTTCAAATTTTTTAGCAAGGGGTTCTCTGCCTGGTTGCTGGGTGGGTGTGGCCATGGTGGGCATGGCCTAATCGGCCTTCTGCACCATGGTGGGGGGGGGGGCGTTTTTGCCCTCCCCGGGCTCCGGAGGCTTTCCTTGAGCCTCCGGGAGGGCGAAAACGGCCTCCCCAGGCTCTGGAGGCCCTCTGGAAGCCAGAAACAGGCCCATTTCCGCCCTCCCTGAGCACACGCCCTGCACTTACCTGCATCCAAAATGGGTCACGTGGGGACTCCTGGGAGGGGCGGGGTGGGGTGGGCGAGGCCAGCCAAGAGTGGGATTTGGGGGTTCTCTGAACTGCACAGAATCTTAGCTAGAGGTTCTCCCCAGAGGTGGGTTCCTCCCGGTTCAGACTGGTTCGCCTGAACCGGTAGCGACCCACTGGTGATGTCACAATAACATCACGGAACCGGTTCAGTCGATGCCGGTCCGTGGGTGCCGCCATCTTTTTTTTGAATTTTTTTGGATTTTTAAAAAAAAATTAAAAAAAATTTCCAGGTTTTTTTTCTTCTGCACATGCGCAGAAGCCGAGTTTCCGGCACTGTGCATGCGATCGCCATCTTGTTTTTGGCTTTTTGGCGGGGAGGATTTTTATTATTTTTTTTAATTTTTTTCCGGGGTTTTTTTCTTCTGCGCATGCACAGAAGCCGAGTTTCCGGCACTGTGCATGCGGTTGCCATCTCGTTTTCGGCTTTTGGGGGGGAATGTTTTGAGATTTTTTGCTACTGCGCATGTGCATGCAAAGCGCACGTGCGGCCACGTGGTACGGGAGGAAGTGAGGTAAGTTAGAACCCACCCCTGGTTCTCCCAAACCACTGCGAACACCCAGCAGCCCACCCCTGGCTGAAAGGGAAAGGGAAAGGGAAAGGGAAAGGGAAAGAAAGGAAATGAAAGGGAAAGTAAAGTAAAATAAAGGAAAGGAAAGGAAAGGAAAGGAAAGGAAAGGAAAGTAAGAAGGAAAGGAAAGGAAAGGAAAGGAAAGGAAAGGAAAGGAAAGGAAAGGAAAGGAAAGGAAAGGAAAGGAAAGGAAAGGAAAGGAAAGGAAAGGAAAGGAAAGGAAAGGAAAGGAATGGAAAGGAAAGGAAAGAAGGAAAGGAAAAGAAAGATCTATTTTGGAATTCTGTTTGATCTCAATGCTCCTTGACACTAAGAGAATCTAACCACTTGCAAAATATCTTCATTCACCAAATCCTTTATATTAATATAATACAATATTGATCAGGACATATTATTTACCATCCCCAAGGATTACCATCTTGACATAAGCTCAACAGTCCCAATTACCTTAATAGTGACATCAGGAGATGAGGCGTTGGCTTACCTGAACGGTCTTCTCTGTGCGCTGTGGGGAGAGTCCAAGCATGGGATCAAACTCTGATCGGTTGTTAGGGACTGAGTTAAAATTTAGCTTGAAGTACGCCCTCTATCTGCTTTACTAGTCAGTTTTCAAACGAAGGCGTAGACGAACATCCGATGTAGTACAGTCAAAGTAGTAGGTGCCATGACCCCAGATCACATAAGCCAGAGGGGGTTGGACTCTCCCCGCAGCGCACAGAGAAGACCGTTCAGGTAAGCCAATGCCTCTTCTCCTGTGCGCTGCTAAGGAGAGTCCAAGCATGGGATATACTCAAACTCAATTGTCCAGGGCGGGAGAAGTCTGGTCCAGGGGAGCAGAAGTGGAGCAGACCCTCTGTAGCACCCGCCTGCCGAAGGCAGCCTCGGAAGAGGCAAACAAGTCCAGTTTGTAATGTCTGACAAACGGGGAAGGCAATGTTGTGGCCCGCCAGCAGATGGTTCAGAAGACTTTGCAGCTATACCAAGTTTCGCTGTGAGCTTGGCTTTGTGGAGCAGCATCTTGAACAGGGCCGGTTTGAAAAGCCCGGTGAAGGCCGGCTGGTCTGGAATCAGACATTTGTCATCAGACAGCTCTTCATCTATCACGCTCCCTTCACCTCGGACAGAAGCCACGCTGAACTCTGATGAGTGGCAAGAGTAAGCTTCACCAACATTGGACAAAAATTCCTGCATAGGGGCAGGAATGGCAGGGTAAGGAGACCTTTGCTGGAGATCTGTAGCAATGCCCTGTGAGTAGGCATTGGCAATCATGTCCTGTAATTCTGGCGGGAGATGTTGCCAGGTATCCACCCCAGGACGGAGCCCCGCCACTGTGGGGGTAAAGTGGCCGAAGGAGGTACCCTTGAAGTAGAGGGGGGTGGAGCCGGGGTAAGACTGGCCCCACAGGCCGGCATCTCTTGCAAAGGGGCCTCCTCAAGGTCCATGACCTGAGCCACGGAAGGATGGGCTGGAGACCAATCCCTCTCAGTTGCAGTTCCTGTAGGCACAGGTGGATTGGCAAGCTGGAGAGGAGGAGCCACCTGAGATGGGGAAGGCAGCAAAGGCTGTGCAGACAGTGGTGCCTGGAGCAGCAGCTGAGCCAACAGTTGAGGTGCCTGAGACATGGCAGCCTGCTTTTGGGCCTTCTCAAATTGTTTCTCCAAGGCCCGAAGCCTCCTCTCAGCATCTTTAAGGGCCACTGCAGATTATGACAACCCAGAAGCCTTGGCCTTCTTCTTAGAGGAGGTATGGCTTTTAGACGTGGCCTTCTTGTGGACAACAGAAGTGGATGCTTCCTCCCCTGTGGATTTATCGGCATTGCCAGCCATTAAGGTGGTGGAAGTTGGCAAGGCACTAGAACCCCAACTGACAACAGGAGATCTTAATGGAGGGATAGGCCTCAAGGGTCCTGAAGGAGTATAGCCTTAGGGCAGGGACTCCAGATTTAATATCAATAGCCGAATTGGGCTGGGTGGTGGAGGGCCATGGATCCCCAAAGGCAGCACTCACCCACACTTCTTCACTATGAATAGTGAACAGAAGCTCTGAATTGGCAGCAAGATGAAGCAATGCGACTGATTGTGAGCAAAATCGCTTGGAAAATGGCGATCGGGAGCCTCGGTGTCGCAACGGTTGTCAAAATGGCCACCGGCACACTCAGTGCCCAAGAATCGGCTCTATGACGGTCAAAATGGCCACCACAAATTCTGCCCGGCAACAGACAGCACTCTGCTGAAAGAAAATGGCTGCTGCCAAAAACCGAGGTAAAACGAGCCTCGCGGCCTCCAATACTAGCCCCTAAGGGAACAGCCGAAATTGAGTACCGCCGGTATCGCTGGAATCAGGCAAAGCTTCAGCACGCCAAATGGGCTGCAGAGGAGAGGCGAACCTAGCTGCTGCCAATGCTCTACTCCATGCCTAACGAGTTTAGCCCATGTGGGGCAGGGACTCCGGCTGCCTCCGAAGCTAGGTGGTGGCAGTTCATGCCTGCGTACCAGCTAACCAGCACACTGCCGGCACCAATAGCGGCTCTAGGGCAACGAGGCAACCTTGAAAACGCCCTCGATAAGGTGGAGGAGAAAATCAGACTGAAGGAGAGTCCAAGCTGGGAAAAAGGTCAGTCGTTTTGAAATCAGGAGAGTGGAGAGAAAATACAAACGTCTCTTCTACTCGACTGAGTTTTGAAAACTGACTAGTAAAACAGATAGAGGGCGTACTTCAAGCTAAATTTAAACTCAGTCCCTAACAACCGATCAGAGTTTGATCCCATGCTTGGACTCTCCTTAGCAGCGCACAGGAGAAACAAGGTGCTCCTGCTAGTGTCAAGCTTCCAAGTAATAAGTCCCCAGAATGAACTCATACTTTTTAGCTAGATTTAGTTAGATTTAGCTAGATTGGTGAGAGATTACTAAAGGTAATCCATAATTTGGGTGAGAGGAGGAGAAACTTTCCAGATGAGAAGGAAGGCAACCACCTAGAGTAGGGGTGTCAAACTTGCATTGTCACGGCGGCGTCACGTGATGTATCGTGACCTTTTCCCCCTTCGCTAAACTGGGCGTGGGTGTGGCCAGTGCATGATGCACCTGGCCCATGGGCCGAGAGTTTGACAGCCCTGACCTAGAGGGAACTTCAGAATCAAATCCAGAAGAAGGCAAAGGCAATCTGCTTCTCTACTGTTGTTCCCAAAACCTTATAGGGAGATGGATGCAATATTTAGACAAGTTTAGGAACCTGGTGGTGAGATCCCAACAGCCCCTTCCACTGGAAACATCCCTCTGGTTACTAAGGAAGAGGATCTAATTTCCATATAAATCTGGAAGGACATCCATGGCTACCTATAAGACACACCAAAGTCTGCTCACAGATCATTCCAGTATTAAAAGTGCAAGGAAACCATACCATTGAACAAACCTTTGAATTAAAAAAAACATGAATCAAAGAGAACTTGAACTTGCTGAAATAGGAATGAAAAAAACTTAATGAATTGGAAGTCTTGGATAAATTTGGAGGAATCAGAATTAGTCACTTTAATTTAGATTATTATATAATTGAGCATGAATGGCAACTTGTTTGTTGTTACTACTTGTGGTCATGATCATGTGATTGTCATTTGTAAGGTTTTTCAGAACAAGCTATCATCATAGACAGTGAATGATAGAAAGGAAGTTTTAAACATCACAAAGGACCTCTTAAGTTGAAATACCAACTTCCATTTCATTTATTAAAATACTGTACCATTAATGATGTATCTCTTAAATTTCTGAACTTCTCCTTCCAATCAAGTTCAACTCAGGTGACTATGTGGGCATGTCCATGAAGTCTTTTTGCCATATCAACAAGTGAGGTTCACTATTTTCTTCTTCAGGAAACTGTTCTAACTTGCACCCTTGGTATTTCTTGGAGGTCCCAGGAGTAACCAGGTCCAACACTTGTGAGCTGTTCAAGATCATCCAAGGTCTTATAACAAAACAAATAGTTTTGTAGCTCCTTAAAAGCTGCTCTAAGAGATGTAAAGGAACGAACAGGCACAGTTCCTGGTATTAGAAATGGCTACATTCAAGAACATTTGTCAGTTCTCAGAAAATCCCAGGAGCCTCCATTATTCAAGAATTTAAAAAATTCTTATTGCTGAACCATGACTTGCAAGCAAATATGATTCTATTTATTTCGTGTTCAGTCAGAATCAGGTCTTTCTTGCTAATACTGGTGAATGTTAACATAACAAAGTAAAAAAGATTGTGTCATCATTACAGTTCTGCACAAATGTCTTCTTATTTCTTGGACTTAATAATTGATACATTTTAATTTACTATTAATTAATAATAAGTTAATTGTTATAACACTAAAATTAACATACATATATCACCCAGAGGTCGTATATGTTTGTGTGTATGTGTGCAGTTGCAGTCTCTCTATATAATCAACATATCCTGTGTGTCTATGTTGTAGATTTTATATTTCTGCTGTAAGCTTTAAAAGATGAAAACGTCTGCACAATATATCTACATGCAATGGTCTTTCTGTTGTCATCCAAATTCTGCTACTGTTGCTTGTTAGAATTAGTTTCCCAGCTTTCGCATAACAGTAAGTCGGAGCAGTTGCTGAATTCAGTTTTTCCAAATGTAGAATTTTGATAGATAGGTAGACAGACAGATATTTTGATAGTTGTATGCATGTTTGTTTGCTTGCTTAAAGGCCAGCAAAACCAAACAGATTCATAGCAGTTTACGGTCAATTTTTTTAAAAAGAACAGCTTATAAAGATGTCTGGGAGTTGAAGGCAAAGCCATTTGAGGGCTGTTGAAATGCTTAAAAATGGGGCATACCCAAATCAGATTCCAACAAGAATAGGATAACAAGCTGAATGAGGTGGAAACCCTAGAAAGAAATTTGAAAACTTTTATAGCACAGTCAGGAAACTGTTGTCACCTGGGACCAGTAAATTCCAAAAGAAGGCAGAAACCAGGCCAGAATAGAAGCAGAGAGCGCAAGGAGTGTGGAAAAGCAACACAAATTTCCAGAGGTGTGAAAAATTGGCCAACGAGGGAAAATATGTGGGAGAGGCAGGTGATTTGAGTCAGCAAAAAGGTTGTGCCTCCCTGCCACCAATCCAGGGCATAAATCCAGCCCCTGGGAAGTGCCAGTGCACTTAGCCTGGGATCTGTGTCACTCCAAGAGATGTTTTCCCTCGTCATCTTGTTTGACACACAAACACTCCTCTTCCCCTCCACTCCACTTGCCTGCTCCCTTCTCTATTCAACAAATGCCAGCTAATTCCTGAACAAACTCCACTATTTGCCTTCGCACAGCCTTCCGCCACAGTTCCCCCTCTGCAGGCAACATGACCCACACAAGAGGTTTGAAGTGCCATGTTGACAAATCTTGCCGCCTGCCTGAACCAGGAGGGGAGGAGGGGACCGACACCCAAGAGCTCCCAAGTGTCCAAATAAGGCCAATTTCTCTAAGACTCAAATATAAGAACATAGGAATACACACTTGCAGCTCCTGTATCTTCAGTGCTGTAGCTCCTGGGGCAGGAAGGTAAATTGGTCCATTCCTGCATTTATACAATTCATTCTCCAACTCTCAAAACACATGGAGGCAAGACCGCACAATCTACCCAAAAGTAGTTAGGATCAGCAGGCGTGGCTGATGCAATACAAATGTAAGGAGCTAAAGAGGGCCCCTAGAGGAAGAAACAACTCCCGAAAAGCCGCCTGATTTGGGGAGTGCAAAGAGCGAATATGTGTGACAATATTTTTATAAATGCATTACTTTATCATTGGTATCACTTAGTATTTTTCTACCTGCTACCAGCCAGGTTTTTTTCAAAAACTGGCAGCTCAGTTTTGTCTCCTGATGCCCTGAGAAAAAGAAGGGTGCCTAGTTGAGGGAAGAGAAGAGAATACTGAATTTGAATAGTTTGCTGCCAGCAATCTGGCAGATCAGCCGACATACGGTGTCTGTCTGTCCACTGCTTAGTTTCAGAAAGACTCTGCTGGATCCGATGAACTTAGAGATGGGAACCTTTTCCTATTTTCTCTGGAGAGCTGCATTTTCGTATAGGTAATGTGTGGTTCTGTAGCCTGTTGATTGCAGGACTGAATTCATACTATTTCCAGAGCCATGCAAGAGTCCTTTCTCTCTTTCAGCCTCATGTGAGCTGCAAGATCCTATCCCATCTCTCCCAATCTGACACCCTACAAATTTGTTAAGACTAACATCTCCCAGAATTTCCAAGCACTGGAAGGACACAAAGGAAAACTATTCTTCTTCCTTATTAACTTGCTTATTTCCACAATGTCTACAGCTGGTATACAGTTATATGACCCCCGTTTTTATCTCTATTTCTATCTTTCTATTTTCTCTCTCTCTCTTTTCTCTGTTTCTTTCTATCTTTAGCTATTTACTTCTCTCACACTCTTTTCTATCTCTGCGTATCTATTTCTTTCTATATCTATTTTTTTCTATTTCTATCTATTTCTATTTCTATCTATAGTATCTATTTCTATCTCTCTTATCATATACCGTGCAGTAGTCCTCGACTTATAATAATTCATTTAGTGATCATTCAATGTTGCAACAGCACTGAAAAAAAGTGACTTACGACTGTTTTTCACACTTAGAATCATTCCAGCAGCGCCATGGTCACGTGTTCAAAATTCAGATGCTTGGCAACTGACTCATATTTATGACCGTTGCAGTGTCCCGGAGTCATGTGATCCCCTTTTGTGATCTTCTGACAAGCAAAGTCAATGGGGAAACCAAATCACTTAACAACCGTGTTACTAACTGCGGTGATTCACTTAACAATTATGGCAAGAAAGGTTATAAAATGGGGACAATATTCACTTAACAAATGTCTCATTTAGCAACAAAAATGTTGGGCTCAATTATGAACATAAGTCAAGGACTACGTGTGTGTGTGTGTGTGTGTGTGTATGTGTATATATATATATATATATATATATATATATATATATATATATATATATATATATATATATATATATATACACACATACATACATACATACATACATACATACATACATACATACATACATACATACATACCTATAAATGATATGACAGTGCCTTTGTAAAACCACCATGGCTAATAATAATAATTTGAAACTCTGAACTGAATAAAAAAGATATGTGATTATCATTATACGTCTGATCCCTGAAAGCCATATGCATCTTTTTCTGCTGTCAATCGCACAGGGTGACTTTGGAGCATTCAAGGTCTTTCAGCCCACCATATCTCCCTAAGGTTGTTCCTTAGGGAAAAGAGGAGGTGGGAGCAGCACTGTGGATGCTGTCTTGAGCTCTTTAAGGCAAGGTAGGAGTCAATGTTCCCTGTAATATCAGAAAACGGCGCACGGCAGTTAGAAACTGCCGCGTGGCGTTCTTTTCTTATCTGTGCGGCTGTGCAGGCGCGCAGTCTCTGCCATTAAAAAATGCTGCGCGGAAGTTAGAAACTTCCACGCGGCGTTCTCTCATTACGTGCGCGGCTGCGTGGCCGCGCACCTTAAAGGGAACAGTGGCTAGGACATACCTTTAAATAAGAAATGAACAAATATCTTGGAAGAGCCTTTGCTGAGGCTTTGCTCTAAATTGGAGGCCAAGAAAGGGAGTAGGAGAAACACAGAGGTGTTCCTAGTTTTAGCAACTGTCTTGAAGGTTTTTTTTTCCCTGTCAATGCATAAATTTGAACATATATAAATGTCCATTTAAATGAATATTCTGTAGTGGCAGTGACGATAGCCTTTTCTTTTAACTCGGGTTTAAATAAAGTTCCTTTTTTGCTGGGGTAGTTGTGAAAACAAATGAGGAAGCTATGCAAAAAGTGAAATAATGAAAGCAAAAAATATGCATTAAGAAATATTTTAAAATATATTATTTAATCATTGTATCATTAGAAAACACTATCTGCTATGACCAACATTAAAATTCCTGTTCATATCGATCGATCGATCGATCAATCGATCCATACATCCATCCATCCTTCTGAAATGAAACTGAAACTGAGCTGCATAAGAGGAAAGTAAATTTGCAATACTTCTGTTGGCTAATCCACTGGAAAATAAATACAAAAGGATAATAGAGAGAAGGAAATTTATACCACAATAGTGAGAGGTGAGCACCTGTCGGATGAGATAATGCTCGCAACACATCTTCTTTTCTTGGCAATAGCTTTTGCACAAGTTAAATTAACTTACAACTTAATTTGATTAAATTAAATTAATTGTGCTATTAGTCTTAAAGTGCTGAACTTGCTCAGCAGTTTTGAAATCTGGCTCAGGGCTGATTCACATAACCACATTTACATGCTAAGTTGTGGGTACAGTGAATTTGCAGTGTGCCATTTTAATGATCCCAAGTGGTTTGGATGCATATGAAAGGACTATATTGGCTGGTGCAGAAGGCGTCCCCTTTCAGCTGCCAATCTTCCAGCAAAGATATATCAGGTGAAATTTCCTACCCACCTTTTCATTAAACAACAGACTGCTGTACGTTGAAATAATAATGCGGTTTTAAATATGGTTTAAATATTTGAACATGTGGATTAGGAATTTTTCAAAACGAATGCGATGTGAAATCTATTTTGTACTTACAATGATGTTTATAAATGGCACAAAGCAGGCATACAAAACTCCCCCCCCAACACACCACATTTAAATATTATTATTAGCAATAATAATTTACATTTGTATGCTGCTTGGCTCTCAATGACTCAGTGAATAAAAAAAGCATTAAGTGTGAAATGATTTTTTTTCTTGATTAGGTTTCAAAATATTTAATAAGAAAGGAGAAAAAAGTATTGTCATATAAAGGTTTTGTTACATTTGACAGGAAATAATGGAATAATAAGTAAATTGAATTAATATTATGCATGGATTTAGCAGGGAAGAGTGGACATGCCAAATTTATAAATTTCAAATGGTGCTTTCCCTAAAAGACCAGCTGGTGAAAATGTAGGAGTATGTTTCCATGTGTAAAATAACAGCACAACTGAGATGGAAAGAAAATTATTATTGAGTTTAAAAAAAATTTCTCTCTCAGTTGTGTTGTTTTTTCATTCAACTAGAGTTTGGCAACCATTCATTGATAATAACATTGAGAAAAAAATCACATTACAGCTTTTCACTTTGTTTTCTTATTTAGTTTTGCTGGGCTTTGCTGTTTATGGCAGTATTCAGTCTTGGGTACCTGGTTGTACTTGATTTTTCACTTATGAAATTTACTTTGACAAGCAGATCAGGTTATATAAAATTCAAGATTGTTACGATATTCAAATAATGAGGTTGAAGCGGAAGAATGAAGTTATATTTAGTCTGTTCATCAGAGACAAGCTCCACACTTTCCATCAGGAAAAAAAAGTGGTGTTTTTTTTTCCCTTTTGTATATTTTTTTAATTTAATAGCTTTTTCCTCAGGTGCTGCTACACAATGCAATGTTCCTTAAACTGTTCAACACTGATATACTATGATCAAGTGAAATTTGAGCGGCATTATTTTAACAGATCACAGAATTCAACCTTTTTGGTAAGTAATGCTTTATTTCATGTCATCATTTTTATTATATTTTGGTAAGGACTGAGGAGATGTGGCCCTGAGTGCGTTACTTGAATTCCAACAGACTTTCAGTTGGAAAAATGGAATTCTATATTTTAAGATGCAGCAAGCAAAACTTGCCCTTAGCCTTCAAAATCAAATTCCTTCTGTTACTTACAGTAAATGACTCGATTTAATATGAACATTTATCAAGTTCGATTGGTATAAATATCAATGGGATTCGAGATTCTGTTAATTATTATCCATATTGCAAGATAGAAATCATACAGGTGTTGACAGTTCTGTGATGCTGCCGATTGTGGCTGCACATTAATAACTTTCTTGTAACAAACATTATGCAGCAATTAATACTGTGAAAAATGGATAATTGGCAAGTCACTAGCTGTCATATCTCATATAAACATTTACAAAAGAATTGCTACTCAGATGCGCAAATAAAGCAGGAAAAGGAGCAAAGAGTGAATATATTTCTGATTTAGACTAAATGATATAACCGGGAATATTTAGTGAGTGATCCATATTAAAGCAGATGAAAGAATGGCTGATTGCAAACGCAGATAATAATCTTCCATTTCTTTTTGCTACAATCAGGGTTTTATTTTGCACCCAAAGGCCATCTGATCTAGCAAAGTTGCAACAAACTGCCTCATAATGACTAGAAATGTGAACTTCCCAAAATGCTTCAGAGAACTGACTTGCATTTCATCGCTTGATTAGTGTAAATAAATTAGTATAAATATCAATGGGAGTCTCTTCACTTGGCAGCTCTTGAGGGAAGGCCTATCTGCTCCTTTGCCTTCCTAAACTATTGGTAGAGAAGTCTTCTTGGCACATGGTCACATTTATAGTACCTGCGCTTGCAATTTACTTTTTTAAAAAGAATGGCTTCCTTGGCTTCATTTCAAAGGTTAATTTGAAACCATTCATTTATTTGAGGTATGGATATTTTTGCTATTTTTCACAGTGTGCAGGAAACAATCTTAGTGGGATTCGCAACTGCGGCTCTCTCCCCTTAGCCAGGAGTGCGGGGTTAAGCCTCCAATTCTCAGGCCACAGGGAATCCTGGCGTAAAAAAATCTCACAAAATATGAAAACCCTGCAGTACAATTCACTCCTAACTTACACAATCGGTGTTTTACAATGTTTGCAACATCAAAGCAGCAAGCCAGCAGCTGAGTTGCAGTGCGTAATAATTTCCACCGTTTGCAAGGACTCGCACTGCGCAATGCACGATACTCAGAAAACATTTCTTTTCGTATTGCATTCCCTTGCAGTTTGAATATCTATGAACTCACTGGTTCATGAGCTCATGAACTCAGGGAACCCGAGAGTTCTGCAGAACCCCAGTTGAGAAAGGTTGCTCCTGATTTGATCGTGCCGGTTCAGCTACGCAACACCTGTCCCAGTTCTACTATACCCTTCCCGATTGGATCCTCCCTCTCAGGGCTTGTCTGCCAGTGAAACAAGCTGAAGCCGAAACAAGGTGGTCCAACAGAAAACCTTGTTTTCCAGTGGAAAAGGACATAAACCCTCCTCTGTGCAGAGGTGGGTTCCTACCGGTTCAGACCGGTTCTATAGAACCATTAGTAACTTGGCAGCCTGGGTCGCTGGAACCGGCAGCGACCCAGGCCTGCCACGCCCCCGAGCCGGTTCTCTTGGTGGCGCCATAGGTGCAGCCATCTTGTTTTTTGCTTCTGCGCATGCGCAGAAGCTTTTTTTTAGTACTGCACATGTGTGCGCACGCGCCCACCTGCGCGGCTCGTCCCTGAGCGAACCGGCAGTAGCAGAATCCGGAACCCACCCCTGCCTCTGTGACAACACTCTGATTTGTGTAGAGGAGGAGGGGGATGCTAGGGGAAGATGATCTGCAGGACTTCAACTGTCAAGACTCCTTTGCCTTTCCCCAATGTGGCCTTGGGGTTCTATGTCCCAATACTCATTTTTCTTGGCTACAAATACAAACAGTGCCTTACCCACCAGACACAGGTAGCCTTATAAGTCCAGTAGAAATATCAGTCTTTATTTCTAAGGTTCTACTGCGTTCTCTACCTTACTTCCTTGCTTGCTGGATAGCTCCATGGCTACCCATAACTATCATTAAGGCAGGCAGCAGTGCCCTCCAGTAAGTAGGTAGAGAAAGGCAGGGATCACTCTGGTGGGAGGCAGTGACAGCTAGGTGCTTGGAAATGGGGAGAGAGGTAGCAGGAAAGGGGAAGAGCCACTCTCAGCCCAACCTATCTCAAAAGGTTGTTGTAGGGAAAAGAGCAGGAGGACAGGATATCACATATGTTCGCCGCCTTGATATATAAAGCAATAAAGGTGGGATAAAAATCTAATGAACAAAGAAACAAACATTTCCTTTCCCTGCTCCTTGCTCCCCTGAGAGCCCCATGCTATTAGTAGCATCACCGAGAATTTTAGATTCGGATTGATAGGTTTGCACAACAGATTGTAAGTTTCCCAAAGTGATTTCCCAATGGGTTCTACTGGCAGTACGTTGAATTGCAGTACACCCTCCCACCCCCTCCCACCCCTATGCTTCATACAGCAATTAGAGTGCTAAACCAGCTATATATTCTGCATGGCTAAGTATTTAGTCTACAGATAAGTGGTTATATGCATGCAGGAAAATGGGCAATCAATATTCATACACCATTTTTAAGGTCCAGCTTTTATTATCAATTATCAGAATTCAGATATATGTTTCTGGTTATCCATAGTTTGAAAGATAAGGTAGCCCTGTGCATGCTTTCTGTTCTTTACTGTGATTCTACTCAACCAATGAACTCAGCTTATTTAACGATTTGCTGATTTACTCAAACAGAAAGTTGCTCACAAACTAAAATCAAAACCCCAAATAGGAGTTTCCTGTTCTTGGATAAACAGAAAGTGATTTATTCAGATATAAGATTTATTCCCAATTAAAAAGGTTATACTATGCACAGAGAGCCACAACTTCAATATGTCCAAGTTGGACCTTTGGATCAGGGGCGGGTTCCTCTTACCTGCCTACTGGTGCACTGCGTGCTCATCATCACATTACACATGCACGCTCGCTACGCGTGCACGTCCCCTCGCGCGATTTTGCTTCCGCGCATGTGCAGGAAGCAAAAAATCACCGAAATCTCACGAGGGGACGCGCGCATGCGATTTCGGCATGTGTGGAAGCAAAAAATCACCAAAATATCTTGCGCACGTGCGTCCCCTCATGAGCTTTTGCCTCCACACATGCGCAGGAAGCAAAAAAAGGCCAAACATTCAGAAAAAAAGATGGCGCCGTGCAATGGACCGGCAAAGACGGCACCGGAACCATCGCGTGCAAATTGTGCAATTGGCGGGCCGCTACTGGGACGACAGAGTGGACTGCACCAGTAGGAACCCACCACTGGTTTGGATATAATCTATTTGATTAACTCACTAACCATTATACAGTGTTTCACAAAGCTTTTTACACATTAACCTGCTAGGTTTTTATCTTCCGACATTTTATTGAGATAGTAATTTTAAATTTAATGTATTAGTATAATCTCTGTATTATTTGAACATAACATAGTAGGAAACTCAGGAAATACAGAAATCTCTGTATTATTTGAACATAACATAGTAGGAAATTCATCATCCCATCGGTCCATTTCGCTTTGCATCTTTGATTTCAGAAACTTCCCACAGCCATTTATTTGCGGGCAGTCGAAACACAATTTTCCCACTGGACCAAACCTCTTTTTGCTGCCTCCAGAAGATTAACACCTTCCTTGCTTCATCCACTGTTGGTGGCACCCCATTTAAAAGATCTGTCAACACATCCCTATTTAATTGTACGCCATTTTCCCCCCTAAGTGGTATGAAGCTGCATCATACTGTAGATCAAATATTTCCATCATGTTGTTATGACTTGAATATCCTAGTTAAGACGGAAAGAATACAGGCAGTCATTTGTTTCGCGACTGTTTGAAGTTGCGACGACGCTGAAAAAGTGACTTACAACTGGTTCTTGCACTTACGACCTACAACCATCTCAGCATTAAAAATTTGGGTGCCTGGCAACTGGCATGTCTTTACAACAGTTGCAGTGTCACAGAGTTCATATAATCGCCATTTGTGACTTTTCCTAGCTGGCTTCCAACAAGCAAAGCAACCCGGGGAAGCTGGATTTGCTTAACAACCATGTGACTCAAAGACTTGGGGGTGGGATTTGGAACTTAAGATGCGATACATATTGATGGCAGCAAGATTACTTTACACTCAAAAATGGAAGGACTCTTCGACCCCGACATTGGACGGATGGCTGCAAAAGTTGATGCGAGTGAGCAGAGATAGCTAAATTGAATGCTTCCGTCAAGGAAAAAAACACGAATACCTTTGTTTCTACCTGGAAACCGCTTCTGGACTTTATGCTCGAGGTAGAAAAAAAATGAAACTTTGATTTTGTGCTTTACTGATTAGATAGAAATGGTATTATGGAGATGGCTAGTTTAAACTACTATGTAAAACTAAAAAGTTGTGGTTTGATGTTATTACCCTATTCTACTACACCAAAGGGTGTTGGAAGTCAATGCCTTTTCTTTCTCCCCCCCCCTTCTTTTCCATATACTCTTTCCCTTCGCTATTTCTCCTTCTTTTTGCTTTTGTATTTTTTTGTATGTTATATCATAAATTAATAAAATTGCTATAAAGAAAAAAAAGAAAAGAAAAACAACAAGGTGACTCACTTAACAACTGCAATGATTTGCTTAACAACCACAGCAAAAGAGGTCATAATATCGGCATAACTCACTTAACGATCAACTTGCTTAGCAATGGAAATTCTGGTCCCAATTATAGCCACAAGTTGAGAACTACCGGTATAAGCGATAGAAAGTATATACATATGCAATATATTATAATGCACCTCTTTCAAAGAAGAGTAGAGCAGATCACTTAATTTACACATGGCTGCTTACCCTAATGCTGTCCATATTGTCCATATGGTGTTTTCATAATAGGTATTATCGTGTGTTCTCTAATTCCCAAAGTTATTACTGATTGACTGAGTCGAGCCCATTTCAATAACTGCTCCAAAAAAATTAATCCGCCGTAGCCAACTTTTCTAAGATTTGCAAAATGGGTTGGAAGAGACAGGAAATGTAACATGGTCTGAATGCATGTGGCAGCTTTTACAAGATCAATTCAACATGCTACAGCCCACAACAGGAAAAATGCTATGATTTTTTTTAATGCTAAATTCCTCAGCTGGCTACAGGGCAGCAACCTTAAACAGGGCAGCAGTGAATTTTGACCAAGTCAGCATATATTTTTCTCAAGGCTCTAATGTCAGGAGGATTCACGCCTACCATCTTTTTTCCCTTCCGCCCACAGAACTGGCCAAAGGCTTTAGGTGGGGCAGGGTCGAGAGAGAGTTACTCTGGAGTACATCAACATTTAATTTGATTTATCACTCCCTGAACAAACTGAGGAGGCACAACTTCCTGCGTATGTTATATATGATTACGGCACAATGTGAAAATCCCACATCTGCCACATGGATGAAGCATCCAGCACATGCCAACGAAGTAACTCTATTCTGATAAAATGCCGACTTTATCCCAATGTATTCCCGTTGGTCACTGTGTACTGAACCCATTTAGCTGGCTGAATACCGATTACTACTACTATGGTACACTGTTCAAAATGCTACCAAATGGGACCAAGAGTTATTTGAAAAACTAGAAAAAGGGAAGCCTTGTACAGATAGTCTTCGACTTACGATCCCAATTGAGCCCAGCATTTCTGTTGTTAAGTGAGGCATTTGTTAAGTACGTTTTGCCCCATTTTACAATCTTAAGTGAGACAGTTGTTAAGTAAATCACTGCACTTGATAAGTTAGTAACCTAGTTCTTAAACGAGCCTGGCTTCCCCCAATGATTTTGCTTGTCAGAAAGTCGCGAAATATGAAGTAGTTGCCAAGCATCGGAATTTTGACCCCATGATCATGGGGATGCTACAAAGATCGTAACTGTAAAAAAACGGTCATGTCACATTTTTCAGTGCAGTTGTAACTTTGAACGGTCCCTAAACGAACTGTTGTAAGTTGAGGACTACCTGTAGACCCAAGAAATCAGTTCGTAAGAGACAGGAGAAGATATACTTTATGGAAAATACGTTTCTCTAAAATTCCTTAACTGGATATGACAACTGCTCCATGTTAGAAGTTAGCTGATCCACTTAAAAAAAAAAACCTCAGCAAAAACAATCAACATATTTCTCCCTCCAAAGATGCTGTGTAAGTTATGAGCTAACATACGAAATTGTGCTATCTGTATTAAATGACAAATGACAATATAGCTACTTCTATATCCTTGTTAGCTTCCACTGGGGGGGGGGGGATCAGGTCAAACTAGATCCGGTAGGACTTTTATTTATTTATTTATTTATTTTGTGAGATTTATATACCGCCTCACAGTGCAAGCACTGTCCAAGCGGTTTACACCAGTAAGCAATGTATATTTATATTGCCCCTAACAATCTGGGTCCTCATTTTACCTACCTCGGAAGGATGGAAGGCTGAGTCAACCTTGAGCCGGTGAGATTTGAACCACTGACCTGCGGATCAGTGTCAGCTAAAGTGGTCTGCAGTACCTGCCTCTAACCGCTGTGCCACCTCGGCTCTTTATCATGTTCAGTGGGACATAGTTTGAAGAAAAAAAGGCATACCGGTAATTTAATACTGCACATTAGATAATCTGAGCAAATTTTCCATAAGTTTATATAATACAATACGTAATTTGTTTTATTTTGCATAATTTATTCAACTAATGGGGAGGAACTACCCAAGGCACCAAAATACTGCAACCAACCACTGAAAGCTGTATACAACTATTGTTTTGGCTTCCAACATTTCAACTAGTGTTACCTATATACCGGTACTTGCAAATTATAATATGCTTTAAATAGGGACTACACACTTGGTTTTGAAAAGGAAAGTTAACTTCTCCATACACTGCCCCCAGGAAACCACAGTCCATGTAAAACTCTGCTTAGTACTCATACCACTAGGTCCCTATGTCACTTGGACTGCTTTATCCATTACTAAAAATCAAGGCATCCTAAAAGTACTTAATGTATACACTCCCACATAGTATCCCCTTGGCCTTTTCATTTATAGTGGAGTTGATCTGAATGTCTCAGGAGACCATTTAGTGATATACCCAGTGTGCTACATGACATTCTGGGAAAAGATCAATTTATTTTATTTTATTTTTATTTTATTTATTTATTTTTGTCAAGTACGTGTTGGTAATATACATAGATATAACATTGTTTATATACATAAGATGAGTAGTGCTAAGAGGGAACATTAGGACAGGGACGGTAGGCACGCTGGTGCACTTATGCACACCCCTTGCTGACCTCTTAGGAATCGGGTGAAGTCAACAGTGGACAGTCTAAGGGTAACGTTTTGGGGGTTTGGTGATGAAACCACAGAGTCAGGTAGTGAGTTCCAGGCATTAACCACTCTTTTGTTAAAGTCGTATTTTCTACAGTCAAGTTTGGAGTGGTTCACTTTGAGTTTCTATCTGTTGTGTGCTCGTGTATTGTTGTGGTTGAAGCTGAAGTAGTTGAAGTAGTTGAAGTAGAAGAAGTAATTGGGGAAAATTCTCTCGAGCACACAAGGGAAGAAGGCAAAAGAGATGGATGTGGCTTCTGTTGACTTATTAGCCAATTTCAATATGGAGTTTTTGAAGAGTCGAAGTCCGCGGTATAACACAAGGTTAAGAAGACAGAGGTTTACTTTCCATCTACTCTTAGTCACCTTGCTCACCTTCATGCTGGCCTTTCGGTACCCTTTTATTTGCAAATCTGTATCAAATTCATTATCTCAGCCTATCCTGCAAGGCAGGGTAGGGTTACAACATAATTTCTAATTGAACAGATGGGAAACTGAGATCCAGGTAAATCAAAATACCTGCCCAAGAAAGAATTGCTAAATGCATAAAGTTCAAAAGGAGAAATGAGTCATCCATACCTCCTCCCTCCACCCCAGATCAAGACCAATCATGAGCTCTTCAAAATGAATTTTTTCATTTGATTTGTTATGTTAACCACCATACTTGCAGCATCTCCCAGGGCAGGATGAACTTTGGGCCACCCCTCACTTAACATATAAAGATACTTGGGAAGGTCTTGTGGAATCCAACCAAGAGATTCCATCTAAGCGTTCCATTTCAACTACCTCAAACTCCTGGACCTTCTGAGAAGCCCATATGAAATAGGGCACGACGCACCAGCCAATCCCTAGGAGATGGTTATCCAAAGTTCTATACAGTTTTCAAAAGGGATGCTTCCTTTTTAATTAACATGCCCATTAAAATAAAGATAAAATGTCCTTCAAACTGAGTTCATTTCTTAGTGACTTTATGAGACAGGCCCATACTGATTTCTTGGCAGCGAAATTGAAGTGATTTGCCAATGTCTTGTTCCAGAGGCTTTTTTCCCCCTCCAACTTCCCAAATTTCAAAACCTTCCACCCGATTTCAAAGCCATCAAAGCTGTTTAATTAGGGCATCCGTAGGAACCCTGACACTAGTTTTACAAACTGACTTATTGACATACTTCAACTGCCAATTAGAGGGCTGTTTTACCTCAGTGAGAAAGGACAGGTCAAATTCACTCTAAGCCAGGCATGTTCAACCTGCAGCCCACGGGATAGTTAGTAACGTGGTCCTACAAGATCATAAACTTAATAATATATATATATATTATATACCCTGTTTCCCCCAAAATAAGACATCCCCTGATAATAAGCCCAATCAGGCTTTTGAGTGCATGGCAATAAGGCCAAGCGCTTATTTCAGGGTTCAAAAAAATATAAGACAGGGTCTTATTTTTGGGGAAACACGGTACATACACACACGCACGTGTATGTACACGTGTGTGTGTGTGTGTACGCGCACACACACACAATGCAGCCCAAAACAATTCCTCTTCACTCAATGTGCCCCAGATGCAGTAGTGGGTTCTAAAACCCTTTGCTGCGGGTTTGCGCATGCGCAGAAGCGTCCCGGGCGGGTGGGCAGAACCTCCCGCCGCTGGTGCTACTGGTTCTTAGAACAGGGCCAAACTGGGAGCAACCCACCACTACCCAGATGAACCAAAAGGTTAGGCAACTATTGTAGGAGATGACCAGGCTGTGACTGAGGGGTCAGTCTTGAGTCCCTTCACGCCTACAAGAGATCTAAGCCCAGCCCACCTTGAATTCTGTTGACACTTATACCGCCAGTTTGCTTTGACCATTAGTAGTTCAGATTCTTATAGAGCAGTGATGGCGAACCTTTTTGGCTCGGGTGCCAAAAGGATGTGTGCGCGCACGATAGCGTGCACGCAGGTGCCCACACCCATAATGCAATGCCCTCCCCCCACGCATGCGCATCAACCCCTGAGTTGCCCCCCCTGCACATGCGCACAGGCCTCACTGAAGCTGTGGAGCTGCCCTACTACTCACCTTCAGATAGTTGCAACCAGGCCTCGCACACCTCGGCCCATTTCTTCTGTAGCCTGCAAGGCTTTCCTAAAGGCCTCTCTAGCCGATAACAGAGCTCCAGGTCGATCTGGAGCTCTGTTATCGGCTGCAGAGGCCTTCAGAAAAGCCTTACTGGCTGAAGAAGAAATGGGCCGAGGTGTGGGAGGCCTGGCTGCAACTGTCCAAAGCCGAAGAAGTTCCTGAAGACCTCTGACAGTGAAAAGGAGGCTAGGGGTGAGCACACAAGTGAACTTCCGGCTGGGCCGTTTTTCGCAGTCCCCAGGCTTCAGGAGGCTACCTGAAGCTTGGGGAGAGCAAAAACGGCCAAAAAGAAGGCTGAAAATCAGCTGGGCAGCGCGCACATGCGCACTGGAGCTGACATAATGCAACGCCTCGTATGCCCTCAGATATGGCTCCGCGTGCCATTTGTGGCACGCGTGCCATAGGTTCACCATCACTGTTATAGAAAGTATTAGCATGCAATACACCTATATTCATCTGAACCGCCTTGACTCCTGATTTCCTGTGCTTGACACCCATATATTCTAAACAATCCTGAAAAGACTCCTTATCTGAAACCCTGAAGAGCTGCTTCTAGCCAGTATTGACAAGACCAGGCTAAACAAGCCAGTGAAGGGTATAAGGCAGTGTGCAGCAGGTGCCAAAAAAGCCAACACAGTTCTAGACTGCATTAACAGAGGGATAGAATCAAGATCACGTGAAGTGTTAATACCACTTTATAATGCCTTGGTAAGGCCACACTTGGAATACTGCATTCAGTTTTGGTTGCCACGATGCAAAAAGGATGTTGAGACTCTAGAAAGAGTGCAGAGAAGAGCAACAAAGATGATTAGGGGACTGGAGGCTAAAACATATGAAGAATGGCTGCAGGAACTGGGTATGTCTAGTTTAATGAAAAGGACTAGGGGAGACATGATAGCAGTGTTCCAATATCTCAGGGATTGCCACAAAGAAGAGGGAGTCAAACTATTCTCCAAAGCACCTGAGGGTAGAACAAGAAGCAAGAAGAGATCCTTGAGAAAGCATTATTTCGTTCAAGAGGAACACTTCACACTTTGTAACCAAGAACTAATGTCTGAGCTTTTTGTCTCCTTTTTTATTTCTCTTTTTGTGTGGTAGCTTTAAAATAGTAAGTTGTAGGATAGGGACTGTCTTATAACTCATTTTGGTAATTCAGCTTAAGAAACTTTTTTGCTAAAGGACATAATAAAATGCTTTAAGTGAAAAAATAATCACTGCTAATCTACTGCATTAGGTTGGGAGACAAATATTGTATTCATGCTATTCATAATTTTATTTTGCAACATTATTTAACATGAAAAAACCCTTTCCATCTTTTAAAGCCTATCTTTGTATGGAAAATGCTCTACCTCTTTGCTGGTTTAAATTTGCACTTTTCTGTTTCCTCTTCATCTTGATTTATATGACAATTGCACAGTAATATTGTAACAAAATATACCCATACACGTTTAGAATGGTGTTCTAAGTTTTGTGATTCCCTTTTCAATCTCTTCTCCTTCTTGATCTCTAACACAGTCAAGCATCACAGCACGCCAAGAACACATCTCTATGTCCCACTAAACCAGGGGCGGGTTCCTCTTACCTGGCTACTGGTGCGCTGCGCGTGCATCATCCCAGCATGCACAGGCAGCAAAAAAAGGCCAAAAATTCAGAAAAAAAGATGGTGCTGCATGACGGACCCGCGAAGACGGCACCAGAGCCGTCGTACGCAAATTGCGCAATCGGCGGGTCCCTACCGGAACGGCGCACTGGACCGCACCTGTAGGAACCCACCACTGCACTAAACACAGCAAGATGTCCATTACAGTAACTGTTTTCAGAGGGCATGTCCTCATGAGGCAGCCTTAGTCTTATCTATAACCTTTTCCAGACTGAGGTGAGCATTTTGAGGTAGGCCCAGCCAAGGAACAAGCATGGCCAGGATACCGGAAATGCTCTTTATTGTGGTAAAATAGAATAACAATGGAGGGCATGATGGCTCAGTGCTTAAGACGCTGAGTTGAACTTGTCAGCTGGAAAGCCAATAGCCTGGGTTCAAGACCCAGATGTCGTGCGACGGGGTGAGGTCCCGTTACTCATCCGAGCTCCTGCCAACTTAGCAGTTTGAAAGCATGCAAATGTAAGTAGATAAATAGGTACCACTACAATGGGAAAGGTTACAGCATTTTCATGCTGGCCACATGATGACGGAAACATCTATCAGCCAATGCAGGTTCCCTGGGCTGAGAATTCAGATGAGCACCTGCCCCCTTGAGTCGGTCACGACTGAACAGGGGAAACCTTTAAACCTTAGAATTACAAAATCTTGAAAGTCTGCCCAAGTTTCTCTTTGTCCCATTTTATACTAAACGGAATCAAGACAGGGTCATTTCGAGCTTCCACAAGATCAATTCTACATTCTGTTACCTAGGCGCAGTTGAAGGTGGCTAAAGCCTCCATCCCAGGCATCCATTCACACTTACCCAAGTCCACTCCTACGTACTTTAAGAAGAGTGAATGAAGGTACTTAATCCTACTTGCAGCTGACATTGGATATGAGGGAAAGCAAAGCTAGGGGATGCCACCAACTGCTGCCCTTAAATTATCCTGCAATAAAACTGTATGGACAGGACCCCTTGCAAACCTCATTACTGTGGCAGATTATTGCTCAACCACCAGGGCAGTGCAAATTATGCTGGCTGTTTTTTCCTGCTGCTTAAGGACTGGAGGAATACACATTAATGCCTTTGTGAGGAAGAACCCCAAATTGACATTTTTAGCAAGCTGTCTGTTCAAACCCTCTATACTTTTTTTTTCTTTTCTGAGTAGTATCACACACAATTTAGGACACTTGCCCTAAATCTAGTATGTGGGCAAGCTGCCATGTTATGAATAGTCTCATTCAATACACATGGATGCCAAAGTTTGAAAGAGGATAGTATGCCTCAGTTCATTATAGAGCCCCATTAGAATTAGGGCTTAATCCCTTAAACACATTACTATTATTATTATTATTATTATTATTATTATTATTATTATTATTATTATTATTATTATTATTATTATTATTATTATTATTATTGTTGTTGTTGTTGTTGTTGTTGTTGTTGTTGTTATTATTTTATTCTGCCTTTATTATTTTTATAAATAACTCAAGGCGGTGAACATACCTAATGCTCTTTCATCCCCCTATTTTCCCCACAACGACAACAACCCTGTGAAGTGGGTTGGGCTGACAAAGAATTACCAAATTCACCCCGCCAGCTTTCATGCCTAAGGCGGTACTAGAACTCATGATCTCCTGGTTTCTAGCCTGCTGCCTTAACCACAAAATCAGACTGGCTCATATAGTTCATATCCAGCTATCTAGGGGACTTTAGCAGAAATAAAAGGCTCCCCCATTCATAGCTGAGAACATTTTATGCAGAGGTGGGATTCAGCAGGTTCTGACCAATTCTGGGGAACTGGTAGCGGAAATTTTGAGTAGTTCGGAGAACCGGTAAATACCACCTCTGACTGGCCCCGCCCCCATTTATTCTCTGCCTCCCGAGTACCAGCTGATCGGGAGGGAATGGGGATTTTGCAGTAACCTTCCCCTGGAGTGGGGTGGGAATGGAGATTTTACAATATCCTTCCCCTGTCATGCCCACCAAGCCACGCCACACCCACCAAGCCACGCCCACAGAACCGGTAGTAAAAAAAAATTTGAATCCCACCACTACTCTGCTTCATGTTTCCCTGTCAACTGAAATCAAATGATGTTGCTTTCAGTCATGATACCCCATCTTTGATACATCTTTTTCTAGGACATCTGTCTACTGCTGCTTTAATTTCTTATAAAAAGTAAGTTATCCTGTGAGTCAAGCTCTGTTTCTGCTGACCTCATAGACCTCATGCAAGTCTTCTTGGCCACATCATGGAAGTGGTTTACCACTGCTTTCTTTGGAGTTATTTTTCAACTTGCTAGTCTAGTCTATAGCCCGGGTATTTCGTGATGGTCTCCCATCCAGGTGCCATCTTGCTTAGCTTTTCAAGATCAGCCAAAGTCGACTCAGAACTGCCGTTAAACTGGGCTTATTGCCTTTTAACTGGGCTTATTGCCTTTTAGCATCAGATCAAAACATGTCCTATTCCGCCAAGCTTCCCATGATAAGATTTAATTATATTTTTCATACTGAATCCTTAACTTCCTGGAATAATCTCCTAATTATTCAACGATGAAACAACGATTCATCGATGAGACAACAATGAAACCGCATACAGACGGGAGATTGAACAACTAGCCTCGTGGTGCGACCGGAACAATCTGGAACTGAACACACTCAGAACCGTAGAAATGGTGGTAGACTTTAGGAGAAATCCTCCCATTCTACCACCTCTTACAATACTAGACAACACAGTATCAACAGTAGAGACCTTCAAATTTCTAGGTTCTACCATATCTCAAGACCTAAAATGGTCACACAACATCAAAAACGTCATCAAAAAAGCACAACAAAGAATGTTCTTTCTGCGCCAACTCAGGAAGCTCAAACTTCCCAAGGAGCTGCTGATACAGTTCTACAGAGGAATTATTGAGTCTGTCATCTGCACCTTTATAACTGTCTGGTTCGGTTCTGCAACCCAACAAGACACACACAGACTTCAGAGGATAATCAGAACTGCAGAAAAAACAATCACTGCCAATCTGCCTTCCACTGAGGACTTGTATACTGCAAGAGTCAAAAAGAGGGCCATGAAAATATTTACTGACCCCTCGCATCCTGGACATAAACTATTTCAACTCCTACCCTCAAAACCACGCTATAGAGCACTCCAGACCAAGACAACTAGACACAAGAACAGTTTTTCCCCGAATGCCATCACTCTGCTAAACAAATAATTCCCTCACCACTGTCTAACTATTCAATAAGGCTGCATTACTATTACTATTAGTCTTCTCATTGTTCCTATCACCCATCTCCTGCCACTTATAACTTATTGCTTGTATCCTTACGATTTATATCAATATTGATTGTTTCCTGATTGCTTATTTATACCCTATGACTATCATTAAGTGTTGTACCTCATGATTCTTGACAAATGTATCTTTTCTTTTATGTACACTGAGAGCATCTGCACCAAAGACAAATTTCTTGTGTGTCCAATCACACTTGGCCAATAAAGAATTCTATTCTATTCTATTCTATTCTATTCTATTCTATTCTATTCTATTCTATTCTATTCTATTCTATTCTATTCTATTCTATTCTATTCTATTCTATTTGAGGAGTTGTATGTTATTTCATGATTTTATTTATAAGCCACCACTTAGGAAGCAAAATTATATCTGGTGCTGAAAGTCTCACTCGCATGATTGTGAGAAAAATCTAAAACTGCTGTAGGAGAGAATAGTCTATGGTTCATGGGGAGACATGATTGAGGACATCTTTCTCTGGCACATTCTCTTCCCCTGTACAGCTTGATCTTTGGCACAGGAGGGAAGTTTTTATTGGAAACACTGGGACATATTTTTTCTGAGATAAAGAGATCTGGGGGAAGAGGAGGATGGTGTAGGAAGAAAAGGTTACTGTCCCCTCCTGTACATTTCTTTCCAATCTTGATGTCTCCTTAGAGATTTTTTTTTCCATAAAAAGGATGCATAATTTAATGTAATGCTTCTAATACCATGTTTGTTTTGCTCTGAAAGACATGGCTGAAGATTGCTCACATCAGTTGAATATGAGCTATCTGCTATCTTTTCGTGCAGAATGCAGCTGCGCGAGCTGTGGTGAGTGTACAGAGATACACCCACGTAACACCCATTCTCCGCCAGCTGCATTAGTTGCCCATTAGTCTCCGGTCGCAATTTAAGGTGTTGGTTTTGACCTTTAAAGCCCTACATGGCTCAGGGCCAGGTTACCTTTGGGACCGCATCCTACCACATACCTCCCTACGACCAGTTAGGTCACACAGAGAGGGCCTCCTCCAGGTCCCGTCTGCCAAACAATGTCGGTTGGCGGGGCCGCGGGGGAGGGCCTTCTCTGTGGGAGCCCTGTCCCTCTGGAACCAACTCCCACCACAGATCCGGACTATCTCCACTCTACTGGCCTTCCGTAAAGCCGTGAAAACATGGCTCTTCCGACAGGCGGGGTGAATAAGGAGATCAGATTCCCCCATGAATGGTGTTTTTAATAATGTTTTAATATTGTTTTTATTTTTAAATTGTTGCAATTGTTTTTTTACTGTACATTTCTTATCCATGTTGTACGCCGCCCCGAGTCCTACGGGATTGGGCGGCCTATAAGAGCGTAGAAATAAATAAATAAATAAATAAATTTTCTGCAGGTAATCCTGACTATGTTGCCGTTACCAATCCTAATTCATGCCTTCCTCTTGTTTGTGCGTGGATACAAAATGGCGGTGAAAATGTCCTATCTTCCAACATGCATGTGAATTGTCAGAGCCACCAATGTCTTCCTTCTCTATTCTTATTGTCCTCTACAGAGAATCTTCCAAGGTTGGATTGACAAACCAAAGCAAGGGAGGGAGGGAGGGAGAGAGGGGGGGATCCAAAGTCACTAAATCAGCTTCCATGACTACACATGGAGTAAAACCTAAGTGTCCATGATGCTAAACCAACACCTTAACGTCTATGCCATAATGGCACATGTTGGCACTTTCTTTAAGGTTGGGCAGGCAACTGCTGGAGATGCTTTCCATTTCAACTGCTGTCATGGAGCAGGGAAATGGGCTAGATTAGTGCAAACCCTGCTCCAATCCCCGCCAAATCCTGTTCATTTTTTTAAAAGAATATCAATTCAACTTTAAAGCAGCATGTTTCTTTCACTGTTTCAAGAGAAACTGTGTGGATTGGCCCCAAATTCTTGACTCTCCGCAAGGCTCTCCTTCAATAATAATAAACCCTAAAATCCCAACCCTTAATACCAGCAAGTTGGTAGCTGTGAGAAGAAACAGGGAGAGGGCAACGCTCTTTGATATGGCTTTGGCTTCACTTAATCTGGCATGGACATTGCTAGGTGGGCCCCCAAAAGAAGAGGGCAGTCAGACAAACATCTCCAACACCTTCCCCTCAACAGCATCCCTGTCCTGGATGAGGATTAGGCTTGATGCATTTGGGAAGAGGCAGCATACCTGTGCTGTGATTGGCAGGATGCCAAGGCTTTCAAATATTTTTTTTTGAGTCAACAACACCTCTCCTTGAGTGTGCGTATGCACACACACACACACACACACACACACACACACACACACACACACACTCACAAAGCAGTTCCCCGTTCTCCCCCCCCCCCATTGCTTGGAGCAAGAGAAGACGAGAACTGTGTGGCGATTTCTGAACAACAACAATCGGGGCCTATCGCGTTTTGCATCAGGCATTCACGAAAATCACCTCCTGTGGATGTCAACGGCAGTTCCCTTCAAGGAGAGCAGCAGTGGTGTGTGTGTGTGTGTGTGTAAGTAAAACATGTGCAGGCGTAGGAGCTGAGCACAGCCAATGGGGAGGGAACGCCTGTTCCTGCTGAGAGTCACCCTCCTCCCCTCCCTGTGCACAGCCGCCTCTGGCCCACCCAAGTAGCAGCCGATGGGCATAAATTTGAGAACTGAGTACTAGGACTGGATTGAAGAGAACCTTCCCCTCTCTGCCTTCATGCCTGCCAAAAAACTCAAACCGAAACACATTCCCTCCTGGTTCGCCTGCCAAGAAATCACGGTGCAGGGCCAGAAGCAGCAAGGCTGCTCCACGTAAACACTACAAGGGGGTGGCAAAGCTACCGTCCCCCTTTGGCTCTCCATTGCCAGAGCAACGAGGAGCTTTAATGCTTTTTTTTCTTTTTCTTTCTGGATTGCTCCCCTGCACATCTGGTTCCCTAGAGAGAATCGAACTCATCCCCCACCCCACGCTTGTAAGTTTGGCTCCTGCAGGCCTTTGTTAAAAGAAACACATGTGCGCTATATGTATAGATAATCTGTACAGCAAAGAGGTAGAGGAATTGGAAGCAAGCGAAGACTCCCTAAAAACCAACGAGAAGCATTTTGAGCCATTGCGGCAAAGTCTACCTAACTTTCCCCCTACGGCCGTGATGGTGAACCTATGGCGCATGTGCCAGAGGTGGCACGCAGCGCCCTCTCTGTGGGCATGCGAGCTGTCACCCCAGTTCAGCTCTGCTGCACATGCGCGTGAGCCTCCCACCGGCCAGCTGGTCTTTGGGTCTCTGCCGCGCATGCATGTGGGGTGAGACGCATGCGGGGGCCTCGCACACATGCGCCAGGGCACGGCACGCAGGGGGCGTGTACATCCAGGGGGGCGGGTTGCGTGGGGGGGCACGCACATGCATGGGGGCAGGGCGCATGCGGGGGGCCACGCACGCATGTGCGGGGCATATGCACGGACCCGTGCATGCTTTGGGCACTCGGTCCGGAAAAGGTTAGCCATCACTGCCCTACGGAGTACAGGTAGTCCTCGACTTACAACAGTTCATTTAGTGATCGTTCGAAGTTACAACGGCACTGAAAAAAATGACTTTTTCAATTCTATCACTCAGTTAACAATTTGATAAAAAATATCAAAAATCTTAAAGATACAGATGGACAAGAGTCAATTGAGATAGGTCAGTTCTGTGGGGGTACATTAATTTTCCAGATGATGTCAAACTTCAGTTCCAGCATCTCTCATCAGTAGTCATGGTCACTTGGACTTTGTGGAATTGTAATTCAACAATACCAGGAGAGGCAACCCTACAAGACCCAGTATTTTTGTTGATTCTATCAAAATTTTCACTTGAAATTAAAGCTTTAACATGATAATATTTTCCTGTTATTACTAGTTGTTCTTTGTGCTGAGAGTTTCCTAACTACAGGTAGTCCTTAACTTACAACAGTTGATTTAGTGATCGTTTAAAGTTAAAAGCAACTTACAACCATTTTTCGCACTTAGGACCGTTGCAGCATCTCCATGGTTTACATTTGGATGCTTGATAACTGATTCATATTTAAAACAGTTGCAATGCCCCGGGGTCATGTGATCACCTTTTGCGACCTTCTGACAAGCAAAGTCAATGGGGAAGCCAGATTCACTTAACAACTGTGTTGCTGATTTAACAACTGCAGTGATTCACTTAACAAATGCGACAAGAAAAGTCATAAGATGGGGCAAGATTCACTTAACAAATTTCTCACTTAACAGCATAAATTCTGGCCGCAGGTTGAGGACTACCTGTATCCTAACTAGAAATACTGCTAAATATTACATGGCTTGGACTACAGCATGGCTCAGTGGGAGAAGATTGATCTGTAGGGTTGACTCGTCTGGAGGGCACCTAGGTGAAGAAACCCACTTTAGAGGAATCACTTCTAACCTCAGAAGAAAGTTAATGGGATGGAGAAAAGTCTGTTTTAATGTTTTAATGCTTAACATCTTCAGTACAGTAGAGCTCCTAGATTAGGAATCACTGTAGAAGCAGGAGGCTTCTCAGCTCAGAGAGAACTTCTTCGCTTGGAAAAGCTTTGCTCAGAAATCATGTCTCCATGTCCATGATTAGTACAGGCAACTGACTCATATTTATGGCGGTTGCAGTCCCAGAGTCATGTGATCCCCTTTTGCGACCTTCTGACAAGCAAAGTCAATGGGGAAGCCAGATTTATTTAATAACCGTGTTACTAATTTAACAACCGCATTGATTCGCTTAACAATTGTCATAAAATGGGGCAAAACTCACTTAACAAATGTCTCACTTAGCAACAGAAATTTTGGGCTCAATTGTGGTCGTGAGTCAAGGATTACCTGTACATTATTTTCAAGGCAGAAACATTGCCTTTATAATATCTTTGAGACTTCCAATTCAGCTTACAGGTCTGGGTATTCTTAATGTTCTTTCATCTAAATGCCAACCAGGTGTTCACCAAGGCTCCATTTTGTCCCGCCTCCCGTCGGCAAAGTGATAGGCAGTTCCATGGGCCAGTCAATGAGGAAGAGTGCTTTCCAACACCACCTGTCATCTTCCCACAGGCAACATCAGTGGGAAAACCAACAGGAAATTGGAAGTCACTTCTGCTCTCTCACTGCTTTTTTGCCTGTCCGTGGTCATTTTGTTTCTCTGTTTAGGTAAGGAAGTACCTCTGAAAAGATAACCCAATGGTTATGTGTTGTCTACCAAAATCCACCCAATATATAAATGACCACTAAGGTAACAAGCCCTTTGAATAATGAAGAATACCCCATGGGTTCCAGCTTACCTCCCAACCCCATCACCTGGAACACATCCAAATCTATAAGACTTTTTGGAAGGTCAACAAGGTTGGGGCCAATTGAATCTTGGAGACTATGGCTCCAAAGGGCAGATGCTGCAACAGAAAACACCCACTTTATGGTTCCCACAAGATGACATTCTTTAGTTGACAGAATCTGGAGCATGCCTCTGCTGCTGGATCTGATGAAAAGAGTAGTAATAATTGGGCAGATTTGGTCCTGCAAATAACCTGACTTCATGCTATGAAGGACTTTATAGATGACCGTCAGCATCTTAAATTGCATCTGGAAACATACTGGGAGTCAGTGCCGCTCATGGAGCAGAGGTATAATATGCATGCACCGAGGCACATCCATAACTCCCTAACTTACTGCATCGTGAACTGCTGGAGTGTCCACATCTTCTTTAGGAGCAGCCACAGATAAAGCACATTGCAGTAATGCACATGCCTCCCTTCCTTGAAATGAAATTGTAAGGGGAAGCATACCCCACTAATCCTTTGCTAGCACTATTAGGGGGAGGAAGTGGATCTAAAAGATGGAATTTGCGTTATGCCTAGTTATCCCAATTATTTAGAACCCTGAGATTTTCATATAATACCCACAATTTATGCCTCTCCTGTGGAATGCATTCTCTACGGGGATGTACTTGATCCCACTCTTCAAATAGGTAGGAACTGGTAAAAGCATAACTCTTCCATCAAGATTCCATGCATTTCTTTAACTTCTATTTGTGTTTTGATTATGTTGCCATTAGTCTATGTTTTATATACTTTTTACAAATGCAAGACACTTTGATTATGCAACTGATATCAGTGAGAGATATAAATGCCAGCCTGTTACTATCTTGCTCACTATTTTCTAGGTGTTCCTACCTTCAGAGTTTTAACAGTCAGAGACTGTAAAGAGGGTTTTCTGGTGGTGGCACCTGTTCTGCCCCAGCAAACTTGCTTTGTCCTATCTGATATCTTTCTAGCACCAAGGGCACATATTTTTAATTACTCTGGCTTTTTACCCAAGATTAATCTTTGAATTCTGCTGAAAAGTTTCATGATCCTGCTCCTTAAATTGATGTAACACTGCCTTTCAAATTGCATGTGAATGGCATATTAATTTTTGGCATATTTAATTGTTTTGCTGACTCTTGTATGCAACTATGGAAAGTGGAAATACTGTAAGCCAGAGTACAAAGGGTTAAATATGTACAAACACGTAGAGTGTAAGTTTGCCAAAGCTTTAATGTTTGTCTAGAAGCCATGCTTTATTGAACTGTCTCAAACTAATACTTTTATCTTTATAACTTCCTGCATAATTTTGGGGGTTCATTTTAGTATATAACAGAAAAGAAATATGTACTCTACATCCAAGATTTTTGAAATTGGTACTTTGAACTGGCTGCAATACTGTATATTACTTGTTGCCTAGGTTACGTAATCTCAATTTATAGATCAAATTTTTGGGCAAGTAGTTAAAAATGCATTTTGAAATGAGAGAATAGAATAGAATAGAATAGAATAGAATAGAATAGAATAGAATAGAATAGAATACTCTTTATTAGCCAAGTGTGATTGGACACACAAGGAATTTGTCTCCGGTGTAAAAGTTCACAGCATACATATAAACAGTAAGTAATGATAGGTCATAATCATAGGTACAATCATTAATCATAAGTTACAAACAACAATTGATAAATTGTAAGAAGCCAAAATAGGAGAAGCTATTAGGAAAGATGACAAGATGAGAAAAGATGAGAAATGAGGCAGTGCTGTGGGAATTAATTGTTCAGCAGAGTGATGGCATTGCTGGGGGAGGGGGAACTATCTTTATGTCTGGTTGTTTTGGCACACAATATTCTATAGCGGCATCCTGAGGGGAGAAGTTGAAATAGATTATGTCCAGGATGTAGATATTATTGTATATTTATGCATGTGTAGGGATAGTAGTGTTATAGCTGGATTCCTAGCCTTGACAAAGAGCATCATAGAATTGCACGTAGCAAAACTGATTACGAAAAACATGGGTTCTTCAACTGTGCATTTAAAGTCTGTGCAGACAAGCCCAGGGCTTGGTACTGTGAGTCGGTTATGACACCTCTGTTCTGGGAGTCAACACACACAACTTGATAATTAGATTGGGAAATAGTTTCGTAGATGGATAGATTGGGCGCAATGGATTTATCGTTTATTTAAAAGGCTCCCCCTATTCATGTTCAGCTTTAATTTGGGAGACAGAAGCTGCCCATAGAGCAGTGCTTCTCAATTATTTTCTGTTACGCCCCCCCCCCCAGGAAGAAGTAAACATTTTGCGCCCCCCCAACTCTCCGCCGGGATGATTGTTTGCAATATTCGGCACGTTTTCGCTGAAAAAACTCAAGCGGCTTATCAGCGTGATTGGGGTGTAATGTGTTTAAGTGACACCTTAATTTATTTGGCTTCACGCTGTCCGCTGCCAACATTTTTAGACACAGTAAACATACTGGTCTTTCCTTGTTTCCCACCGTAGTCACAGTGAAGCCAAGCGCTACATACGCTTCGTCATATTTCCTCGTCTTAGTTTTCGGGAGACTTACGTTTGTCTCATTATCTCCGTCTCTCTCCTCCTTTCTTTTCATCCCTGTTAAATATTTTCCCATGGTGTCTCTTAAGGGTTTGTTATCTGCACTTCATATCTCCTGTTCTGTGCTGTGTGCTATTGTTCGGTGCAAAAAAATCCTACTCCCTGCTGCAAAAAAAAAAGCACATTCCCTGGGGTCACGCGCCCCCCCCTGGCATTGCTCCGCGCCCCCCAGGGGGCTCCGCCCCACAATTTGAGAAGCACTGCCATAGAGGAAAAGGAACATCAAGGAAATTTGGAAGACTGTGGCGGCAAAGCAAGAAGTTATGGAACAAGTTGATTCAAAGGCAATAAACTCTTTAACAAGGAATGGAAGTGCAAGATTCGTTACTGTATCTCTCTGAAGGTTATCCTGGTCTCTATTGTTCCTCTAAGGAGAACAGAAATTAGTGTTGATGAATCAACAAAATGAAGACGTCCACCTCCTCACAGCGAGTGAAGGATGTTCCCCATAGGTGCACTATGGACAATGGAAAGAAATGCATTCAAGGATATGTAGAGTGGGTGAGAGTGAGGGTTTCAAAGTAGGGTAGGGATGGGCTCAGATGCTAGAGAAAGAAGGCAGCATACATTATATGAGCATGAAGTCTTGCTCAGGAAGGGTCAGAGTAGATGAAAAGGGGAAAGTGGATAAAAAGGAGAGCAATGAAGCAGCCAAGTAGAAAAAGTCAAAGTCTTTATTGTCATTGTACATCATGTATACAACGAAAAAGGCCAAACCAAAACAACAAAACATGCTATCTTTAACCAACAAGCCATTTTCAAACGAGCAGCAATGTTCTTTTTGGAAAATGTCTCTTCCTACACAACTATGCTCTATTTAGCCACATTGGTGTGTTTTGTTTTAAAGAAGTTGATAGCTGTGCATCATCACATGGAGTTCAATGTCCTATCAACAATGCACAGTTCTCCATGTTAAACACCATTATATAGCCCACCCCGCAATTAATCGTTGGGCAATGTACTTGCTGAAACAATAACATTGCTAAGGATTCCTAGTTTTACTTTCAAAAGAGAGGGTAGAATAGCTTAAAGGAGTTTTTTTTTAAAGTTTGTTCACATGTGATACTTAAATTGAAATGGAGTCCCTTTATCCTGTTAACAACTTACAATGTTTATAATTAAACAAAAAAAAAAGGACAGTAAAAGTGAAATGACATTTGCAACCCAAAAGAAAATTCTGATTCATATAGGGGTTTTTTTTTGTTTGCATTACAAGGAAATTTAAATGAGGCACTTTTTTTACCCCATACGCAAACAACCTTGATGTCAACAATATAACAGTTTATTTATTTATTTATTTATTTTAGTGTTCTTATATGCCGCCCCACTCCCTGGGGACTCAGGGCAGCGTACAACATGTAAAGAACAACTAAACAATATAAAAATTTAATAACAATTTAAAAAAGAGTTTTAAAAATATACAAAACCATACATACATGGGGGAGACATCAGATGTAAGGTTGTCTCAAAACCCCGCCTGCAGGAAGAGCCATGTCTTAATGGCTTTTCGGAAGGCCAGCAAGGTGGGGATAATTCGGATCTCCAGGGGGAGTTGGTTCCAGAGAGCAGGGCCCCCCATAGAGAAGGCCCTCCCCCTAGGCCCCGCCAGCCGACATTGTTTGGTTGACGGGACCTGGAGGAGACTCACTCTGTGGGACCTGACCAGTCGAAGGGAAGTATGAGGCAGGATGCGGTCCCGGAGGTAACCTGGTCCTAAGCCATGTAGGGCTTTAAAGATGATAATCAACACCTTGAATTGCACCCGGAGACCAATGGGCAACCAGTGCAGCTGGCGGAGTATGGGTGTTACGTGGGTGTATCTTGAGACACCCACCATGGCACGCGCAGCCGCATTTTGCACCAGTTGAAGTCTCCGGATACTCTTCAAGGGTAGCCCCATGTAGAGCGCATTACAATAGTCCAATCGAGAGGTGACAAGGGCATGAGTGACCGTGAGTAGAACCTCCTTCTCCAAGTATGGTCGCAATTGTGCACCAGGCGGACCTGTGCAAAGGCTCCCCTAGCCACAGCTGTAAGATGTTGGTCTAATTTTAGCTGTGGATCTAGGAGAACTCCCAAATTGCAAACCCATTCTGAGGGAGTTAGTTTTTCTCCCCCAAGAACCATGGGACAGTCGACATAATCCTTAGGGGGCAATATCCAGAGTCACTCAGGCTTGTCGGGGTTAAGCTTGAGCCTGTTCCTCCCCATCCAGATCCTGACATCGTCCAGGCATCGGCACATTACATCCACTGCCTCCCTGAATTGAAACCGGGTGGAGATGTACAGCTGGGTGTCGTCAGCGTACTGTTGAAAACCCACCCCGTGTCGACGAATGATCTCCCCCAGCGGTTTCAGGTAAATGTTGAACAGGATGGGCGAGAGGACCGAACCCTGAGATGCTTGTAGTTACACTTTTAAAACTTAAGCATTACAAATTCATTGCAAAGGTGTTTTTCTGGTGTAGAGTTGTGTCCATTTGATTTAACTTTAGTACTCATATCTGGCAATAAATTTCAAGACAGACTTCTTTTTCATCATCCATGAGTTTGCAAATTCAACCTCCCCCCTCCTACAAAACAAAAACAAATACACAAGAGCAGTTCTGAAATGCAGTGGACTACTTTTGCAGTAGCTAATTTTCTCAAAGAGATGGTGCTTAATAGCAAATTAATGCAATCTTTTTCCCCCCTAGAGCAAAATTTAAATTGAGTTTATATAATATTTGTTGTTGTTGCTGCAAGATGGTCATATATGATTGTGCAATTAGCTACCACCTGGAAAATGTGTGAAAACCTAAAGGAATTTGGCGATGGAAACCTATCATTTCCAGTTACCTCTGAAAGCACTCCTTATTTGTACTCACCATATCAAAACTATGGGGGGAACCAATATATAGGGAATTCATTGCAATAATGCAATATACTTTTGGTCCTGTTTGAAGCACAAGACCAATTTGGAGAGTAAAATGAACAAAACTTTTAAGATTAAATCATATAGTAGTCATTTCTATAATAACCTTTCTGAGCTCTTTTGCTATTGTAGCTAATTGCTCATTATTTGATTGATCCAGTTGACATTCTGCTCTTTAAGCCCCATATTTTCCCCACTGTTATCCATTTTCTAAAGGGTGATTTATAATCTATTGGGAACACAGGTTTCCAATAACAAGCTCTATCAAATATTTCTATGTTCTGAAAGCAATTCTTGAAATTATAATGTCTTGCAACCCATCTGTCTTAGAATATCAGTCTGTTCTCCACAGCTAGTAGTGCATGACAAAATTGATATTTAGAAGATCCATATAATACAAGTAGTCCTTGACTTACAACTGTAATGGAACCTTCCCATTACAGTTGTGACGGTCATAAAAGTCACATGACCAACCTGATTTTACAACCTTTTTTTGTGGCGGTTGTTAAGCAAACCAATGGTTTACCATGGTTTCGCCCAAAATTGGAAGTAAATGCCAGTTTTCTGCATAATCGTAGTAAGAGAACCAGTTTGGTCTAGTGACATCAAATTAGAAAGCAAGAGGCTGTGAGTTCCAATCCCGCCTTAGTCATGAAAGCCAGCTGGGTGACTTTGGGCCAGTCACTCTCTCTCACAACAATCCACCTCACAGGGTTGTTGTTGTCAGGAAAACAGAAGGAGGAAGGTGTGATAGATGTGTTTGCTGCCTTGAGTTATTTGTATAAATAATAAAGGCAGAATAGAAAATAATAATAAAATAAAATAATAATAAAATAAAGTAAAATAAATAAAATAAAATAATAAAATAAAATAAATAAAATAAAATAATAAAATAAATAAAATAAAATAATAAAATAAATAAAATAAAATAATAATAAAATAATAAAATAATAATAAAATAAAATAAAATAAAATAAAGTAAAATAAAATAATAATAATAAAATAAAATAATAAAATAAAATAAAATAATAAAAAAATAAAAAAATAAAAAAATAATGAAATGAAATGAAATGAAATGTAGTCACATTACTGGAGGATGCTTCAAACAGCCATAAATGTGGCCTAGCTGCTAAGTGCCCAAAGTTCAGTCGTGTGATCATGAGGGGTTCAGGTTATAAGTAGTCCTAAGGTAGGATAGCCAATTCCAGGTTGCAAGTAGTCCTAAAGCAGATCCACTGTACTTCAAATGGTCACTAAGCAGCCAGTCGTAAGTTGAAGACCTGTTTCCAGTTAATCTGTCATGAGGGCATGAACCTAGCATTACAGTTTTGGGGTTAAAGTTTTGGTCCTTAAAACCTTCCTACTTCTATACTTGAGCAGCTGATTCCCAAATGCAACCTGTATCTCTGCCAAACCCCTATGGAGCCTGATGTCCTGGCCAATTTTTTTCTTTCTGTAGAAGAAGAGTGGCCCTAAGGCACGGGGCAAGTCTGTTTCTCAACCTTGCCAGTGTGACACACCCAGGGCATAGCCTTCATGCAGGCAAAATGCCCAACTAAGCTAGGCGGCCAGCTGGTCTCCCCACATTATACAAATCCTACAACACCCTGTGGGAGGGATTAGGAGAACCCCCCCACAACCCCAGCTTTATTCTCACAGCAGCCTTAGTTGGGGGAAAAAAATTCAAATGATCACAGTCACAATAAGTAAGTCAGAACTGCATATACATTGTGTTGTGGTGGTTGGCTGAAAATTCTATCCTTTTTTAATGTCTATATAGAGATAAATTTCTTTAACTTCAATGTGATTCTCACTTTAGTGTGAAGATCAGTGGACCTCCAAGTACTGCTAAACCTCTAAAAACCTTAAGTAACAGTACTAGGAGCTGCAAACCATTTGTTTCTAGAGGCCACAAGTTACTAATGCTCTGGTAGAGAACATATTTAAAATAGCCATTTTTTGTTTGGAACTGGAGGAGTAATAACAAAAGCTAGCAAGCAGGTAAGTACGAGGTATATACATCATTATTTACCACCTATATTTGAACACACAGTGGGTTTGAAAGTTAAGAATTATTGGAAGAGAATTCAGTAAATTAAGAATTCAGTCAACATTCAAAACTTTTTCCTTCATTATCCAAAACCGCTTTTCAGAAAGTCTTATCAAATTTTGAGGGCTGGTTTTAAATCCCTTCCTTCAGTACATAAGTATGAATGGTTGCTGAATGAATGATTGTAACTCGAGGATTCCCTGTATTATAAACTAATATCACTGAACAATCTTTATGTCATTTCAACAAATTACCATTGGGTAATTTCATTGATCTTTGTCTTAAGGAGCCGAGGTGGTGCAGTGGTTAAATGCAGCTACTGCAGGCTACTCCAGCTGACTGCTAGTTCAGCAGTTCAGCTGTTCAAATCTCACCAGGCTCAAGGTTGACTCAGCCTTCCAGCCTTCTGAGGTCGGTAAAATGAGGACCCAGATTGTTGGGGGCAATATGCTGAACTCTGTAAACCGCTTAGAGAGGGCTGTAAAGCACTATGAAGCAGTATATAAGTCTAAGTGCTATTGCTATTAATAGGAATACTTTGGAAGATTTTTGAATACATTTTAGTACATGGGATAATCTTTAAGTCCATCTAAATATCCCTGTCGTGTTGGGTATTGGGTTTGTCTGTTGTTACCCAAAGAAAAACTACTTTGAATAATTTACCCCCAAGTTTGGGAAGCACTGTTCTAAAATATACAGTGCAATCTGAACTCATTGCTAAATAAACTCAGGACCAGATTAAAGGTGAGAATAAATGCATGCGAGTTTTTAAAATGAAATCTCATGTGAGAGAATTCCAGGCACAGCGAGAGGATATGCCGCTCTTCTTAGCAGTTGAAACCCCAAGTTATTTAACTGGAGAATTCCTTGTCTCCAAACTAGGAACATGACCTTGATTTTTGCTAATCTATGGAATGGAGTCCAGGGCATGTTATCTCCAGGTTTTGGCTGCCCAAGCAAATCGGCATATGAGCACCACGGAAGTGCAAATCTGATAAATCTCAGAAACAAACTTCCTCCAATAAATGATAATATTTGAGGGGGGGAAACCCAATAATCTCTCTTTGTGTGACCCTTGGGATTATTCTTATTCACTCAGGTGAAAAGTCTCAAATGGCTTTTTTTTAAAGGTTCCTTCTCACATTTCTTGGGAGAGGGAAGACATGGGAAGCTCTGAGCGCATGTGTCGTCCCCAGCCCTCTTTGAGACTGAAACTGAATTCCACCCTCCATGTGTGAGCCAGGCTGGTCCCCCCTGTGACCTGAATGAGGGTTTTGTGTCCCCTCACTGTGACAGGAAAGAATCCCCTTTGCTCACCTCCGCTGTGTTGCCGACCCCTTGTGTCTGGCCCACCGCCCTCATTCATGCTCTGCTCCCCTGATGCTGCTAATCCCCCAGCCCAGACAGCTGCCTCAAAGCTCATTGTTTCAGGTTCATGGGCTCTGAAAAGACCAGGATTCCAGAAACCGGGGCAGGCTGCAGCGCAGGATTCAAGGTGGTCTGGTGGAGGCTGTGGAAGATGGGAAAAGTGATTCCTTTTCATTAAGGTGCCTCAGTCCCCAGATTTTCAGATATTCCTCTCTACTGGATCTATACCCTCCAAACTTCCCACTCGTCATCATTTCACAAATCTATAGTATGCATTTCATTACTACATTCTCACAATGGAGTGTACCTATCAAATACATCATCTTTCCTACCTGGTTCTAAATTAGGGTGGAAGAATAAACATAAGAAAGAAGGCACTTTTAAGACAGCCAAATAAAAAAGAAATAGCACTTTTTCTTCCTCTGAATGGCTCTGTGCCTGGCAGTGAGTGTAGGAAAAAACAGAAGGCTGAGTAGGAATTCAATAACTTGATAAATATTTATAGGACCAGCCAAATATATTTACCTGAAGTGAAAGTTGTATGGGCCACAACTGAAAGTAACAGTAAATTAAAACTGCAAATGTAAGTTGGAATTAAAATTAAATTTTAAAACATACATTTCATTAGATCCTTTAAAAGTTTAAGTTTCCTTGTTAAAGAAAACAAATACTCTGATTAAATCTGAACGCAAGCATGTTTAAGTATATCTATCTATATAAATTACTGAATTACCATGGATTGTGTGGGTAGCATTTGTTAAAATACAATGACTTTGGGGAGTTTTAACGTTAATTAACTTCAGGCTATTAAATACAAATTTTGGTGGTAAAGAACAGCTCAAAATAAACAGGCAGCAAATGCTTAATAGCTATACAATGCTTAAGTAAAAATTTAGAGAGAGATTTTTCTCTCCCTGACAATCAACAGAGAAACCATAGTCCAGAGCCTTATGGGAGAGAAAAATGTGAGATACAGTTGATGCCGGAAAAAGGGATCAAGCAAAGCCATTACAGTTTGAATAACTACTAAAGATGCTAGTCAGCAGATGAAATACTTCACAGACTTTCTCAGAAACCACTCAGCTACCTCCATATCAATTCTTTTTTTTTTATGAGGTACAATGATAGTATTTTTCATATTTCTTGCTGGATAGTAAGATAATGAAAGAAATATGATTGCAAATATTGAACAGCCACAATTACAATGGTTTAGACATCAGTATAATTATATGGCAAATGTCTAGAATTCTAATATTACTTAACATTAAATTTAGTTCTTTCAGACATGCCTTTCCACCCCCAAAATGCAAACAAAGAATTCCCAAAATGCTAATGTCCACAGTGTCAGTTAATAAAAGTCAAGGACAAGTAAAACTTCAAGAACCAAAGTTACACTTGACAATTATGTAAGAATATCCAGGCTCAGAGTGCTTGAAAAGTTAAAAATACAAATTTGACAAACAGTGTTACAGGGAACATTCAGTGAAGTAGAATCAACAAATACTTCAAATGTAGTCTTCAGAGACATATCAGGAATGTGAGACATTTGGAAAATTAAGAAATTATTTATGGCAGTGATGCAGGGGGAAACAACAGAAATGTCGCAATGCCTTGGCAAACATATTACTCAGTTTATAAATAAAAACAATACAATAATTAATAAAAGCCGCCTAGCATTCCAAAACATTTCTGCTCCATTAAAAAAACCTGTATTTATACATTTTTAAAAAAACAATTAAGGATTAAAAAACTGGAATCAGTTTAAATAGGCCCTCCCATTCACTGTTGGTCAGGGTTCCCAACCTGGGGGTCGGGACCCCTTTGGGGGTCGAACAACCATTTCCCAGGGGTCGCCCCGGCATCCTCAGTTCCCCCCCACTGCCACAAGCCTGGCCATATCGCGCCCCAGAACCCGCGACCCACCGCGACCCACCCCGCCGCCGCCATTTGGGTTATTTTACCCTCTGCGCATGCGCAAAGCATTCTGCATGTGCAGAGGGCAAAAGAACTTAAATGGCGGCATCCAGGAGGGCAGGGGAAGCGGGCGGGGGAAGCCCTGCACCACGTCCACCACCGGCTCCATCAGCTCTGCGACAACCGACAGGCAAGAACGAACCGGGAGTATTTCACCCCCTGTGAAAGGCGTGCACGACTTTGGTGGGGCCGGGACAGGTGGCTGCCCGGAGAGAGCCATACCCTTTGCCCCGAATGCTACAGGTAACTGGGAGAGATTCTGCGAAGGGGGTGGCTCTCTCCGGGCAGCCGCCTGTCCCGGCCCTGCCAAAGTCGCGCATGCCTTTCGCAACAGGGCTTGAAAAGCTCCCAGAGACAACACGTGAAGTGAGTGGAGACCTCGCCCGGATCTGGAGACTTCATCCAGACGCTGCCATTTGGGTTATTTTACCCTCTGCGCATGCGCAGCACGCTTTGCACATGTGCAGAGGGTAAAAGAACCCAAATGGCGACGGCAGGGTGGGTCATGGTGGGGTCACAGGTTGCGGGTCGCGGCATTAGGATGGTTGGGAACTGCTGCTGTTGGTTAAAATGGTTTTCCAAAATACCTTTCCTATATGATTTCAGGCTTAATGTGGCATTTTAGTATGGATTCGCTTGTTAAAAACAGATACCTTATTTGTTAATTGTGGTTTGAGTGACTGCTTATTCTTTAAAATGTCTGGGCATTCCTGTTTTTGCACAGGTCTATCTGAATACACTAAAGGAAAGATACTATACACTTTGGCCCATCCAGTGAGTTCTCCAATGTCTTGTTCTTGTTATTTTCTCTCAATTCCTTGAGATAAATTGAAGAACAGCCAAAACAGACTGTACGGAGATGGGCTGTTGGTCAAATGAAAGAAAAGCTGACTATTGAAAAAAAAAAAAACCACCTACAGTATACCGTATAAAACCAACTTGTTCTCTGAAGTCATAACACATCAAACATTTGGGTGACTAATAAGCTATACTCATAGGTAATGTTATATGGGAAACATTTTGAGAAATGGGGGGCAAGAGATGCTGCCAAGAGCATGATCAAATAAGAGAGGGTATAGCCACAGCTGCAGAGAAAAAAACTCAGAAAGGAACTCAGCTTATCAGAGAGTAAAAAGAGATGGTGGGAGATTTGTACTTTCAGACTTGCAAGATTCTGTTAATGTAGTTTTTCAGTAATGCTGAATTAGCTCTTCTTGTTGTGTTCTCCGGCTGGTGTACCTGGGAAGATTGACATGGATAAGACAGATAGACTAGTAAGAAAAGAGGTGCCCAAACAAATACAATATTTGTACAATCCCTTGTGTTTGGACTACAACGTTCAACGAAAATAAATAGCTGTCAGGCCGAAGCTATTTTAATTGGGATCTTAGGCCTGCCACACTTTATACTATTCTACTATGCATTTTCTATTGTGGGAGAATGGGAGGGGGGATTGTTTGAAGTTGCTGGCATGCAGCCATAACAAATTCTTTCTAGGAAGCCAAGGTCATCCTTTGTCTCTGCACCTCTGCACCTGCATGGAAGGAGATGGGTGGACTCTGCCAGCATGGCAATTGAAGATTGGACAACGTGATGGATTTGTGGGTGTGGGGGCAAGGGCTTGAACTTTCAACTGGGTGGTGAAACCCGGAGGACTTCAGATTCGGGTTTCCCCCAGATGTACCAACATGGCTCTGTTAATAAATTGGAACTTTTGAGGAATACTTTGCCTCGGACTCTGATTTAATTTTGGATGCTATTTGGAACCCTGACAATAGCAGCTTTCCATCTAATGGGATACCACAAGAAGCTGAAGGATAGATAATCATCAACTTGAAACTTTAGAAAGTTATATCAAAAGTGATTTTTTTTAAATTTTACATAGACATTTGAAAAAAGTTACTTACGATCTGTCCTCAAAGTTATGACTGCTGCACAACTTTTGTGGTCATGTGATTGCAGTTGGGGGTTTAGCAAGGCTGGCTCACATTTATGACGAATTGCAGCATTCTGTGGTCCTGGGTGGGCATTTTACAACATTTGTTGCCATTTTCTGGCAAAAAACGCCCATTGGATAAGCTGGTTTTGGACCTATGACCGTGTGATTTGCTTAACCATGTGATCTATTTAATGATTGTAGTGACTCATTTAACAGCAATAATAAAATAGATGTAAAATCAAATCTGCTCATATGATTATTCAATTTATAACTGTAATGTCTTATGACCAAAATCCCAGGGACAGTTGTAGTCATAAGTCAGGGGCTACCTGTAGTTATAGCAGCTATTGATTATGCCTGTGAAGTTTCTGCTAAGGAGGGTTGAGAACCAGTTGCAGATGATCACAAGCAAATTAATTATCAATACAGGAGAGAGGTGGAAACACTGGTTCTTGCCCAAAAGAGATTTTTGGGTATTAGATTTGGGGAGGGAATCCAAAAACAGGAATCTCTCTATAAATATGGCCTAACATTTAGAATCTTGTTTAGATTTAGAAATTGGTTCTTATATTGCTTGCCTAACTTTTCACGCTGTGAAAAAGCTGGCAAAAAGACGTTTTAAGGTATCAGTCAGTTGTGTGGTATTTGTTGTGAAAATACAGAAAAATCTATTTTGTATGAATTGTAATAGAAAAGAAACGCATGGACATTTATAACAATTTCTCCTTCTAAATCTAGGGCAGTCATTTAGGTCTAGCAATCTGTCTGCAGCTCCCTTCCACCTCAAGAAGGCACTACTACAACTTCGGTTACAAAATTTCTGTATTTTAAGATCATGTGTTTTGGTTTTTGATTCCACAACAAATTAAGGATGGGAATGGGAACGTGCTGAAGTAAAACAAACCCCCCAAAACCCTGAAGTTCTCCAAACTGGAGGATTTTTCTGCTGACATCAGCTAGATGGCATTCAGAGAAGATAGAGAAGCTCAGCTGTGGCCATGGGCTTCTGTAAAAAATTACAGATTCGTATGTTTGACATGTAAAATCCAGATACTGAGTATGCGTCGATTATTCCAGGGATATGGTTGGAGATTGCAATGGAATGTGTGGGTGACCTTGGGAGACGAGGGAAAGAGATGCTGCCTATGAAAAAAATCAGACAAGAGACAGTGAGCCCCCAAGGGCTTAATGCAGGGGCGGGTTGCACTTACCTCACTACCGGTGTGCTGCCATGTTGCGCGTGCGCACGCGCTCGCTACATGCGCACGCCCTCTCACACGATTTTGCTTCCTGCACATGCGTGGAAGCAAAATCTCACTGAAATCTCACAAGGGGACGCGCGCACGCATGCAATTTCAGTGATTTTTTGCTTCTGTGCATGTGCGGAAGCGAAATCTCACTGAAATCTCACACGCGCGTGCATCCCCTCACAAGATTTTGCTTCCACGCATGCGCGGAAGCAAAAAATCACCGGAAAAATCTGGAAAAAAGATGGTGGTGTGCGACGGACCGGCGAAGACGGCACCGGAGCCGTCGCACGCAAATTAGGCAATCGACGGGTCCCCACCGAAGCGGCGCACTGGACCGCACTGGTAGGAACCCACCTCTGGCTTAATGGTCAAAGGAAAAGACTTAGGGTCCACCCTAATAGATCTGATAGTTAAAACTGATAGTGGGATGTTTGTACCTTCAGACGTTTAAGTTTCTGTTAATGTAGTCTTACAATAAAGTAAAATTAGCTCATCTACTTGGGTTTCCTGTCTGCTTTATCTAGGAAGGTTGACAGAGATGGCTAAATCACCAGGAGAACTATCCGGCTAACATGAAAAATAGAAATGAGAGTTTAGTTAAAATGGTGGTATTAAATTTTCTCACCACCTTATAAAAAACCAGATCAGGAGGGTTTACTTGTAGCACTGACAGTACTGAAACAAAACGAACAGAAGCAAGAGTCACAAAAACAGAAATAAAAGTTCATACAGAGCCACAGGAAAAACTGACTGTTTACTCAAAAATCCAATTCAAGTACCGTCTTTAAATTTAGCTGAGCTGGTCTGCCAGAACTCTGTCTTTCTCAATAAGACGGCCCTGAATAATTTTCATATAAAAAAAAGTTCAGTCAGAACCTTTCTTACGGTAACCATGTAATAATCCAAAGTAATGAAGTGATTTGAGGCAAAACAAATTGGAAGGATACAGGTAGTCCCCGACTTAAAATCATTCATTTAGTGACCATTCGAAGTTATAACGGCACTGAAAAAAGTGACTTGTGATTGTTTTTCACACTTATGACAGTTGCAGCATCCCATGGTCACGTTATCAAAATTCATACTGAACCTTATTTATGATAGTTAGTGTCCCAGAGTCATATGATCCCCTTTTGCGACCTCCTGGCAAACAAAGTCAATGAGGAAACCAGGTTCATTTAACAACCGTGTTACTAACCTAACGGCTGCAATGATTAACTTAACAACCGTGGCAAAAAAGGTTGTTGTAACGTGACGCAACACTCAATTAACAAATGTGTCACTTAGCAACAGAAATGGATGTTCAATTGTGGTCGTAAGTCGAGGACTATCTGTACCTTGAAGATTTGTATTAGAATGATAGTGACATATGAGAGCGGAACAGAAATTAACTCTTGGTTATTGCCAGTCCAAAAATGATGAAAGGGAAGGTACCAATTACCATGAGAATGTTGAGAAACAGCAAGATTGTAAATATAGACACTATCACTGGACAAATGGTAAAACTAGATGTGGTTTGCTTATGGAGGGGCTGTACATCTTGTTTAGTTTATGTGTGAAAACTACATCTACGCCTAGTGATCAAACCAACGCTATTATTATTCCCCTATATACAAAGGAGGGAGGGAGCATGTGTGAATACAAAAACTGCATGGGGAATTTGTTCGTTAAGTGTACTTGGGAAGATTTTTTTTGCTCTTCACCAGGTTATCGAGAAAATTGTGAAAAAAAAGTTACGTTTTGTTAGTTTAGAATAAGGTGACCAGACGTCCCGCTTTTGGCGGGACAGACACGCTTTTCAAGCGTGTGTCCCGCGTCCCGCATTCTTTTCAAAAAGTCCTGCTTTTTTGAAAAGAATGCCAAAACAGCGGGACGTCTGGTCACCTTAAAAGGGGAAGCAAAAGAGAGGTACCGGAAGCAAGTCGGGCGGAATTTCAGCGAGGCGGCTGCCTGCTGGGGAGAGAGGGAAGGGGGGCTGCTCCTCCTCTCCTTCCCCCGCCCCATCCCTAGCCCCGCCCTCGGGGGCGCCGCTGCTGTTGGGATGTGGGTGGAGGGGTGAGGGACGAGGAGCCATCGCCGCTGCCGTCGCCGGTTTGAGCTCACAAGCGGCCCCTCCGGCGGCGCAAACAGCCCTTCCTCGTCCCCCTCCCCTTCCTTCCCCCCGTCGCCTCGCTGCTGCCATTGCCCTGGGGCCGGGCGGGCGACCGGGAGACCGCGGCGCTTGGATGCCTGGAGCTCGCGACAGGTAAGCTGCCGGCTGCCTCCTTTCCCCGTCTCCCGCCTCCCGTTCGTCGCTTGCCAGCCCGGCCCCAGGACAGCTCCCGAAGGGGAGGCGGGAGGCGAGGAAAGGCCTCCTGAAGGGGAGGCGGGCTCCCGAAGGACTGCCGGCTCCCGAAGGGGAGGCGGGAGGCGAGGAAAGGCCTCCCGCCTCCCCCCCCCACCTGGATGCCGACATTTGCTGTGTTTTGCCCTCTGCGCATGCGCAGCGTTCTGCGCATGCGCAGAGGGCAAAACAAATGGCGGCGCCCAGGCGGCCCCCCCCCCCGTCCCGCTAAAAAAAAAAATCTGGTCACTTTAGTTTAGAAACATGATAAAGTGAATAGACCCAAATGACAGAACGTTTTGTGTGAATGTGATATTCAGTATTGGTTGTTATATTGCAATAAAAGCAATATATGATGGAAGTAAAGCATGACAGAGAATAAATGAAACGTTGCAGTGGACTTCTCAGAAGCTGGGAAAAAAGGATGACACTTTGCAAAGAATGACAGAATAACAGAGTTGGAAGGGACCTTGGAGGTCTTCTAGTCAACCCCATGCTCAAGCAGGAAACCCTATACCATTTCAGACAAATGGCTGTCCAATCTTGTCTTAAAAACTTCCAATGTTGGAGCATCCACAACTTCTGGAGGCAAATTGTTCCACTGATTGTTTTAACTGTCAGGAAATTTCTCCTTAGTTCTAGGTTGCTTCTCTCCTTGATTAGTTTCCACCCATTGCTTCTTGTCCTGCCTTCAGGTGCTTTGGAGAATAGTTTGACTCCCTCTTCTAAATGGCAACCCCTGAGATATTGGAAGACTGCGATCATGTAACCCCTAGTCCTTCTTTTCATTAAGCTAGGCATACCCAATTCCAGCAACCGTTCTTTATATGTTTTAGCCTCCAGTCCACTAATAATCATTGTTGCTCTTTTCTGTACTCTTTGTAGGGTACAAATTCAAGACAGGATCAGAATATGTCCACTAATCTTCATTTATAATCAGAGATCAAACACAAAGATAAATACAAGCTAATAAAACATTATTAAATCCTAGGAGGAACTGAATCTACAAAGCAAAAAGATTGAATAATATATGGGTGCATTTTTCACAACAGCTACACATGTGGCTATCCTGTGAATTATATAATAGTGTGTACTCATCTGTTCCACCCAGATATTCCAATGCTAGAGAACTAATACATTTTATAGCAAGTTCTTATAAAATGGGCAGTATAATAAAACGTTATTTATTGCTTTGGTTCCTCTGGATTCATAGAAATAAATTCTTTGATTCAGTGGAATCTGGGAATGTTTATTATTTAGGAATGCGGGTGGAATAAGTTTCATTTGGCTCTGAATAGCAATAGCAATAGCAATAGCAATAGCACTCAGACTTATATACTGCTTCATAGTGCTTTACAGCCCTCTCTAAGCGGTTTACAGAGTTCAACATATTGCCCCCAACAATCTGGGTCCTCATTTTACCCACCTCGGAAGGATGGAAGGCTGAGTCAACCTTGAGCCGGTGAGATTTGAACAGCTGAACTGCTGAACTAGCAGTAGCCTGCAGTGCTGCATTTAAACACTGAGCCACCTCGGCTCTTGAAGAACTTGCTATGCAATTTTGGAAGGATATAGTGGGATAATTTCCTGGTACTCAGGTGAAATAATCCACCCAAACCTTGGTATTCTGTGGTGTCCTTGTCACTTTTTAAAAAAATGTCATGTTTTTAAATCTTTGCAGGAGAATCTGGTTATCCAGCTTGTATCTTAAAAAGATAAAGAACTCTTGATTTCTCTTCAGATCATGCAAACCTTTCACATCCCTCCCATATTAGAGAAGGCTGTAGCAATCTTCTATTTGCTGCAATACATATTCAGAAAGAGGATCAGTCTATTATTATAAGTGGGGTATCAAGGTTCTGTAAACTAACAGCTTTCCCCCCAATGAATCTGGTTAATAAGACTGTGAGGGTCTACATTTTTTATTGGGAGTGTTTGATAAATTGATAAATAAATCTACACTGAATACAAAAGTGAGAAATTAGTAGTAAAGAAATGGTTTAGGGATAAAGAGAGAAGGAACAAAGATTTAATTGTAAAGCAAATATAAAAAAAGAGTTGGGAAGAAGAGGAAGACGAAGAAAGCTGTTTGTTGATGAAGAAATTCTCAGAAAGAGAGAGATCAGAAGTTTAAAAATCAAAAGGAAATGTATGGGTGAGTGGACATGGTACAAACAACGAGAATTTGCAAAGATAGAAAGATGTAAAGAAGTGCACTGAATGATCTATTGGTAAATTAGCTTTCCTTTTCTCCTATCTCCCACTTACTTTGTTTTGTTCACTAGTACTTCTTTTTCTGCCCAGTCAGTGATGGGATTCAGCCAGTCTGCGAGAACCGGTTGTTAACTTTCTAAGCAGTTCAGAGAACCGGTTGTTGGAAGAAATCTCCTTTTGTTTTTTTTCCACTTTACAGGGCTAATCCTGTAAGGAAGGCAGGAAGGAAACATTCTGGTGTTGTTTCTAGCCTAATCTTTATTGCCCTGCTTACAGAAACTGCCTCTCCGGTTAACCCTTATTACATTGTAACAGCTAAGGCGAGGCGCCCATTGACGTGAGTGACATTGAGTTGGCCATGCCCACCCAGTCACATGACCACCAAGCCACATCTACCCAGCTGGTCATTAGGATAGAGAACCAGTTGTTAACTTATTTGAATCCCACCACTGCAATTGTGGAGTAATCTTGTTTACCCCCAAAGACAATAATATGAGAGCTCTGCCTGTATCCAAAACTTAGAGGACTACACACCAAAAGAGAAATAAGAATGAATGACAAAAATCTTTAAACAAAGATGAGATAAAAGAGATGTTAAAGTAATAATGAACAAAATGAAAAGGAGAAGAAATTTCTAGGGCAAAAATGAAGATTTTTCTTGAAACTATAGTATTTTAAAAAGAGGTAAAGTAGGTGAAAGATTGACAGTATGTCATTCTAAGCAAGTATTTCTCTGCCTCGGCAACTATAAGACATGTAGGCTTCAACTCCCATACTGGTTGGAGAATTCTGGGAGTTGAAGCCCATCCATTTTAAAGTTGGCAAGATTGAAAAACATTGCTTTAGAATACAGCTTGGCTCTAGAATGTTTGCCAGGCATAGGGATATTATTAAAAATTACTTTTCCACATCTCAAACAGAACAGTGGGGAAAATTTTTCTTTTTGAGATCAGATATTATAGATATCATCCTCTGGGTTGCTAAAGAGCTTCCAATATTTATGTCCTAACCATGTTTGGAGTAGAGTAGGAGAGGAGACAGTGATTACCGTTAAGGCTTTTATGTGAAAAACAAAGGGATCTACCATTGTAATGCAGGGTCCAAAATGTCTTGGGTTAGTTTTCACTTTGGATGTGTTTCTCTTTCTCATATGTAGATGAAGAGACAACCCAAGTAATACCTTTAGAAGTATTATTTAGGGCTACCAAATCTCTCACTCACTGGGAGAGGTCAGTCTTTAAGGCTGCCAGATCTGGATTGGAAATATCTAGACATCAGCTAGAGGGCAGCAGAGATTCACCGAAAGTTGTTCTGCTGCGCTCTAGTGGTCATCCAGATGTCCAGCTGTGGGAGCCTGAATGGCTGACCTATTTGAGGGAGTCACTCTGTAATGTATGTGCTTAGGAGAGAAAAAAGGAGACAGAGAGACAAGAAAGATGTTTCTCTGCATGTGTTTATTTTCTGTGTCTGTATTATATCCTGTAAAATGACAAGTGATAAATTGGTGTCTCTGTTTGTGTTTGCATTTTTCAAAAAGATGAGCTAGTTGTCTTTGGCTTCTAAGACAGCACATGGATGGGTTTCTGTTGGACATAAAATCTCTCTCTCTCTCTCTCTCTCTCCTCCTTCCCTCCCTTCCTCCGCCTCCCTCTCTCTCCAACCCCCCCCCCCCCAAGTTAAGGTCATGTTTTGGGAGCAGAGTTAAGGACCTATTACTCTCCATGGAGCCTTTCATAGCTTTAATCTACTCCTGATAGCAAAGATGTGAAAGTTCAGCATCTCCTACTATAGGCCTCTTTTTTCCCCTCTTTTTTTTTTTTTTGCTTTAAAAATGCATGCCCAGACACACAACTTCATGCACGAGTTGAGCAGAGATTGGTTTAAATGCATTGATTAGTCAGCAACACATCTAATGTGATGCCAGTACCTTGCAATTAGATCTTAGCAATGCTGCAGGTATGAAGCCCTATAACTTGAGGGCAGGCCTGGCATTAAGTCATTCCTACCAGGTTTAGGCAAGCTCCCCCCCCTCCCCACCCCGCTTAGGGAAGCCTGGCAGAATGATATTCCGGTTTTCCTCGACCTAAGAATGACTCAAGTTTATAATAAATAAACCCTTTTGCCTACCTCGCAGTATAACTAGTCTGATATCCATTGCAGATACCCAAAGGTAGAAGGATCAGATCAAGTTTAATCTGTTCGCAGGTGTTACTTCCCCAGCTCACATAAAGCTCCCCACCAGTCTCTTCTTCCACAACTAGGCAATCTGAGTATTTACTATCGAGCAGTAAAGCATGTGAAGACAGAGCTGCTTCCTTGGCTAGATAATGCAACTTCTCTTACATGTTCATGATCATTTTCTGCCCAGTCTTTTTCTGCCCAGTCAGTGATGGGATTCAGTCAGTCGGCATCTATTCGGGAGAACCGGTTGTTAACTTTCTAAGCAGTTCAGAGAACCGGTTGTTAGAAGAAACCTCCTTTTGTTTTTTTTCCACTTTACAGGGCTAATCCTGTAAGGAAGGCAGGAAGGAAACATTCTGGTGTTGTTTCTAGCCTAATCTTTATTGCCCTGCTTACAGAAACTGCCTCTCCGGTTAACCCTTATTACATTGTAACAGCTAAGGCGAGGCGCCCATCGACGTGAGTGACATTGAGTTGGCCACACCCACCCAGTCACATGACCACAGTGCTACGCCTACCCAGCTGGTCATTAGGGTAGAGAACCGGCTGTTAACTTATTTGAATCCCACCACTGCAATTGTGTAGTAATGTTGCTTACCCCCAAAGACAATAATATGAGCTCTGCCTGTATCCAAAAGTTAGAGGACTGAAGAGAAAGTTGGGTCACAGGCAATGGCTACTATAGATTTACTGGGAAATTGCTGTACAGATCAGATATGCTCTATGTGGTTTTTGTGTATGTGTTGACTCCTGGTGACTACCAAGACAAATCCCTGCATGTTTTTTTTTGGGGGGGGGGGGGACAAGGTTTTTCATAAGTGGTTTGCCCTTGCCTCCTACCTAGGGCTGAGAGAAACAATGACTGAACCAAGATCACCCAAGTTGCCTTCATGGTTAAGGCAGGACTAGAACTCACAGTCTCTCGGTTTCTGGTCTGGTACCTTAACCACTACACCAACCAGGCTCCTTCTATGTCTACACTCCAAAAGTAATCTGGATTTAATCTGTTTTATTGCCTTTGAGGGATCCCGAAGTCCTTTTTTGAGAACTCTCAAACATCCTTATTACTTGTGATGGCCAAGAGCAAGTGAAGCCATAACTCTATTTAATAGATTAAACAATAATAATAATAATAATAATAATAATAATAATAATAATAATAATAATAATAATAATAACAACAACAACAACAACAACAATAACAATAACAACAAACAACAACAACAACAACAGAGTTGGAAGGGACCTTGGAGGTCTTCTAGTACAACCCCCTGTTTAGGCAGGAAACCCTACACTACTTCAGACAAATGGTTATCCAACATCTTCTTAAAAACGTCCAGTGTTGGAGCGTTCACAACTTCTGGAGGCAAGCTGTTCCACTGTTTAATTGTTCTAACTGTCAGGAAATTTCTCCTTAGTTCTAAGTTACTTCTCTCCTTGTTTAGTTTCCACCCATTGCTTCTTGTTCTACCCTCAGGTGCTTTGGAGAATAGTCAATTGAGAATGCAGTCAATTATTATGTTGTGTGTTTCTCTGTGTCATATAATATATGTGGGTATATACATAATTTTGTATTTATTTATTTAGTCATGTTTATGTAGTGTATATTGAAGGTGGTGACCCTTTGAAAGCTATATGCAACGAAATTTCATTTTAAAGTATGCCGATTAGTGTACATTCAAAGTGACAATAAAGTTATTCTAAGTCTGTCAATCGATTCCATATAGTCGATAATCCAAAATACATTGATTAGAGATTAAGGCCAACTGAAAACAGCAGAAGTTAATTTGAGCTATTGTGGATTTCCACATTTTGTTAGCATACACTGAACTGCAGAATAGTTACTTTTCCTCAGTGCAAATTACCATTCTTACATAGATTACCACATATCCAGGAGGATTGTCAGAACCACCTGTTGAATGCCACAATTTTCATTCCACAGTCAAATCTGTGGTCTGGAGAGCTGACATAGGACAAGCCGCCCCCACTACAAAATAGGAATGAGGGGACATCCGATCCTTGCCAGAAAACCACAATTCCCTTCTGTAGCATTGTCCTATTGCCTCCTTCCTACATCTGTTATCTTGCCTTTCGCTATTCCTCTGTCTGAAGCATCTGAAAATAGGTTGGAAATTAATCTGAGAAAGAGTGGATGTCAGATAACCTAGTATTTCCTCCAACTATATCTTAGGAAGGAAACCTAAGGGGATGCAGCTAAACAGAACAGAATTGCCACATCTGGAACCAGAGGTGCAAGGCTGAAGGAAAACGTACCACCTGCCTGCTCTATTCTTGGCTCTTTTCTAGCCACATTTCTATTATGGGAACGCAAAGCCTTCCTTCTAACTAGCAAGCCAAGCATTTCCTGGAACCAGGCAAGACAGCTTTGCCTTGATAGGTGGTCCTGGGCTTACGGTTTGGGTGGAGAGAGCTTTGGTCCGTCAGCATGTTTGTATTGGCGCTTGTCACAAAACCTTTTGCTTTTCTTTTGCAAAACGACGGAAGGAATTTCTACGCAGTAGGAAAATGTGCGCATGTACACTTGTGTATAAAAATACAGGTTGGATCGATACATCAATCTGTTTCAATTTCACCTGCTGAATCAAGCAGGAGCGGGTCCATTTTTATTGTTTTGTTCTAAAATAACAAAAATATTATCTCAAGACTCCCCAAAGTTTTCCCCATTATATTATTAAGGCTGAAAGGCTTAAAGTGGTTCTATCTGACATCCACCCCTTCTCAAATAAATTTCCATGCATATTTGCAGATGTTACAGTTTCCTCAACTAAATAGACCCATTACCTTTGTTCTCTGAGGCCACAGTCCAGCTAGTTATTAGATGGTACAGGATTCCGAATGTAGGTAGCCTTCGACTTACAACAGTTCATTTAGTGACCATTTGTAGACTTTAGACTTAGAATACCTTTATTGTCACTTTGAATGTACACTAATCGGCATACTTTAAAATGAAATTTTGTTGCATATAACTTTCAAAGGGTCACCACCTCCAATATACACTACATAGAATAGAATATAATTTTTTATTGGCCAAGTGTGATTGGACACACAAGGAATTTGTCTTTGGTGCATATGCTCTCAGTGTACATAAAAGAAAAGATACATTTGTCAAGAATCATGAGGTACAACACTTAATGATTGTCATAGGGTACAAATAAGCAATCGGGAAACAATCCATATTAATATAAATCGTAAGGATACAAGCAACAAGTTACAGTCATACAGTCATAAGATGGGTGATAGGAACGATGAAAAGACTAATAGTAATAGTAGTGCAGACTTAGTAAATAGTTTGACAGTGTTGAGGGAATTATTTGTTTAGCAGAGTGATGGCGTTCGGGGAAAAAACTGTTCTTGTGTCTAGTTGTCTTGGTGTGCAGTGCTCTATAGCGTCACTTTTGAGGGTAGGAGTTGAAACAATTTACATTCTACATAAACATGATGAAATAAATAAATACAAAATGATGCATATACCCACATATATTATATGACACGGAGAAACAACACAGTGTAGTTCGGATCTATATATATACATGGCGAGAAAAAGAACCTTGCGAGTTTACCAGATGGATGGCATAGAGAACAAACTGTAGCTATAATAGCACTGAAAACAGCAACTTATGACTATTTGTCACATGACCATTGCTGCATTCCCATGGTCACGTGATCAAAATTCAGACGCCTGGCAACTAGCTCATATTTATGATGATTGCAGTGTCCCGAGGTCATGTGACCACCTTCTCCAATCTTCTGGCAAGCAAAGTCAATAGGGACACCAGATTCACTTAACAACATGTCACTGATTTAACAACTGCAGTGATTTACTTAGCAACTGCAGCAAGAGAGATCATAAAATGAGGCAAATCTCTTAACAAAAGTCTCACTTAGTAACAGAAATTTTGGGCTCAGTTGTGGTCGTAAGCCGAAGACTACCTGTAGAGGGAACCTGTGTCTATATTGTAATGTAAAGTTTGAGATGATTGATTAATGTATACAATTTCCTTTTATACGTGAGGACAAAAACAAAGGAATGTTAATTTGTTAGTTTATATTAATTTGTTAGTTTATTCTGAGGAAGTTCTGGTTGTAATGAATGACTCTAATAGAGAACAGGGGGGGAAACTATTAAAAGACTACTGTGGTTTTTCTCTTAAAAAAAAAATCTGGCAGTTTTAAGAGGAGCTGTGTCTTACTTTGTTTGACATATTGAAAAAGCTGTAAAAGATACCTAAATTCCCCTAACTGGCTTAGCGGCAAATTGAGGGATAGGTATTGGTAGATCTCCAAATAGATTCTAATCAATCAGCAAGGATTCTAACTCCCAAAGATTTAACACAGCCGACAAAAAGGTATCCTAGACTGATGGCGAAATACCTGAAATAAATGCAATTGAACATGGCTCATCCTCGAGTCAACACAATGCTGATAAGACCAGCGAAGCATCAGTACTTCTCTGCATTTATTGTATCTGTAGACTTCGGCCTAGCAGTTCTGTTCAGAGCTCTTTTGAGGGAATTTCAGACTGTGGTCTTGAGGATGCCCTTGAGACATAGTGTGGGGTACTATAAAGCTGAGTGGTCTCCTTATGCTATTTGAGAAAGAACATTTAATGGTACAGGGTGAGATGTCATTAGTATGCTGATGACACCCCCTTGTCCAATTGTCATTCCAGTCCAAACCAGGGATACCAGTGGAAAGCTTAAATCAGTATCAGAGTCTGGATGGGGCAAAATAGATCACATTAAATCCATCCCGTACTGAAATGTTGAATGTCACGAAACATTCAGGAATATGAACCCAAGCCAAATAAACTCCACAGAGGTTCACACTCATATCAGAGGAGGTGGTTGGTGATATTTTATTTTATTTATTTATTTTGTCAAACATGTACAAGATAGCAGGTATAGGTATAAACATAAACATAAACAAAGGAAGTAAGTACAGATAAATGGGGACAGTAAGACAGGGACGGTAGACACGCTGGTGCGCTTATGCACGCCACCTTTTACGGACCTCTTAGGAATGGGGGTGAGGTCCATGGTAGACAGTTTGAGGTTGAAGCTGTGAGGGTTTGAGGCTGTAACAACGGAGTTGGGTAGAGCATTCCAGGCATTGACCACTCTTTGCTGAAGTCGTATTTTCTGCAATCGAGTTTGGAGCGGTTTACCTTGAGTTTGTGGAGGCCTTCCTGGACTCAGAGCTATTGTTTAAGCTGCAATGGGAGACCATGGCCAGAGAGACTTCGATGAGCTTCAGCAAGTGTGTCAGTTGTAACCCTACTTGACCAGGATCCTTCGACAACTTTGACAAAAAAAGGGGACCCAATGGGTGAGTACCACACTGGAGGAGGCTACCAGACTGATAGTAAACCCCACCTGCCCCTTCGCTCTCTGCTTCCTCACCCTCCCATCTCACATCACTGTATTCTCATTGTTTTCTTTTTCATTGTTTACTGTATTGTTCCATTACTTTGCTATTGTTATGTTTACACTTCATTTCTCTATTTATATATTGTTGTAAGTCGCCTAGAATAGCCCCATGGCAAGAGAGGCAGCAAATAAATTTAACAAATAACTAAACTATAAGTCATGCCCGCATCACCATACAGTTGAATTAGGAATCTACACAAGGCAGCCTTTGGTGATAATTCAGAAGCTACGGCGGGTCGAAAATGCAGTGGTAAGATCGTTGGCAGGGCAGCCCCACCAGTGAACCCATGTTGGGAAATTAAGGCACATGAACAAGAAAGCAGATCTTTCTGTGTACAGACATGGTCTGGAATCTCTTATAGTTGCTTCCCTCTTCGAGTTTTGGAAGACCGTTAAACAACTCTCTCCTACATATGTTCAATAAGAGCTAATGTTTTGTGCCATGCATCTTTCCCCCCCCCAAGATTTTTATTTTTATTTCAATGTAGACAATTCACATATTTATCATCTCATTTCTCATTTCATGTTATATACAATCATTACACATTTTATACAAATATGTTATACTTATCTTATTACTTTATTCAGCTCAGAGTTACTTTTTTACCATCCCTTTTCCCATCTTATAGTTCTTCCTTCCCTTTCTACTTTCTTTCCCTTCTTCTCCACCTTTACTATTTTCTTTCCTCTTCTCTTCTCTCCTCTCCTCCCTCTCCTCCTTCTCACCTCACTTTTCCCCCTCTCTCCCATCCTCATCTTTCTTCCTCCTTCCTCTCACTCCTCTCCTTCCCTCCTTTGCAGTGCTTTCTCCATTTCTTTGAGATGGTATTCCAGCAACTCTGAATTCTTTTACCCATTTTTACATTTTACACTTTATTTCATATATATTCTTAAGGTTTATTTCTTTTATTTTTATGTGTTTGTCAATCAAAAGTTTTCATACTTATGGTTTTCCTTTTCCCCCCTCTTTCCCCCTCCCTCCCCACCCTTTCCCCATCCCTACCCTCCTCCTCCTCCTTGTATCATTGTCGTCTAGGTATCGTGCCATGCATCTTGAGTGGTGGTTTTCTCTAATGTTTTTAGTTTGTTGCTTTTTTCTTTTTCTAAACACTGTGGTGTGTTTATACTAACAATAATTAGAATTGTTTAGTCAATAGCGACTCTATGGATGCAAAAGCTGAACATGGAAGTACCAGAATAGAAACTGTATTGATGCATTTCAATTTCAATGTTGAAGACACGATGGGTAGACCTGAAAACAAATAGATTATAGGGCAAATCAAACTGTAATGTTCATTCAAACCACTAATGACTGTTATATTTTGGACATACCAAGTGGAGCCTCGGTTCCCTTGAGAAGTCAATAATATTCAGAAAAATTGGAGAAAAAACAGGAAGATGATGGACATATTACTGAAAGGCCTAAAGGCCAAGTTGAAAATACATAATGCTGGAAGGAATTCATGTGATTGCTAAGAGCCAACACAAACCTGATCACAATTAATCCCTAGTCTAATATTATTATTAGACTCTTATATGCTGCTCAGAATCTACAGTTTGGGGCACGGTATAAAAATTAAATAAATACAAACGGACAAATGGCCTTTTCCCAACTGAATTAGGCTGCAGCCGTCAAGATAGCTTGGAATAAAATAAGGGTAAATATTAATGGAAGAACAGCAACTTCTGGCGTAATGAAGATAAATGTACTTTTACTAGAGCTAGGAAAGTGTATATGGGGATACTGGATCTGAAAACCAGTAGATGACTGTAAAGGTACACAGAAAGTTCTTTGCTGCCTTCTAGACGGTTGTCTGGATTTTTTTCAGCCCTCAATTGATTTGTATCTAAGGTATTCGTGAGAAATCATTTGTAATAAGGGAGAAAGTGGGATGAGAAGAAAGCTACCAATGGGACTTTTGGTAGAAGGAAGAATACATATACCTTTCCATCAGGAGAATAGTATGCATCCAACAGCTTCTAAGAGATGGGTGCACTCAAAGTGTCACCATTTCCCCACTTTTTTTCCCCACCTAATTTATTGATGTGTTTTCTTTCGTTGACTCTGTTAACCCAAAAGGCCTGATTTGGGGCAGCTGAGGTAGAGATGGGAATAAATAATTTGGGGCTTTGAGGTTTTCAGAATCAAGAGTTTGTGCTACATGACCAAAGGACAAACCAGAAAGAAAAAGAGCAAATTTGGGGCCTGATGATATAGGAATACCACTAAGCTTTGAAGTACCTTGCAATTTTGACAAAAGGGTTAGTGTGGACAGCAACCTCAGTTCTTCTCATCCAAAAAGGAACCTATAACTTGCTGAGTGGGCAGACTCAGTCCAAGGCCTGAAGGGATTTCTCTGTTTAGATAGTTGCTGAAACCAGCAGCTCAGTGGTTTACCACACAGCGTAGCTGGATGCAGATCTCAGGATAATCAGATCAAGTCCCAACAGGCCCAGATAGAACCAGGAGTCTGATTTTAATCTCCTTTGAATTGAAATCAGAATCACCTCCTTAGGTCATCGCAGTTGTGAATTGGTAACCATAGCCAATTCTGGCTTAAATTTAAACAGTAATATCGATACCTTAAACAAAGTGAGTATGCCAGTGTTTCTCAATCTTGGCAACTTGAAGATGTATGGACTTCTACTCCCAGAATTCCCCAACCAGTGTGGATGGCTGGGGAATCCTGGAAGTTGAAGTCCGCACAACTTCAGATTGCCAACGTTGAGAAATACTGGGGTTTGCGATTGTTATCTGTTATATCTTTATATTGGCTTTAATGCCAGTGCCGGAGATTTTATTTCATGGGTTTGATAGTGAAATGTCTCCTTTTAACCCAACAGTTCGCTATTTTTAAAGTTATAACTAGATCGTATCCAAGTTCTAAGTTGTCCTCTAAAAATCTAGAAGGACATTGTGCAGATTTACATGCAGGAGAGAAAGAAAAAGAAAAAGGAACAGAAATGGCATTGTTTCTACTAATGATTCCATGTATGCAACATTGGGGCCTCCATACGCATTGCTTCAATTTCCTGGGGATTCACAGGGGCTCAATATGGCTGTTCATTCACTTGCTAGTTAAGATTATGTACAATTTAGATTTTAGATTTAGATTTATTATTAGAGTTGGAAGGGACCTTGTAGGTCATCTAATCCAACCCCCTGCTCAAGCATTAGTTCCTACACCATTTGAGACAGATGGCAGTCCAGTATCCCCTTGAAGGTCGCAAGTGTTGGGGCTCTCACAACCTCCGCTGGCAAGCTGTTCCACTGGTTGATCGCTCTCACTGTCAGAAAGTTTCTCCTCACTTCCAGGTTGAATCTCTCCTTGGTCAGCTTCCATCCATTATTCCTTGTTTGGCTTTCTGGTGCCATAGAGAACAGCCTGACCCCCTCCTCTCTGTGGCATTCCCTCAAGTATTGGAACACTGCTATCATGTCACCCCTGGTCCTTCTCTTCACCAGACTGGCCAAGCTCAGTTCCTGCAACCGCTCTTTGTATGTTTTATTTTCCAGACCCTTTATCATCTTGGTTGCTCTCTCTTCAAACAATACATGTTTGTTCAATGTTTATTGGAAATCTTGAGCCATTGGGGTGCTGAAGAACTCTCCTCAAAAGCGGTTCTTTTTCTTTTCATTTTAGGGGTCACTATTGAAGTTCCAACCCTACATAAATCTCATACCGGTATTAAACAGTTGGGATAGCAGCAACAACATGGTGAAGAAGCACCTCAAACATTCTTCTCATCAGTTCCGCTGAATTAGGCAGATCTAACCCAGCCTTGTAACTCTCCCGTGAAAGTCTAGCCATAACTTTTAAACTTAATATATACATTATTAATATGTATATGATTGCAAGATTTAGTCTTTTTTCTGGTAATTTGAAGACAACAGTTCCTTGAGTTGACATAGAGATTATACATAAGGAGGAATCTCAGGTAAGGAAGAGCAGCAATGCTATGGCTTACTGCCATTGGCAGACCTGGGGCATGTTGAGGAATGTGGTATTGACCACAGCAGCATGAAGTAGCTCTGGAGATTAAAAATGCTGGTGTGGATTTGTTACGCTATCGGTGTTCATGATCCCTGTGGTGGCATTGTGGAATGATTCCAATAAAGAGAATATCTGTAGCTCCAGGTGGAAATATAGAGTTCTTGGTGCTCTCTAAACTTGGTTAATTACCCAACTATGGTAACATAATCAGAGAACATTAAGAATTCCACACTGTAGTGTAGAATGTCGTGGCAATTCCTTCCACATTAAAGTTCAATAAACTGTCTATTGTTTAATTCTTCTTCTTCTTCTTCTTCTTCTTCTTCTTCTTCTTCTTCTTCTTCTTCTTCTTCTTCTTCTTCTTCTTCTTCTTCTTCTCCTCCTCCTCCTCCTCCTCCTCCTCCTCCTCCTCCTCCTCCTCCTCCTCCTCCTCCTCCTCCTCCTTGCCAAGTATCATTTTTGTTTCCATCTGAGGCTCTAAGATACTTAGATTCCTACCTTTCTTCCTCCATCAATTTATAGCTTTAAAAGAGCAATTTGGGTCTTTAATTGCTATACAATAAAGCTAGAATGAGTTGATTACAACATATCACTAATTGGCATCACTATTATTGTATCATTTAAACTAATTATGTTAATACTGTGTCAATGAAGTAGATTGAAGACGCCATCTGTCTCATGGTGCATTTCTTACTTAGTGTTTTCTGATGAATGACTTGCCCATCCCAACCTCCCTTACATGATTCTTTAAAGAGTATTTAATGATATATCCTATCCTTTCTCAGATTGGTTTCCTTGCATTTTCTCAGATGGATTTCCATCAGGAGTCTTACAGGGCCATAATAGCTTTGTTTCAGAAACAGATGATTCATATTTTTATTTTATTCAGGCAATCCAAGCCATTCCACGTGAGCCAGTAGAAGTCCAGCCAGCTTCAAATAATCTTGCTTGTAGACTAAGTAATAACATATATTATCTTTGCAATAATGTGCACTCAGCTACAGTGTGCCCTTATTTACATTATGCATAATTATTAGTAGCTGAACACAACTAAGCATTTTTGATAGACACTGTTGACTAAGTTTAATGTCACATTATAGTGCCAACATTACTCAAAGCAGCTTGCCTCTTTTGATGTCATCCACATACATTAAAACCTGCTGGCTCCTCAGGGGACAATGAATGTTCTAATCCGATATAGCTGGAAGGGCCCAGCCAGAAGAAGATTGTATTGCTGGTTTGTTTGTTTGTTTGTTTGTGCGGGGGAGGGGGGGTTTGCGCCACCCTCACCCTTCCCTCCTGTCACAGGTTTTATTCGTTTGATATGTGTCTTGGTAGCGTTTTTGTTTGATTGTCCTTTTATATCTCCCTGACCAAGGGTTGCACCCCCTGTTTCACTTTTCTCTCTCTTTAGAGGCTTGCTTCTTACTTCTTCTTCAATAGCTCTAAGCTCTGCAGGATTGTTTAAGATTTGCTTTATGTAAGGAATAGACAGACGTTGACACGTTTCTTGAACAAACTATTAAACAGTTTATTTAAATACAACTTCTCAGTAATTGTCAAGTGAATTTGTTACAGACACCAGCTGTTCAATTCTTTCTTTTACTTTTCTTCACTCTCTGAGACTCTCTTTGCTTTCCTGACTAACCCTAAGCAAATCTAATTCTTCTTTGTTTCTAGGCCTATAGATAAGAGCACGTTTCACCGTTTATCTCTATCCACAGATTATTCAATATATATCAATCACTCTTGTTCCCTGACCCTGGCACCTGCTTCCCACAGAACTGCCTAAAGCCTAACGTCTCTATAAATCTTCCCTCTTTTGGAAGTCACACACAGAGCTCTTCAGCTCTCCTCACTAATACAGACAGAGAGCTTTCTTCTAGCTCTTCTTACTAAATCCTTCCCTACTGGAAGTTACCACATATCAGAGAGAGCTCTTCTTCTAGCTCTTCTCACTAGCTCTTTCTTCTATTGGAAGTTACCTCATAACATAACAGAGCTTTCCTCCTTTGACAATTACTTCATAACATTACAGAGAGCTCCACATTTCTCTCAGCCAGGCCTTTTATAGTTCCTGGCCCTGCTATCTATGCTCCGATTGGCTGTCTCTTATGATGTCATCTATCCCCCCTCCCTTCTGGAGCACTGGGATAAACACCTCCCCCTTTCTACTTACCATGTATTTTAAAGTTGTCTGGCTCTATACTTACTTGCTTAAACAGTTCCTTTTAACAACATTATAACTTTATACATTAACTTACTATTTTACACTCAGTACCTGTATGCGGGCACCACAGTTTGTTTGTTTGTTTGTTTGTTTGTTTGCTTGTTCGTTCGTTCATTCATTCATTCATTCATTCATTCATTCATTCATTCATTCATTCATTCATTCATTCGAATTATTTGCCACCCATCTCAATTTGAAGTGACTCTGGCAGGCTTACAGCATTAAAAGCATTAAACTAAAAAAAGATAAACATTTCCAAAACCATAAAAGTGGAAATTATAATCAAAACTAGAATTATAGTCAAAATATGGGGAGGGGAGGGAACAGGATGCGTAGAGATGGGGGAGGGAGGATTGCTTCTTAATTCATCAACCACTTCCAGTGTGATGGTCCCCAAGTAATCTTCAAATTACTGTAAAGTCTTTTTGTTAATATCAGTGAATATTTGCTTTACTTATAGCCTGTAAGTTGCAAGAAAACCAATGGAGTTGTAATATAGTTAAGAATAGAGAAACAATTATTCAGAGTGAAATGTTCCTATGGAGGGGAGGGAGAAGGCATCCCTTGCCAATCTTTTTCCTGTCTTTTTGAAAAGAACATGAATTTTGCTTCGTGCAAATCTGGGAGGGGGGGGGAATACAGAGAAATCCATTCACGATTTAATTTAAATATCTGTTTCAGCCCAGAAGGGATTTCAAAGGACACACAGTCCCAACCCTTCTCTCTCATTCCTGCTATGGGTCATGTTAATTAAACCCCACCCATTTCTTAAAGATCTTTATCAAGAGTACATTTTACAATCCTCCTGGTTAGGAGTACATTGTATTTTCTCCTAATAACTAAGCATGGGAAGAACCCTAGCACCCCTAGTCAGATCATATGGAAATAATCATTACAGTTTGATGCGCGAACAGTTTTAGATCTCAGCCCACTCTCTGAGACCTCGATACAATCACTTTATACAGCAGACCCTTAAACTGGCTTGAAAATCAATTCAATCAGTGCAGAATTTAACTTTCAGTTGTTTCAGGAATAGAACAATGACATCACAAAGTGCAACGATATGGAATAGCACAATACAGACCTATGTATTAAACAACACAGGCCTATGGTAGGAAGAGTGTATTATTGATGATTCAAACCAGGGGTCCTCAAACTACGGCCCGCGGGCCGCATACGGCCCACCAAAGCCATTAATCCGGCCCGCACAGGACCACGAGGCTGCCCCACCCACATTGCCCCACCCACCCACTGGCCCCCACCCTTCGGCTGAGCACAGGACTTACCTTTGCGAGCCCTGCGGGCTGGAACTGGAAGGTAAGGCCAACATTTTTGGCCTGCAGAATGCTTCTGGAGGCAGGGGAGGTGAAAAACGGGGCACACGGATGCCCCGGGAGGCCAAAAACAGGCCCATTTTCGCCTGTTTTTGGCCTGCAGAATGCTTCTGGAGGTGGGGGAGGTAAAAAACGGGGTGAGCAGACACCCTGGGAAGCCATAAACGGGCCCGTTTTTGGCCTCCCCCACCTCCGGAAGATAGAGGGGGGGGGAGAGAGAGAGACAACAGACACAGAGAGAGAGAGAGAGACAGAAAGCTAGAGAGAGCGGGAGAGAGGGAGGGAGGGAAAGAGAGACAAGACACAGAGAGAGAGAGAGAAAGAGAAAGATAGACACAGAGAGAGAGAGAGAGAATGAGAGAGAGAGATAGACAGAGACAAGAGAGAGAGAGAAAGAGACGAGAGAGAGAGAAAGAGAGAGAGAGAGAGAGACTTGTTAATTGTAAGCTCCTTGGGGTTGAGAAGAATTGCTGCAAAACTGAGTTTCCTGAAGTGGACCACTAGACTCCTAAACAACTGAAAAAACGACCTAGTAAAAAGAAAAGTCAACCAAAAGAGCAACATGCAAACAAAAGCAAATAAAAAAAACCCCAGGAGCAAAACAAATTAAATTTTAATTTGTGTGCATTGTTTAATGGACTGCTAAATTGGCCATGCCCACATAGTCACACGACCTCCTAGCCACACCCACCCAGTCACATGACCACCTAGCCATGGCCGCCCACCCAGTCCAGCCCCTAACAGTCTGAGGGACCGTGAATTGGCCCCCTGTTTAAAAAGTTTGAGGACTCCTGATTCAGACCAATGCGAGGTAGTTGCCTTCTCAGGAACAGAATTTTCTTTTGCACCAAGTCAGTCAAATCAGAAAACAGTATTATTTTTACAAATACAGGTAGTTCTCAAATTACGACCACAATTGAGCCCAAAATTTCTGTTGCTAAACAAGATAGTTGTTAAGTGAGTTTTGCCCCATTTTACAACCTTTCTTGCCGCAGTTGGTAAGTGAATCATTGTAGTTGTTAACTTACTAACACAGTGGTTAAGTGAATCTGGCTTCCCCATTGACTTTGCTTGTCAGAGGTCGCAAAAGACCCTAGGGATGCCGCAATTGTCGTAAGTGTGAAAAAAGAGTTATAAGTCACTTTTTTCAGTGCTATTGTAACTTTTAATGGTTACTAAATGAACTGTTGTAACTCGAGGACTACCTATATTATAGTAAAGACGGAAACATGGCCTTAATACCTGATTTTTGTAAAGAAAGAGGTGGTAATGCAAATCATAGAGTCATGGCAATGATTTAAAAAAAGTTCTCATGGATATATTTAAACTGGAATTAAACAGAACTACAAGTAGTTTTTAAATTTTCATGAGTTAACATTTATCTTTTGCAATTAACTAACTTCTTTTCAATGAACCAATCAGCTGAATGTAGTGTTTTTGTTTATATTATTTGAAATGCGTTGTCTTATAACTGATTAGCTAATAGATATTTTTCAAAATCATCCATTTCTTTGTTGATCATTTTATTAATATCAGGTAATTTCTTTAATAGTCTCCTTAAGTTTAAATGTGAAGGGAATATTTACTGTAGTTTTGAGTTTTCTACCATGTTTCCCCGAAAATAAGACCTTGTCTTATATTTTTTTTGAACCCTGAAATAAGCGCTTGGCTTTATTGCCATGCACACAAAAGCCCGATTGGGCTTATTATCAGGGGATGTCTTATTTTGGGGGAAACAGTATAATTTTTTTAATTTAGAAAGAGCAAATTATACATGTAACTTTATTAAAATGTTATCTTTGTATTTAAAGTCCCAAGTAATATAATGTCCCAAAGTGAAAATATGAATTATGTTATGACATGTCTGATATTTGCAAATTGCTAATTGCATTTCAGATTTGAACAAGTTGTTGATCTTCTGTTTTTTTAATATAAAATTGATTGGGGGGGTGTAAACTGTTATTTAATTAATATGCAACTTTTTCATATAACATCTGCCCAGACAGCATATTGCTGACTAGTATAATTGATTTATAAAAGATTAATGATATTAAGAATTAAATTAAGCAAATTAAAAACTGGAGTTGTAGCAGCTGTATTTGGGTTTTATCCATCCATTGACAGAATAGTTGCCACCACTTAATTTTCTGCATCCTTTCCCATCCACGTATCTGCAGAGTTACAGTGGAGAGGAAGGAATGAGAAAACAACTAAGATGTTCAAAGGCCTGGAGTCTAAAACATATGAAGAACATATGAAGGTTGCAGGATTTGGGTTTGGCTAATCTAGAGAAAAAAAGAACTAGGGGTGACATGATAGCAGTATTCCGGTATTTGAGGGGCTGCCACAAAGAAGAGGGGGTAAAATTATTCTCCAAAGCACCAGAGGGCAGGACAAGAAACGATGGTTGGAAACTAATCAAGGAGAGAAGCAACCTGGAATTAAGGAGAAACTTCCTAACAGTGAGGTCAATTAACCAGTGGAACAGCTTGCCTTCAGAAGTTATGGGGGCTTCATCCCTGAAGGTTTTTAAGAAGAGACTGGACAGCCACCTGTCTGAAATGGTGTAGGGTCCCCTGTTTGAGTAGAAGACCTCCAAGGTCCTTTCCTTCTCTTCTCTTCACTTCACTTCACTTCACTTCACTTCACTTCACTTCTCTTCTTCTAAATCTCATCTATGTGATTGGAAGTCTGCTAGTAACACATTGGATGTGGCTTAGTATGATTAAATTTCTGTTGAGATAACTTTTATTGAAGAAATTCTGAACAAGAGCAAAACAATACGAATATTAGAAAAGAAACAAGGAAAAATAGTGAATAAGTAAGAAAGGAAATAGAAAAAGAAAATATAAGTAGCTTCAAATCTTTTTGACAGAAGTTATAAATTATATATATAACATTTTCGCTAAGATTACATCATAATTTCTTCCCATGTTACCCTTTCTTCCCATGTTACCCTTTCTAATCTTGAAACACATAAATCATAAGCTCATTTTTCTCTTTATCCCCTCAAAAACCTCATGAAGAGTTTCCAGTCACCAGTAAATGTAGTTGTTGAGCTAATTCTGCCATGTCTGCTACAGAGGTGGGTTCCTCCAGGTTCGGACCGGTTCACCTGAACCGGTAGCAAACTGCTAGTGATGTCACAGTGACATCATGGAACCGGTTCTTTCAGTGCCGGTCCGTGGACGCCACCATCTTTTTTTTGAAAAAAAATTTTGGATTTTTTTTTTCTTTTGGAATTTTTTGGGGGAATTTTTAATATTTTTTTTCTTCTGCGCATGCGCAGAAGCCGAGTTCCCGGCACTGCACATGCGTCCCCATCTTGTTTTCGGCTTTTTGGGGGGGGGTTGAGAATTTTTTGCACTGTGCATGCGTGCACGTGCAAAGCGCGTGCACCCATGAGGTACGGCCACGTGGCACGGGAGGAAGAGAACCAGCAGCAAGGTAAGTTAGAACCCACCCTTGGTCTGCTAGTTCTATCATCTTTACCAGCCATTCCTCTATTGTGGGTATTTCATATTCTTTCCATTTTTGAGCATATGTCTTTCAGCAATAAACATATATAAAATTAATATTCCGTGGCTATTTTCTAGTTGACTGTCTATTGATCCCAGCAAGAAAAAAGGTCTGGTTTCAATCGAATATTGATCTTTAAAATTCTTTGTATTGTTATATGTATTTGAACCCAGAAATTTCTGGCTTTTTTACAAGTTCCAGTAGAAGAAAATAAATGGAGATCATGATCGAACTGTTGAGTTTTTGTGCTCTCTGAGCTTGGTGGTTTTCATGCAGGTGTTTCATAACCAAGCTAGGTAGCATCATCAGTGCTAGTGTGTGTGGGGTTTGCTACCTCTTATATACAATAGCTTGCTCTGCTAGTGTTGGTGAGAATGTGGTTTTCTCCTTGAAAATTCCTTGCTTTTTTTAAAAGTCCAACAAGTATGATAAAATGACCCTTCATTTTATCTGCATTTCCAGCATAAATGTGAAACACCATTATATATTCTAGATAATTTTTTTAGAGTCATAAAGCAAGGCCTTGTGCACTTATGAAAGTAACTACTACTCAGGGAAAATCAATCATTATTTTCAAATACTATCTAACAAGATACATAACATAAGTGAACAGGAAATGTACAATTACTAGTGAAAATATTAATTTCAAAATTATCAAAAATCAAGAGAGAGAAGGCTAGAGAGGCAAAATTAGAAAAATATTAGAAATGTTAAAAACAGAGCCATGTAAGCAATATATATATATATATTAGAGAAAAAACAAAATTTCTGATTTTATTTTACCGTATACTAATTATGTATATTACAAAACTACAAATGAGCAAGAGATGATTTGAAATGAAATAATATTTTAACATATAAATAAATAAACAATGAGTGAATACATAAGTAAAAAGTCAGCAGTGTCATAAATGTGCTGCAAAATATTAAGGATTGTTGTAGAGTCCCACGGGAGTAGGGCGGCATATAAGAACAATAAATAAATAAATAAATAAATAAATAAATAAATAAATAAATAAATAAATAAATAAATAAATAAATAAATAAATAAATAAATAAATAAATAAATAAATAAATAAATAAATAGACTGATTAGATTCAGAAATGACAAAATAAACATAATACTGAAAGAGGAATTGTTTAAAGATTTCTGAGACCTTGATCAGGAATGCTAAAAACTTGAAGTACTAAGTAGCACACATTCTACATGTGTGTCAGGATCCAGCCTAATCTAAAAAGAGAGAGGTTCATCTGAAGAAGACATCTGGAATTCTCCAGAAAACTACATTCCCTCAAAAGATCTGGAGGAAGATCTCATTATCTAATAGACCTCCTAAGAACACTTTTGACACCCCCTCCCCCTATAAGATTTGAAACAGTTTCTCCTCTAGAAACCAGATAAAAACTGAGATGATACACTTTAGGGTTAAGAGATTATGCAAATAAAGTCCCGTCTGATGTTGAAAAAGAGATACGAATGACACTTTTACGATACAGCAAATCCATATAAAGGGATATATTTGAATGTTTGGACAAATTTGCAAAGTCTTGTGTTATAAACTATTACGACAGGAAGCCCACTAGTATAAATAATTTCAGAAACAACTAAGAAAAAGCAAAATAGAAAAAAAACATAACACTGAAATAAATATAAAACAAAGATTATCGCTTTCTCTTTCTCGCCTTTTCATGTTAGGAATATATAACACCTGGACTGAATAAACAACAAATTCATCCTTTTTCAGTTAACTTATTCAGAACAAACATAATTAGAAAGTACTCTAACCCTATATTAAAAATTTGCATACGGAGGTAATTAAACTATATATCTTGACAAATTTTTTTAAAAATCAACAAAACTAAAATTAAATAACAATGGTCTTGATAAATAAAGGCAAATATATGTGTCTCAGGATAATGTTGCAGGATCCAATATGGGTCAGCCACTGGTCTTCCAAGCTTTTGGATTTTCTGCTGGAGCCCATCCTCAGGAAACTTCTCCCTCAGCACCACATTCTGGTGAGGAAGAAGTTCCCTAAGGATGGACTCCAGCACAAACTCAAAAGCTTGAAAAACTAAACCCAGTGACTGAGCTATTGTCTGACCCAGATTGGATCCTGCAACAATAGTACTTCCCAAAATCTTGTGAGAGCATACATTTCACAAACGTTTGGTGCATCCGCAGAAAATTTGGAGATTTGGACAAGAATACCCAAACTTTTAAGATCATGAAACTCTTGCAAGGATTATGAAATAAACTAGGATGTAAAAAAAATCCATAAGAAGGCACCAGCATATCAATCCCATATTGTTGCAAAGAAAATAAAATAGATGTGTCCATGTTGTTACCAAAAGTCTAGGTGAACTTCGCCAGGGAACTCTCTTTCTTTCTCTGTATGAATTTCGGCACTGGATTTTTCTCATTCTCAAATAAAAGCCAAAATTACTATATTTCTATTTACGACGTTTTGAAGCTTGTAGCTCAGGGGTGTCAAACTGGCCCACGGGCCGGATGCGTCACATGCAGGTCACGCCCACCCCAGTTCCGTGAAAAAACATCGTGATACGTCACGTGACGGCAACGTGACGCGGCGAGTTTGACACCGGTGTTATACAGTAGCTGATATTCAACATTAGCTACAAGCTTGAAAAAGTCTTAAATACAGATAATAATTTAGGCCTCGCTGTAGTGCAGTGCTTCTCAATTATTTTCTGTTACGCCCCTCCTAGGAAGAAGTAAACATTTCGCGCGCCCCCAACTCTCTGATCTGGGCCCAAATGGAATTTTAGTGTTAATATTTATTATTTTACTTATTATAAGCTGCAAGCAAACTATTGGCTGGGGAAGGGAAGGAGGCTTTAGGGTGCTGTTTGAAGCTTTCGCCCAGCTGCAGAGGATGCTCCTCCTTCTCCAGCAGCAGGTTCGCCATGCCATTCATGGCTACCGCGGTGCCCGCCGAGAACAACAAGAACCCATGCAGCCGCCCCGCCCCGCCTGGCCGTCTTCTCTTCCAGGCTCAGAGCAGCGTGCAACTGGGAAAACACTCCCCGTCCGGGGGAATCGATCAAGAGGGACCATGCATTTTCCCCAGGGTCACACGTGCCCCCCCTGGCATTGCTCCGCGCCCCCCCAGGGGGGCCCGCCCCACTATTTGAGAAACACTGCTGTAGTGTAACATTATATCCAGGGAACCCTGATGGTGCAGTGGTTAGAATGTAGTATTGCAGGCTAACTCTGCCCACAGCCTGGAGTTAGATCCTGACAGGGCTCAAAATTGACTTAGCCTTCCATCCTTCAGATGTTGGTAAAATGAGGACCCAGATGACTGGGGGCAATATGATGACATTGTAATTCCCCCAGAGACTGAGGTAAAGCACTATGGGACGGTATATAAGTCTACATACTACTGCTAGTGCTATATGTGACAAGGAATGAGGAAAAAGAATTAAATGATATAAGTCCTTGATATGAGATTCTCAATCATCCAGGTCATGGTTGTTCCAAACGTGCTTTTCAAAAGGCAACTAGACTTTCTTGGTTTTTTTTTTCCTTGAAAACATTTCGCTTCTCATCCAGGAAGCTTCTTCAATTCTTGGATGAGAAGCGAAATGTTTTCAAGAAGAAACGCCCCCCCCCCTCAAGAAAGCCCAGTGGGAGGACATGAGGACATGAATAAAAATATAACCGAATCTTTCTATCACAATACATTTCTTATCTGATTACGTTTGGAGAAAATCAGCAATTAAGACATATGGAAGAACATAAAGGGATAATATAGAAATATAGAAAAAATAATAACACACACAGATATATGCATATGTATGTATGTACTATACCCGTGATGGCGAATCTATGGCATGCATGCCACAGGTGGCACGCGGAGCCATATCGGAGGGCACACGAGGCATTGCCCTATGTAAGCTCCACCGCGCATGCGCATGCTGGCCAGCTGATTTTCGGCCTTGGGGAAGGCCGTTTCGCCCTCTGGAGTGTGAAAAACGGCCCAACGGGCAAACCAGAAGTGGATTTTTCCGAACTTCCGGTTTGCCCATTTTGCCGTTTTTCACCGTCCCAGGCTTCAGTGAGGTTTTTGCGCATGCAAGGGGGTGGTGTGTGTGCGCATGCGCATGGGGCAGTGCGGGGAGAGTTGTGCGCATGCGTGTGAGGGGAGGGAATTTGGCATGCAAATCAAAAAAGGTTCACCATCATTGTACTATACCAGTGATGGCGAACCTTTTTAGGTTCACGTGCCAAAAGGGGGTGTGCGCGCGCTAGCGCTCTCTCGCGTGCCCACACCCATTCCCTCCCCCCCACGCATGCGCACAACACCCCCCATTCTGCCCCCTGCGCATGCACACACACACACACACCCGTGCAAATGCCTTACCGGAGCCTGGGCCGGTAAAAAACGACGAAACGGGCAAACCGGAAGTTCGGAAAAATGCACTTCCGGTTTGTCCGTTTCGTCGTTTTTTGCATTCCAGGGCTTCAGGGAGCTTCCCTGAACCCTCCGGAGTGCAAAAAACAGATCACCGGCAAACCGGAAGTGCGTTTTTCCGCACTTCCGGTTTGCCGGTGGGAAACGCTCGCGTGCCCTCCGCTATGGCTCCGCGTGCCACCTGTGACACGCGTGCCATAGGTTCGCCACGACGGTACTATACATATATACATGTGTGTATATGTATGTATTTCAAAGAAGATTATATCAAGAAAAGGACACCAAATATAGGAAAAATGTTTCATTGCAGATAGGGAAGTGAGAAATATAGCTTCTCTTTAACTTTCAAGTTATATTTAGTGATGATGCTCCTGCTTCAAGAGATAAAATGAATAAGAATTATTAGCATCAGATACAGTATGGAGATTTCTAATGTGTTTGAAGAGACTGACAAAGGAACAAGCAACTTTCTGGGATACAGAATTCCAAGTTCCTCTGAGTTTTCTTATTTATATAAAAATATCTACTTTGAAGAACAGAAACAGTTAGTTGTTTATATTATTCCTGGCATAAAAACTAAAGACTGAAAACGGAGCTTAAAGAATAGACAAGCCGCAGGATTTTACTAAAATAACAAATCAAGGCATCATGAACTACAGCCAGGATGACATGAAGAGAACTTAACTCATGCAATGGGATCTTTCTGTGCTCTCCTCCTAGTGCAGTGTTTCCCAACCTTGGCAACTTGAAGATGTCTGGACTTCAACTCCCAGAATTCCCCAGCCAGCGAATGATGGCTGGGGAATTCTGGGAGTTGAAGTCCAGATATCTTCAAGTTGCCAAGGTTGGGAAACACTGTCCTAGTGTAACCTCTGAGCCTCCAAATCTGCTAGGCAACTTACTCCAATCTTCTGAAACAGATTCCAAGAGTGCTGTGTGATTGTGTACATGTGTGCGTGTGTGTGTGTGTGCTGGACATAAATGATGCTCTATCAATACATATATAGCAATAACAATAGGGAGTAGGGCGGCATATAAGAATCCCAAATAAATAGCATTTAGACTTATATACCACTTTACAGTGCTTTATAGCCCTCTCTAAGCAGTTTACAGAGTCAGCCTATTGCCCCCAACAATCTGGGTCCTCATTTTACCAACCTCGGAAGGATGGAAGGCTGAGTCAACTTTGAGCCTGGTGAGATCTGAACTGCCAAATTGCAGGCAGCCGGCAGGCAGCAGAAGTAGCCTGCAGTACTGCATTCTAACCACTGCGCCACCGTGGCTCATAACCAGATACAATTATAAATTATATTTAGAAAAGAAAATGAATAAATCCATAAAAAGGGTTTATCCAAGTAAGTTTTTTTTACATAGAAACATTGAAATTTATTGCTAGAGTGGTATAATTCTACAAAATAAACTTGAGATTATTAATATAAAGCATGTTTGTTTAAAGCCACTACTGGTACTAATGTATAGCTGTCCGCACCTATATTTATACATGAACCTACAGAGGTAAATATTGTTAAATAAATTTTAACTCTCCTAGTGAAAATCTCCATTTAAAACTAAAATTTCATAAACTATTTAAAATTAAAATTTTACAAACCAAAATTAAGACAAAAGCATAGAAACAGCAGTTACAAAAACAAAATCCACCAGAGCTACATTATTAAACCGGAAGCTAGGAGCTAAAAGCAGAGACCTATTAAAAGTCATTGCTTGGCATCAAAGGAATAGCAAGACATTCCCTGAAATGGGTTGCAACAACCAGAAGGTTCTGTTTTGGCTCTCCTTAGCTTAATGCCAGAGGAGAACTGTTTAAATTAAGAGCTTGAGCCTGTGAAAGAACAATGCCTTCCATTTACAGATGGTCCAGTTTGGACCTGGCACACTATGACCGAATGTATCTCTATACTTTTATCTTTCTAGGCCTATTAAGCTTTTTTTAAGATAAATCAATTATGATCCCATTTGACCAGCGGGCCTTTCCAAGCTCTTTTCTACATATGTGAACCTAGTCCTTTTAATTGGAGATGCCAAGTTTTGGACTCAGCACTTTCTGCCTTCAACGCAAATTTAGCTCCAGCTAAAGCTGGATTAAGAAGCTGGTTTTGATTAAGAAATTAATCATATGTTAAAGTGACCTACTCAAAAAGGTAAATATAAAAGGCAAAATTAATGTCTGTATCAAGCGCAGGAAATCAGGAGTCAAGGTGGTTCAAATTAATATAGGTTTATTGTGCGCTAAAGCTCTCTACAAGAATCTGAACTACTAAAGGTAAAAGCACATTGGTGGTAGATAAGACTTTGGTGGGCTTGACTTTGATCTTTTGTGAGTGCAAAGAGATTCCAGACTGATGACATGCTTGACCCCTCCCTTGGGCTCAACCTGGTCATCACTTACAGTCTGCTGCAGATCATATGACAGTGCAATTAATCTGCCGAAACCAAAAGGATTGGCTTCAAGTATTATCCTGTGTCAAGCAGAATGCGTTTTCCTCACTCCAATTCTTTTCATTATGATATGGGGTATTTTTCAACATAATATATGCCCAATGTAGAAACACAACCTCCAAGATTTGCATTATACTAGCCTGGCTATGTTATTTGGATACAAAATCCCACAAACACATCTCCCTAACATTGGAAATGTATTAATAATAATCTATCTAGTTAACTACTTGTCCTTTCATGAAGTGGATGTCTCACTCCAATTATTACAAGGTGCTGACCATCACACCAGTTAAGGAAACAATAGTTTCCTAAGACACTTCGTGGTGGCCAGGTCATCATGTCACGTCACGCTCTTACTCATGAACTGCAAGAGAGTCCATTAATTAAATGAAGAAATTCCCAACAATTCAATGTAACCCCGATGCTGCGTTCCACAATCTTTACAATGAAAAATGCTCAGTGGCCAAATCTGAAGTGCAAGCACTTAAGATGGAAATGAAGATCTCATCACAAACTATGCCCAGTTTTATCCACCCAGCTTAACTCCAAAGCAAACATTTGCCCAGTGAGAATGTAACAATGCTGTTTGCATTCATAACCACCTCAACATAATTAAGCAGCATTCTTTAGAAGAATAGTAACGGCAATACAAATTAGCCTTACCATAACATTTTTGAATTGTAGACATTTTGTCCCTAAGGGGTTCTTATAGTGATCTTTTAAAAGCATGTGGCATATATTATCTTGTAATCCGTACAATAATTCTATACAGTTCTTATCATCTTCATGCAGCAGGTTATAGTCCTGAAGTTAAATGCGAAGAGTGTGCTTAAAACTACCTAATGAGTTACTGACTGAGGCAGAATTCAAACCAAGAATTGCCTGATTCATCACACAGTTTCTTTGTGGTTGCATCACACCGTCCTGAAGTGCTTCCATCCAGATAGATAGTTCCTAGTAGTATCATTTAAAAGACATTATGCAACCATTCTGTTCTTTTTTTCCCCTCCTAAACAAATGCACTTTAGAAGGAAAGAAGGCAGAAGAAATGACATAAACGTGACATAGGGATGTGTCATGTGTTTGATTTTTTTTTGCTCTTTCTCTTTTAATTAATGAAAGAGGGCAATTCTGTAAAAAATCTATCTAGAAACCTTCAGCTCTGCAGTTTGTCCTCCCATCGTACCTTTGAGAGGATGGGTGTTTTACAACTCCCTTGAAAAATGGAAAGATGAGGTGGACAGGAGCAGTATAAACATTCACAATGTCAACTCTATAAATGCAGTGAGGCCATCCTGCATTAAAATCACCCATACTTAGAAGACTTCCATTCAAATTAGTAGGGTGTTTTGGTCAAAACCAAAATAAGCATGCATTAAAACAGGTGAAACCCAAAAGTAACAGCTAAAGTTCTTGGCTTTAAACACTCACAAAGACAATTGAACACAATCTTGGACTGAGAAAAATGCAGTTGAAAAAAAGTTAGAAAAAAACAACCCACATTGAGTGGGCTTGAGTCTATGTCCACTTAAAATATTGTTCCTCATCACCACTCTTCTCATTTTTCACTAATGGAGGAAAGATTTGATTTTCCTTAATTCTCTGAAAAGGAAACCTTACCCCCATCCTCGTCTTAAATTCTTAGAGGAAAAGACAGTCGTAGAGAAGGAAGTGTGGGAAAACACTTTGCTTCTAATGGCCTTCTATGGTCATTATTTTGTTTTGTTTTTGGTAATGATCTTCCAAGTTAAAGGGCGGGCAGGAATACTGGTGAAGACAGTAACGTTTTGTTCCTAACTATATGGGGATAGACAGGGAAAAGCATAAGGGATTCAGTTAACACACACACACATATAAGAGCTGTAGTGGTGCAGTGGTTAAATGCTGCAACTGCAGGCTGACTGCTAGTTCAGCAGTTCAGCTGTTCAAATCTCACTAGGCTCAAGGTTGACTCAGCCTTCCATCCTTCTGAGGTCGGTAAAATGAGGACCCAGATTGTTGGGGGCAATATGCTGAACTCTGTAAACCGCTTAGAGAGGGCTGTAAAGCACTATGAAGCGGTATATAAGTAAAGTGCTATAAGTGCTATTGCTATTGTCTTGTCAACAGACGGCTTCTGCGAAACAACACACAGCTCCTGCCCCACAAATATTATTACAGACCAAATGTCTCTCCTGATCCAATACATACAACTACTCACTCTTTTAAATACCATCTAACCAAAATACCCCAAAGCGATGGGAGAAGGTTGGTGGCTATTATTTTCCTGTCCTCTATGCCCCTTTTCATTGCGCCGTTCATTTCTAAATCACTATGCTGCATGATCTAGCTTTTCTTTCCATGTTGCCTGAAACTTTTTATTTCTTTTACTGTTCATTAGAACTTACCTGTTCTAATCATTTGTTCAACTGTGCCATTTCAAAGTCCACCTAATAATGAAAGACAATAAAAGAAGCGATGTGAAGAAGTGACGCTAGCAATTTGAGCAATGTTGTGTAGCTCAAGGTGAGAGTGTTAATTAAAGGTGTGGATGATGAAGTAAATACTGCACATCAGGGGTGTCAAACTCAAGGCCTGCAGGCCGGATCCGGACTGTGGGGTGCTTAGATCTGGCCAGCGGGGCCGCCCTGGAAACAGCGAAGGTCCGGCCTGCGATGCCTCTGCCACCGAAAATAGAGCTCAGGAGGGCCATGTGTGGTCCTCACAGACTCCGTTTTCGGCCACGACGGCCTCCTGCAGCACTCTGCCAGTGAAAACGGAACTCGGGAGGGGCTCGGGAGGCTTCCTTTTCACTCAGGAGACTGTTTTTGCTAACAGAGCATTCAGGCCACAGGCACCCCTGACATGACTGACATCAAGCTGGCCATGTCCACCCTGGCCACGCCCACCCCAGCCCACGGAGGTCAAGCACAGCCCTGATTCCGCCCTCAATGAAATCGAGTTTGACACCCCTGCTGTATATCCTTTCTTACCAAACAGTTTTGTTCCCCCTTCTAAGGTCCATTATTTTCCATGCATGGGAATACAACAATACAATACAACTCTGATGGGACATATCAAGCAATAAAACGCAACAGCGCAAGCCCATATTGGCAACAAATGTTAGACACTCCAAAGCAAATTGTAGAGCTTCCAGGATGACAGGATCACTAATGGTGCTTTCACTCTAACAGCATTTCCATCTCCCAAGCCTTCTGAAAAATATCCAGAATTGGCCTTCCTATTTTCTTACCTACTTAGGGTATTTGGTTGGCTGGGCCTAGCAGATTCAGTTGTAAAGGTTGGAAGTAGGACAACTGGGCAGGAGTAGCTGAGCCAAGGTGATGGGATGCAACCTGAGAAAGATACTTGGCCCCTGTTTCCCTTATCATTTCAGCAAGGGGTGGGGGGAAAATTGTCAAAAAGGAAACAGAAGGAGAAATAATGCATACCCTGTTTTGACTCAGTGTTTTCTGGCTGCTCCCAACATCTGGATGTCAATCGCCTTAACCAACTAGAACCGAAGGCTGTCCTTCTCCCTTCCTATTCGTTGTTTCTAAATTGTGCATTTTATTCTCTGCCTCCCGAGTCCCAGCTGATTGGGAGGAAATGGAGATGTTGTAGTAACCTTCCCCTGGAGTGGGGTGGGAATGAAGATTGTACAGTATCCTTCCCCTGCCACGCCCACCAAGCCACGCCACGCCCAAGCCACGCCCACAGAACCGGTAGTAAAAAATTTGAATCCCACCACTGCCTTGATCCCATCCTTCAGGCTTTCTAAAAAATATAAAAATTCTCTTCCTCTTCTTTCCCTCTCTCCCTTCCTTCCTTTTTACAACAATCCCAGTAAAAGAAAGTTATAATGAAAATCTACAATTGGCCAAAGAACATCCAGTACACTTCATGTCTGTGTGAAGATTTAGAGGGCCAAAGTCTACTCCTGTGCTTCTCAAACCTTTTCCTTCATTACCCAAAACTGCTTATCAGAAAAAAACTTATTTAAAAGTCCCTGTTGAGCTTGGATAATGGGTTCATGTGTCATTACCCAAAACAAATTACCCAATATCTTACCTAAATTTGGGTAATTTCCCCAGGTTTGGGAAGTACTGGTCTACTCCATCCTAATTAAGCTTTTAACCTGGACACTCCACAAGGGCGCCTTTCCAATGTATTGTTCCAGATTAGGAAGAAAACCGTACCTTGTATATAGGAAAATAAAAGATTTCCATACCAGAATTTGCTGTGAATGACTCATTTTTGGAAGAACTGCCTGTGAGGCATTTCCCCTTTGATACAAAGCCTCAGAAAAAGACTCTTTTAAGAAGTAACTTCTAAACAATAGCATGTAGCTTAAAGATTTAAACAGCATGGGGCTGCTTATTGATGGTTTTTATACTCCAATATTATTTGGGTGTGGGAGCAAGCGTGTGTACCCATATACATAGTCATATAGGACAAGCACATGCATGCCTGTTTTGTGTATAAGCAAGGGAAGTTACACTGATGTCCCCTGAATGCTCTGAGACAATAGCCTTTTGAATTGGATGCATGGACTGGATGGAGATTGTTGGTATACAATACAGGCACTGTGAAACTATTCCATTTATTTTATTTATCAAATTTAGGTAGCTGCCCATCTCATGAACGTGACTCTGGGCGGCATACATAAAAAAAAACCCAGAACATTTAAAAATAAAACTTAAAGCACAAAACAAATAAAACACAAGCATAACTAAAACCACAGGGGAAGGCCTTCAGTATTATTTCCTGCAGTAACCATTTCATGTGCTCCCCATTTCCATGGAAATCCTGAAGCCCGCTGACAAAACTGTTTTACGGGATTTCTAGAGAACCAATTGGATCGGGGCCAATCTATAAACATTGCTAACAAATTCTTTTTGGAAATCTGCGACAGTGATTCATAGAAATCAAAAGCAGGAGATAAGATACACGAAGCGAAAGCAATGGTACGTCAAAAAATAAAACTCAATAGCTTTTCTTGGCAGAAGGTTGCAAAAGGTGGTCACATGACCCGGGGGGGTGACACTACAACCGTCATAAATATGACATTTGGATGTTCAGCATCCAAATCTAAATCACATGACCATGGGGAGGCTGCAATGGCCGTAAGTCTGAAAAATGGTCATAAGTTCCTTTTTTTCGGTTCCGTTGTAACTTTGAACAGTCACTAAACGAACTGTTTTTAAGTCAAGGACTACCTGTACATTATTTGGAACTTTGCAGTGGAATAGAATAAGCTGAGAGTGCACTCTGCAGAAAAAAAAGGCAACCACCAGCCTCTAGGTTTTATCCTTAGCCTGCTACTTTTGAGTCTTGGAAACCTTAACTGCAGACAACTCAAGCCATCCAATGAATTTAGGACTGAGTTGTGAACCGGAGTTGGTTTCATGTACGGACAACCTCATTCTTTGTTTATATGTACTACCTCCTGTTTTCCAGTTTCTAATCAGAAGAAAAATCAGTCTTTGTTTTCAGATCTGTGTAGTAATAGATCAGTGTGTCAAAATGGCCGAAGCCATTTTAGTTGGGGTCTTTGGCCTGCCACACTTTATGCTATTTTAAAATGTATTCTTTGTTATGGGAATTTGGGAGGGGTCATTGCATGAGGGATGTCTGCATGTAGCCATAACAAATTCCTTCTGGATTGCCAAGGTCATCCTTTGTCTTTGCACTTCTGCACCTGCTCGGAAGGAGATGGGAGTTGTCGCCAAGTTGGCAGATGAAGATTGGTCAACGTGATGAACTTGGGGGTGTGGGGAACAAGGGCTTGAACTTTCAACTGGGTGGAGAAACCCCTGGGACTTCAGATTCGGGTTTCTCCCAGATGAGCCAACATGGCTCTGCTAATAAATTGGAACTATGAGGAATACTTTGTCTCGGACTCTGATTTAGGTTTGGATGCTATTTGGAACCCTGACACAGTGAGAAAAATGGATGATCATTAAGGAACCCCCCCCCCCAAAGTGAAATTATCACATAATAAATACAATATTTATATCGGCTGCAAGTTGATAAGATGGGGATTTCAACCATTTCTGAAGTTGTTGGATTCTAACCTGCATCATTTCGGCAAGCATGACCAACAGTTTGAGATAATAAGAGTAGAATTTCAATGGCATCTGATCAACCCATCCTACCCTGAGGAATCCTCAGAAGATCCTCATGGGGTCCCTTAACTAAAGTCTGAAAAGCAGACGAGATACATACTTTTAGCCACCATATTACTCTTTATATTTGAAATCCTCCTACAGTAAAACAGTGCCCCATTGTTCTTAAATGTGTGAAAATGGTCTGAAGAAAAGATAAATAAACGTTCTGGCAATATATGTAGGATATGCAAGTTGCAAATCTGTTGGAAAGTACAACAGTGTACCTGTCTACTCAGAAGTAAGTCTTCTGAATTACCGTAAGTGGGATTTATTCCTACATATAGGATTGCAGAACTATATCAAGGCTTGTTTTAAGGCTTTCTATGTGGAAACATCCAAAACAGTAGCGAAAATAATGTCTTGTTTCAGGCTTACAGAACCACCACGCTAGTCCATAACTTTTATTCAGAATTAATGAAACTACAATATCTCCTTAATGCCACAGTGAAGCATTAAGGAAGATACTCTTAATTTGGAAGTTGAGAAAAAGAAAGTCATTCTTTTAAACAGTAATAAACTTTTTAAAATTTAAATGTATTAATATATTCTGATTTGAAATAGTTACCTTTCTGCTATGCTTTAACCATTGTTATGTATTTAGGATTAAAAAGAGGCAGAAGACTGGGCTTTCTTTTCCAATGTTTGGAAAGGAGCAGAATAATCATTCCATTCCGTTTATAATGCAATCTGTCATTTGCCTATTCAGAAATCATCCCTTAAAATCCAACGGGATTAATCCAAGATAGGAGATAGGATAGTATTGTTAGCTAGCTTATTAGAATTCAACAGTTTACAGTACTTATTAAACTATTGTTTCAGCTTATATTTTTGCAACTGTGATGAAATATTATTTTACAATAGAGATAGTCTTCAGCTTACCACAATTCAATGACAACCGCACTGAAAAAAGTGACTTATGGCCATTTTTACATTTTATGACCATTGCAGCATCTCCCTGGCTGCACGATCAAAATTTGGGCTCTTGGCAACTAGCATATATTATTTATGACAGTTGCACTGTCCTCAGGTCATGTGATTACCATTTGCAAACTGGCTTCCAACAAGCAGAGTCAATGAGGGAAGTCAGATTTGCTTAATGACTGCATGATTCACTTAACAGCTGCAGTGATTCACTTAACATTTATACCAAAAAGGTTGTAAAATGAGGCACAACTCACTTAACAAATTTTTAACTTAGCAACAGAAATTTTGGGCTGAATTGTGGTCATAAGCCGAGGATTACCTGTGGCTACAAACACTGGATTCAAGAATGAGAAATTTAACATTTCCCATACTGACAGATTTCATCCACAAATCTCTATCATTAGAATGTAACCATTCATTGGGTTTTGCTCTTCTCTGAATGCCCTTGGTATTTTGCCTGAGATGTACAACTGCATTAATACCTATAGATCTACAGGACTCTCTGCCCTTCTAATTGTTTCATGATAGAGCTTCTCATATGCTGGCTATGGTCAATGCAAATTAGAGGATTAGAGAACTATAGAATTGAGAGTAGAGGCAGAGAAGTGTGGGGGGGGGGGGGAAAGGAAAAGGAACAAAGTTTCCCTAAGTTTTATAGACTGGTGTTTTATAAAATTCCAAAGATGGGTGTTGGGTGATCTTTACACGCCTGAAATAATTCCTTTTGGCTTTCTCTTCCCCAGCAGCTATTACACAGCTACCCCTTCCAACTGGCAAACACCAGTGGAACCAAAGCAGTCATGAAATAAACAGATAGTATAGGAAACAAGCCTTCCACTCAAGAGTTTATTTGTTATTACATATTTTAAGATGGATGGATGGATGGATGATTTTATTTTATTTTATTTCTCACCTTGATTATTTTTACAAATATCTTAAGATGGCAAATATATATAATATACCTTCCACCTATTTTCCCCACAACAACAACCTGAGTTGGGTTATTTGTTTTTAATCCCACCTTTTTGCCTATGGAAAGAAAACTGAGTTCCAATGGGTTTAAGTTGATAGTAGATAATCATAATAGGTGGTATTGAATTCGATATATTTTAAAGGCTTATACATTTAATAAATAAATTTTATTAATGGTACCACAAGAAAAGTGAAAATTGTGCATGCTTATTCTTTCTCCTGGAACTTGGCTTAGATTAGAGAGGCTTTGCTACTCTACATTTACCACTGAAAGAAAAGCACAGGAATTAGAGCCCCATGATGGTAAAATGGGAAAATAATATAGAACTGACCAAGGAGAAAAATAAGCAATTGGAAGAGAAGCTCTTTCTATTCCCACTTCTTCTCTCTTTGGATTTGTTGTCTCTCAGAGTAGAAAACTCTCTTCTCTCTCTCTCTCCTATTTATGCACCATTTTGTGATGGAAATAAGCAGGCCCTTTCCTAACCCTTTCCTAACAAGCTTGGAGGAAAGTCTTCCAATTATTTTTCATTTATATAGGTCGATTTAACATATATTCATATAGAATCAACCTTTGCATCTTCCTGCTACTGAAATAAAATGATAAAATTAAGCGCAGTTGTCTACTTCCTACTGTGCCCCAATTTATACTCTAGTCCAACATGCAAAATCTATATGGATCTATCATCAAGAAGATTAGTGCCACTGGTGGGGCTGGGATTATGAGTTCCGTGACACTTAGATCGGCTTTGTATGAAGCCTCCTATATGACATCCTCATCCAGAGCAGCTTGAAAACTACCGTATTTTTTGGAGTATAAGACGCACCGAAGTATAAGTCGCACCTTAGTTTTGGGGGAGGAAAACAAGGAAAAAGGCCTCTGCCTCCAAGCAATTTGCCAAACAGCAAACAGCACAGATGATATACACTGTTTGCTGTGTATTTCTGTGCATGTGTGCTTGACCCATAGAAATAGCGAAGAATTGGAGAAATGTACATAATGCCAGAAAGTTTTCTTAAATGAAGTCACACTAACTGCTCCCAATTATTTAAATAGATCTACTCCAAGGTAACTAAACTCTAATACTAAACAGGACACTGTTACATTTCAGACTATACTTGTACAGAGCTGTTAAAATTAATTAAAATTTCTGGAAGTATACATTATTCTCTATTATTTAAAAGAAGATACAATAGCACTGGGCCTCTTCAGAGCAAGCATTTATTTTAAAAAGCTTCTATATTTTGTTAAGTTGTCTAGATTTACAGGGATCTCTAACCTTAGCAACTTTAAGACTTGTGGACTTCAACTCCCAGAATTCCACAGCCAGCAAAGCTAACAAAGCTGGCTGTGGAATTCTGGGAGTTGAAGTCCACAAGTCTTAAAATTGCCCCTGGCTCTAGAACAATAATAAAGCAGTTTTTAAAAAATAAGTCTAATAATTTGAACATTCTACAGACATTTATAGTTATTCACTTACCCCCTTCCATCCAGTTCAGCAAAAAATAAAAATCTGTGTGTCTCTCCCAGCTATTTGCCTTTGCAGTTTCAGTGTCACTTTCATTTTCCCACAGCTGTAGATCGGGAAGTGCTAGTGACTTGCTTGGCTTTAAAGGCTCTTCCCTCTTTGCTGCAAACAGGTAAATTGCTGGAAGACAGAGGCCAAAGGGTGGGGGTAGCTGGCTGGGTGGGGCTACATTCGGTGTATAAGACGCACCCAAGTTTTCACCCTCTTTTGGGGGGGTAAAAAGGTGTGTCTTATACTCCGAAAAATACGGTACTTCCTTCCCTCACAGGGATTTAGGGGATGAGGTAGTAAGCCATTCCTCCAATGGGTCGGCAAAGGACAGGAGTAGAGCATTTTTATGACATCATGGAGAGAGCCATCCAATTCTTACATGAAGCTGCATTCTTACATGACAGATCTCAGTGTTCAGGTTTCAGTAAGGTGACCAGACATCCCGATTTTGGCGGGACACACCCTCTTTTTCGCAATTTGTCCCGCGTCCCGCCCGCCCTCTTAAAAAGTCCCGATTTTTAAACCTCCGACGGGAGAAGGCAGAGATACCAGCAGTTTAAAACGAAGCTCCACCCAACACCCAATGCCCAAAATCTAAAGGCAACTACCAGCCAGTTACGGCAGTCGAGGAGTCCGACAAAGAATTCGGAAATTGCATGATTGGCCGCCGAACCTGAGCACCCCTTCCAAAAACCCTAATGGCCAGCATGAAATGCGGCTTTAAATCTCCCTCCAGTAAGCAGGGAGGGCGTGGCTTTTTGCAGACCTCCGGCCTATCGCAGAGTAGGAAGAAAAAAGGAGGCGGACCTTCGGTCAGTTGATTGGCTGGACGAAGAGTAAGACACATGGGCGTTATCTCCCGAACACAGCGCGGACAATAACATACGTGCAAAAACCCTGCTCTCGTTTCTCTTTAAGAAAGGCAGCCAATCATTCTTTCTCAGCCCAACTTATTATCTTGCAGAGTTGATGTTGTGGGGCGAAAATAGGCGGAAGCGGTATTGGGTATGTTTGCTGCCATCAGTTATAAAAAAATAACGAGGCGAGATTTTTTTAAAAATTAAACTGAATATATCTTTTTAGCTTGATTGTTACTAGATTCCTCCTTGTTTCCGTGGTGCCTTCCGCGCGCGCGTCTCCATTGATGACAAGCACGCGGGCTCCCCGGTACAGCCACAGTGATCCTATTTGCTGTAGTTTTTAACTCTTCGGGGATCTCTCCCCCCTCCTATTTTACTACTCTCCCCTCACCTGCATTATTAGACGAACTGAGGAAGAGTCGTCCGGAGCTGTTCCAAGGATGAGGAAGAGAGAAAGCCATTGTGCTTCAACCTGAGCGCCTTTAGTGGCCTATCACCTTCTTATATCGCCGGGCTTTCTAATTTGCATGCCCCAGGTAGCGGTCATTGGCTCCCCGGTCACTGTGGCTGTACCGGGGAGCCTGCGTGCTTGTCATCAATGGAGACGCGCGCGCGGAAGGCACCACGGAGCAGAGGCACCTGGCGAGCGAGCGAGCAGGCGGGCAGGAGACGCGGGCAGGAGCCTGCCGCCGATGCCGCCACTCGCCTCGCTTGCCAGGTGCCTCTGCTCCGTGGTGCCTTCCGCGCGCGCGTCTCCATTGATGACAAGCACGCGGGCTCCCCGGTACAGCCACAGTGATCCTATTTGCTCTAGTTTTTAACTCTTCGGGGATCTCTCCCCCCTCCTATTTTACTACTCTCCCCTCACCTGCATTATTAGAGGAACTGAGGAAGAGTCGTCCGGAGCTGTTCCAAGGATGAGGAAGAGAGAAAGCCATTGTGCTTCAACCTGAGCGCCTTTGGTGGCCTATCGCCTTCTTATATCGCCGGGCTTTCTAATTTGCATGCCCCAGGTAGCGGTCATTGGCTCCCGGGTCACTGTGGCTGTACCGGGGAGCCCGCGCGCGGAAGGCACCACGGAGCAGAGGCACCTGGTGAGCGAGTCGAGTGGCGGCATCGGCGGCAGGCTCCTGCCCGCGTCTCCTGCCCGCCTGCCCGCTCGCTCGCCAGGTGCCTCTGCTCCGTGGTGCCTTCCGCGCGCGCGTCTCCATTGATGACAAGCGCGCAGGCTCCCCGGTACAGCCACAGTGACCAGGGAGCCAATGACCGCTACCTGGGGCATGCAAATTAGAAAGCCCGGCGATATAAGAAGGCGATAGGCCACCAAAGGCGCTCAGGTTGAAGCACAATGGCTTTCTCTCTTCCTCATCCTTGGAACAGCTCCGGACGACTCTTCCTCAGTTCCTCTAATAATGCAGGTGAGGGGAGAGTAGTAAAATAGGAGGGGGGAGAGATCCCCGAAGAGTTAAAAACTAGAGCAAATAGGATGCAAAGAAAGAAACGCGGCTGCGCCCAAGCCACTGCCGGCTCCCGAAGGGAAGGCGGGAGGCGAGGAAAGGCCTCCCGCCTCCCCCCCCCACCTGGACGCCGACATTGGCGGTCTTTTGCCCTCTGCGCATGCGCAGCGTTCTGCGCATGCGCAGAGGGCAAAACTCAAATGGGCGGCCCCGCCCCCCCGTCAGTGTCCCGCTTAAAAAAAAAAAAATCTGGTCACTTTAGGTTTCAGAGACTGGATGTACATAGTATTTCCTATGAGATACCTACGGTAGGATGCAGGCAGCTGGAGACTGCTTTACATAGCTGTTCCAAGCGGTGAGTTATTCCTCGTGTACTTCCATAAGTAGCTGTGGCAAGGAGATAATATTGGGCTTAGATTGTGGGTAGAGACTAAAGATAGTCCCACGTGGACACAGTGGCCAAATAAAGCATCCTTGGGGTCCTTGCCTGTAAATCCACCCACAATAAGCCATGTTTTGTACCATGCAATGTACATGTATCACACAAGCCATGTTTTGTACCATGCAATCATCTGGTTACAATTATTGGCATTGTTGGGGAAAGGGTAGTATCTTTCCTTTTGGTGGATTTTTTTTAATTGTCTGAGTTTTTCATCCTGTGTATTGTAAAAGTACAGCCTTTGAGAACTTGCCCCTTTCCTTTAAAAGCTACCTACTAGCCATCTTAAAAAGTGGATACGGAACATAAGTGAACTTTATCTGCTACACAGGATTATTTTATTTGACTTTCACAAGAGTGTCCATGAGATTCCTTGATTGAAGTGAGGATTTCACTACATAATCTTTTCCTGTTTCTCTTCCTTTAGATTATTTTTTACCTTTAGAAAGGTAAACTTCTAAAGACATGACTGCTGAAAACGAACAGAGAGAAAAAATTCAAAGTGGAGGAAGAAAAAATGGCTTTGGTTATTGATCAAGAACTCTGAAAATATACACTTCATTGTGAATCGCCTTTTTTCTCTGCCTCGTCTTACTTCTTTTTATTAACATACACAGTTGCTCTTTTTAATCAGGCCTTCCTATAATCATGTAAATATAAAGCCACTATAGATGATGCAATCTTTTTCTATTTCTGTTCCATGCTACTTTATCCATAACATTAATTTATCCATAATTCTTTGATGTTCACATTCATTTTCTATATAGGTATTTAACCTGCCTAAATTGTTCGGAGAAGCAATATGGTAAAAAGCCAAATTCCAAAATGCATGCCAATATAAGAATTCAAAGTTAGCTCAATTACAAAATAATTAAGGTACATTATGTAATTTGGTAGTGATGGGGGAATACATATTAGATGTTTAACAGCACACATCTTTTTGTCAATACTGTGATCCTTTCCAGTCTTGCATTTCTTCTCTGGCAAGTACTTGACCAATGAATAAATAACATTTTAGTTGCAGTTGTTCAAAACAGCCAGGTTACTATAGAAGTTATATAAAAATACAGCTTTAATAGAATACTTAAGAGTGGTGTGTGGCTAGTTCAGCCATCGCACTAAACCATAATGGAGTCTTTTCATTTTAACTTGGCATGGGGCATGAACCTAGCTACTGTGAATTGTAAACCATGCGTTACAACTTGGCAAATTGTCCCAACTCAGCCAGTTGTGGTACATTCAATAATCTATGGTTTAACCAGCTCCCAGTATGCATAAGTGTGTGTTCGAAGGAACCTGCTAGGTATCCATTTACTAGCATTAATATAGTTGGTTCAGAATGTAGTGCAAAAGAGGTGATTCAGAACAGGGGGAAATAGAGCTTATTAGTATGTTTAACAGGAATACAGATGAAAATAAGAAAGTTAATAGAAAAATAGTTAGGGATAAACACTGGGGTAGTGTTTGTATAAAAATAATGATGTCGTTTTCTAAGAGAGTAATGCTGTGCATGTCTGCTTAGACCAAAAGTCCCTGGAATTTGGTGGGGCTTATTTCCAAATATTGCATAATATAACATGTCTTAAATATCCCTAATTTAATCTGTAAAAATGTGGAGAATGTATGAAAAATGAAATGTATTAAGTAAAAAACTATATAAAGGCCAGAGATTCCTTCATTCATTATAGACAATAGTGCCATCCGGCAACAATGGGGTAAATTCATAATTTTCATAAAGCTTTAGGTTTCTGAATTATTAATTTAGCTAAGTCCTTCTGGACTATTTTTTCATATACATCTCAATTGAAAGTTAGCTCCAAGAGAGAAAGGACGCTTAGGAGTCATAGTGTTGTGGCCAGCCAGCAGCCCGTGCAGCTGGTAGCGGATCCCACCAGAGAAGAGGCTGATGTGGTGATGCGCCAGCGGCCTGTGCAGCTGGTACCCGAGTCGGGCAGTGAGGAGGCTGGAGAGGACTCGGTGCCAGAGACAGAGATTCATCTAGGGCCTTCAGAAACTCCAGAAACTCCCATCAGTGACGAGGAAGAAGAGGAGGAGCCTATTCTTAATGCACGGGCGCGCAGAGCTGCCAAAAGGCAGGGATGGTTCCTCAGGAGGAGGTCTCCTCGGGAGTAAGGCAATGTTCCCTGTAACATCAGAAAATGGCGCGCGGCAGTTAGAAACTGCTGCGCAGTGTTCTCTTTTCATGTGCGCGGCCCTGCCATTAGAAAATGCTGCGCGGAAGTTAGAAACTTCCATGCGGCATTCTCTCATTACGTGCGTGGCTGCGCAGCTTAGAGGGAACAGTGGAGTAAGGCTTGGGGCTAATTGGCCATTCCCCTAGCCTATTTAAGGGATGACGACGACGGCAGCAATTTGCAGGAAACAACGTTCGTTCATATGCCTTCGTGTCTTGACTCCAGAAATGTCTGCTCGGCTTTTGTTCTCTCTCTTGGCATTCTTCCTGCAAATTGCTTCTGGGCATTTTGCCAACCATTGTAAGCTTCCTGATACTGTATCTTCAAGACTGTTTGCTCAGACTTGATTTATTATTTCATGGACTTGTGCTGGCTGTTAATAAAGTTGAATTAACAGCCGGTGTTCAGAAAAGACTGCTTTAAACTGTATTTGTGTTTGCTGACTACTAAGAAAGCTCATTAGTAGTCTTTAATTTAGTAAACGAAGGTTTGGACAGAATTTGTGTGTGCTGCGTTCTTTGTGGTTCGTAGCTGGGGCAGAACACATGGGTTGGATAGTAGGTGTTCCTAGGTGGGGCGATTCCATAGCATCTACTGTATGTCCAACAGAATAATCAATTCACCCTGAATGTGAGAAGCCGCCGCAGGCCTGTGAAATGTTCAGCCCCACCCTAAAGGACGCTTGCCTTCTCAGCACAGCAGATGGATGAAGGTGGATGTTCCCAGATAACACCCAAAATAGCCATCACTATCTTACCACTTTCTCTGCAGTCCAGGGAGTGTTTAGGTGTGTCTACCCCCCAAGACGAGAAGCACACGATGTGAGTTCATGACACCTCCTTTTCAAAATGCAAAATGCCAAGTGGATAGAGGCAATGGTTCAAGGCAACATGACTAAGAAAGCTACAATAGAGAAAGCAAGGAAAGAGGGAAGGTTGGGAGAGACAGCTAAAAAGAATCCATTCAGTGGTATGGAGGTATCAAGGCCATAGTAGTTTTCAACTTACGAACCACAATTGAGGCCAAATTTTGGTTGCTAAGCAAGACACTTGTTACGTGAGTTTTGCCCCATTTTTATGACCTTTCTTGCCACAGTTGTTAAGTGAATCACTGCAGTTGTTAAATCAGTAACACTGTTGTTAAGTGAATCTGGCTTCTCCATTGACTTTGCTTGGCAGAAGGCTACAAAATTGACCCCAGGACACTTAAAACTGTCATAAATATGAGTCAGTTGCCAAGCATCCAAATTTTGATCATGGTACCATGGGGATGTTGCAATGGCCATAAGTGTGAAAAACGGTCAGGTCGCTTTTTTCAGTGCCGTTGTAACTTCAAACGATCACTAAATGAACTGTTGTAAGTCGAGGACTACCTGTACTTATTTCAGGAGTATTACTCCTGTAGGAAACTGAAGCTATGTGCAGGATCATACTTCTCCAAAACTGACAGCAAAATACCAGGCCCTGAACAAAAAAATTACAATCTAAATTTCAGTTGCAGAAAAAACAACAAAGTGAATATGAAGAATTATATTGGATGTAGAGCAATCTCATGATTTAGGAAGCAGAAGAGGAGACTGAAAATTAGAGGAATATGTTTTTACAAATCTTGTGTGGCCTAGATCTAAATATCCACAGATTTGCTAGCTTCTACATTCCAAGCGGGGATTGGCTTCAGTATGTTGGAAATATTTCCCCCCAACTTTGTATATAAGAATATGTAGCCACAACTAGAAATGTTAGAATTCTTTTTCTTGGTGCCCAACTTAAAGTCAACTAAGCTAATTTGCACTTCCAAGTTTTCATGCAGATTGGAATAGTTATTTTTCTTTTTTTCCCCCCATTTCTTTAAATTCTGCCTAGCAATCCTTGGCTCAAAAAAGCAGTAAAATGTTTACATAATGGAATTATGTGCATAAAATCAGCGTGTTGGTAAACGTTTTGTACACAGAGAAACACACCTTTTCTTGCTTTTGAAAACTATTGCAAGATTGTGCCAAAAATTTACACAACAAACTTTTGAATAGATGCAAAACTGATAAATATTACAACCTAGACCCTGATCCTAGCAGAAGTCCTCTATTTTAGCCATCAGCAATAGTAGTACTACAGTCACATTATATTTCAATAATTAAGTTGCAGCCTTAGTGCTATTGTAGACATATATCTCTTCTACCACTGATGAAATAACCATGGAATGAACGAAGCTAGCAAAAGTAATAAAGATAATAGCCCAACCAAGTAGCAAAGCAGAAAAATATGCAGTGACACAAAAATTAAGAAAGTTTCGATCTGATTCTCAAAAGTCCAGCCTATAGTTCCTGATCGAAACTTCTATTGGTAAATAAGCATGGGCAAAGTTGTAGTACACACAATTGGAAACATGGAAGACCTACCTCTATATCTCACAGACTCCAGTGTGCTTTGCAAGGTAAACTCAGCGGAAGTATAGGGTTTTTATTGAGGCTTTTTTTAACAGAAAAAAAAAATAAGTGTCTACTGTAACTGTCCATATTTTGCAATACCAGATTAATCTATTTCTTGCTTCTCCAAAAGAAACACCTAAACACTTGAAAGGCATTTCCATCTAATGCTACTGGTTTTCTGCTTTGAAATTTTCTTTTTCAATTATTTGCCATCTGGGTGGTCATAATAATACCAAGGATTTTTCTTAACTATTTCCTTTATTTAAAATCTTCATTCTTATACCAAACTGGGTGGCTTCCAATCAAGAATTAAAACAATGTCAATCAGAAAACAACAACTGTATTAAAACTATTAATACCATAAACATTAAAAACAAAAACCTGGCACCAAGTTAAGCTTATGACATGCAGACACCTCATCCTATCCCAGAGCTTGGGGGGGGGGGGGAAGCCAACTCTTCAGTGTTTTTCGATAGGCTAGGAGGGTAGAGCCCTACCGAATTTCAGGCCTATATGATGGACAACAATACCCTGAAAATAAAACAACCTCGGCTGAGGACTATCAGATTCTCTTACACTCTATTATTTTGTATATATAATTCAGTAGTCATCTCAGAACTTATGACTTTAGGTTACAATAATAAGATATCAACTGGGAACTTATTCAAGATGATGTAGAAGGTAGTAAGTAGGCCTTTGTATTTCCAGAAGCAGCATGGGACAGCTTGTGTCAAAAAAGGCAGAGACGCTTACTCCTTTCCCATACTTATGTGCAAAATATTTTACCAACCAATTAAAATTTGGTAGAGCTCACATACAGCTGATTTGGGCTATCCTGGATCCCTCGGGATGTCTCTCCCATCACACTTACAGTGTTAGAAGCAGAGATGCACTTTCAGAGCATGATTAGACCCTGGAAGCAGCAATAACTAAGTCATAAGTTGTCCTCAGACTTCAGCCAGATGTTCACCCATGGTCTTCCTCTAACAAATCCACAAGCAACAAATTCACTCTGATCTCAGCTTTCTCTCCTTGTGTGTACAAAACACTGGAACCAGCAAGTCTCTTACAAAACCCTGAGTGGACAGAGTGAGCTTTTTTTTTTTCCTACAGCAGAACTTCCCACAAGATTTATTTCTTAGTGCTCCAAATTCCATCGCATTCTTTTCACTGCCCCACCACCACCAATCCATCACTCACAGCAGATTGTTGTTAATGTGAGCTGCAGTCAAGAGGCATCCCCAGCAACCATATCCCCTTTAGCAGTTCAACAAGTCCACACAGGTCACTCCAGCTGCCAATTCCAGTAGACAGGGGAAATGGATTCTTAATTATTTTTCCAAGCCTGTCATGGGGGGCTTTGTTTCTCTTTTCTCTGTTTGTGTCACTAAATGTTGGAGATGAGTCACGCTAAGGGATTCCTTTTCTCTTTCTTTCTTTTTGCTAAATGAACACTTTTAAAACTGGGGGGTATGAAAGCTCATCCAGCATTAGGAACATTTTCATAAACTACATTAACATCTGTGCTAGACATTTAAACAAATTTAGGTATAGCAGCTTCTTCTAAAGCGCCTCAGAAAGTCTAATTTCGTGAGGGCTTTGAAAAGCCCTTTGCAATTTGGAGCTTTTGCTACTAAAGTAATTTCCCTTAATCAGGACACCTGAGCATTAAAAAGTTGTAACCAGTTGCTGTGAAAAGATACCTCATGAATCCCATTTATTCCGGAATGAGACACTTGTGAATGTGGTCAGTAAAAGTGAAAGAAAGACAATTATAAAGGAAAAAGGGTAAGTGTTAATATTCAAATGATCAAACCCAAATTGTGGGATGAAAAGGACTTTAAATGATATCTGAGCAGCTTGAAAAATAGATGTTTGGACTCTTTTGTATGTGTTCCAACAATTATGTCCTCCCCCACCAATCAATTCCCAAAGATGTGGTCTAAAAACAAGTGTGAGAGGAGGCCAAAATTAACAGCTGTATATTTTAAGACCTGATTTACCCAGCTGAAATTTACTCTGGTTCTAATAATTTAATTTCAACTACAGAATCCATCAGTTTCACCCCACACCAAGTTTTTGAACTTTGACCTGCTTGCATGAAAAAAAAAAGTTTTGTTAAAGAAAAATGCCATGATCTTCTTAAAGAGGTAGATAGACTTGAAGTAGATAGACACTGAGAGCATATGCACCAAAGACAAATTCCTTGTGGGTCCAATCACACTTGGCCAATAAAGAATTCTATTCTATTCTATTCTAAGTTTCCCAAGTGCCCATCTTACAGACTTCACGCCAGCCACTGAGATGTGAAAAGCAAAGCAAACTACAAAGTGGAAACCAGTTTAAAAAGGCTCTGTTTGGGATTATCTTGCTACCAATCTGTCATTTTTGCAAAACCAATTGGCATGGGTTTTGTTGCAGTTTCCATCCCTTTTTAAAAAATTGGATCTTAAATGCTTCCAAGAATCTTTCTTTTTTTTGCACTGTTTAATTCAAATGACTTCTTTCCTCCATCCCCTCCCCCCCCCAAAAAAAACAGATGGGGAAACGATCTGACACATTTTGTTTTCGCTTTACAAAGAAACATGAAGAATTCCCAATTTCAGGCACCCACCACAGGAAACGTCCAAGCTAAAAAGTTATCGCGTTGCTCTAAATGGAGTGTTGCTGAACAGAGAGCCCGACCACCGTCCGAGACTCCTTTGACTTGTTTTCTAAAGTTCCTTGAGATGACTCCTTTCTCGCTCAAAATAAATAAATAAACAAACAAATAAACAAACTCACTTTCCTTCCCCACATTCCCCCCCCTCCGGAGTCATCAACGCTACAACCATTCGAACTGCAGGTTGTCAAAGATGCCTCCAAGGCGAGACATTTTTTTTTAACTTCAAAAGATGGTCAAAATCAGTTGCGAGTTAAACGCACACGCAAACTTACCTTTCCAAAGGGTGAGGCGGGATATTTGGACGGGCATTAGAGATCCTCGTATTCTTTATTGGGGTTCGGTGGCGATCCACTCCTAAGATCTGACCCCGGTTCCGAAATTCCAAAATCCCCGTGAACTTTCTTCCCCAAAGAGCAACATCCAAAGGCTGGAAGGGGGAAGCGCTTAAAAAAAAATTAAAAAAAAAAAACACGACTCTCTCAGCAGCTAAACCGAGAGCGCCCTAACCTTTCTCCAAATTCCCCAAACTTTCCACATCCTTGGGCTTCGCACTTCTTTCGCCTCTATAAAAATAAAAATAAAATCCCAAAACCGGAGTCTGTTGAAAGCCGTTAAAAAGGCGATCGAGGGGTGCCGCTTTCCATGCCTGCACACCCAGGCATAAGCAGCACGCGTTATAAATATTCGATTCTCCAGTCTGCAAGCCGGGACCACCTTGAAGCAGGAAGTTTTGATTTTCTTTCAAAACTTTCCCGATGCTTTCTTGAGCTTTCGCACATGGAGCCAATCAGCCGCAGCGTCTGCGCTGCTGTCTTTTTGAAGGAGAGGGCTCTGCTGGGACCGGGGAAACTCGCTGGCGGGAATGGGATGGGATGGGATGGGATGGAAAGGCAGTTTTGTTTTGTTTTGTTTTTCTTCGCGCGCCCCCCCCCCCGCCACTCCCGCCCCTTGCAACTTTCAAGCTGTTAAAAGAAGAGGGGTTTTTTTGGACAGTTTCTAAGTTGTTGGCTGTCTTTTCCTTAAGGTGGGATCTCTAGCAGCAGGAGAAGAGTAAGCTGAGCCCTGTGTGAGGTTTTAGATGAAGGAGCCCCTCTCCGGCTTAGTTCTCACAGCATGCTGCCTCCGGTGCCAGAGCACTCTGGAAAACCTGGCCTGGAGTTTTAGCCATTCATACAGTATACACTCCGACATGGGCATGTGTCATATGTGACCTATGCGGATGCAAACTACTATACATGTGTCTTAAAGGAGTCTATCTCATTCTCCCCACTCCCACCCGCAAGTCTTTCTCTAACGGAGGACCCTGTTTAAAGACGAATAGGAAGAAAAGATTGACTTGGCCCAGATCAAAAACTGTTATTTACTTTCAGGAAATGTCCCCGAAACTTTTTCAGAAAAATATTGGGACATCCCTTTGCCAAGTCCCATCCCAAATGAAAGCTCATATCCATGCCCACTTCCTCAGAAGGAGAAAGTTTGCATAAAAATAAATCTTACATTCATTTGGGAGGGGGAGAACGACAGGACACAGAGCTCATTTCTGAAGAAACACCAGAGGGAAGAACAAAATGTATTTAATTAATTACAGATTAACAGAGTTGGACAGGACCTTACAGGTAATCTAGTCCAACCCCCTGTCCAAGCAGGAGACCCTAGATCTGCCTCTACCTTCAGTGTCTGAGGTAAGGCAATAAATACTCTCTAACATATAATTGGTAAATATTTGGGCACCCAAAGCACAATGGCCGCCCCTCTTGCCTATCCCATTTCCTGTCAAAATACAAGAAGACATTTGATGTTTTCAGTGTGACTTTTTTACAGCATCCAAAATGGAAGTTGTGAGATAGGCTCCTTCATTCAACATCTCGTATAGTGCATAGGCCAATAAGTTACAGTTCAGTCCAATAAAATGAAAGTTTATTTACTATCAGTGATCAGGAAACACATAAAGCCATCATGCCTTTAGAGTTTTCAAAAGAACACCCCCAAATGCTTATTTTTCATGCGTGCCTGAGAATATATTAATGATTGTTGTTGTTTATGTGTACGTTGCCTGATTCTTGGTGACTTGGGTAGCTTAAAGATTATTAAAAATGTTTGAAAACAACTCAAAAGATGCCAAGAAAAATGGCAGAAAAAAGAATTTGGCGGGAAAAGGAAAAGGAAAAAAAACGGGATACCAGTCATCCCCATCAAAGGCCTGGATGAAGAGTTACTTCAGGGCCCTTTGAAATGGGGCTGTTTGTATCTCAGAGGGAACCCCATTCCAGATGTTTCAAAATAAAAAAAAGGTCTCCCTTGTTACTATGACAGTATAGAAGTTATTATTATATGTCATGCATCTTTTAGTTCAGGATTTCTTATTCTCTGTTATGGTGTCACAATGAGTTGTAAATAATATTTCACTTGTTTTATTCTAGATCTGTATTGTGCTTAGTTATAAATGCATAATAAATAAAAGTTCTACTGTGGTTCAAAATAATGCTCAACATGTTGTGTGGTAACATCCATGTGTTTCTATGCAGCATAGATGTACAATACAGTCAATTGGTGAACTGCAGAAGGGACTGAGCGAAACTTTGCAGCTCTCCTTGAAGCCATCATTGATTTACCAAATAAAGGCAGAAGAAAACAATCTTCTGAATTCTCATGGCAGTTGATTAATAAAGATACAATTAAGCCCCTGCACCAGAAACTATAAAAGGAGCACCCAAAGGTGCTTTTTTCAAGAGGCAACTGGACTTTCTGGTTTTCCTTTGAAGACGTTTCGCTTCTCATCCAAGAAGCTTCTTCAGCTCTGAAGAAGAAGAGCTGAAGAAGTTTCTTGGATGAGAAGCGAAACGTCTTCAAAAAAAACCCAGAAAGTCCAGTTGCCTCTTGAAAAAAGCACCTTTGGGACAACCATGACCTGGATGATTGAGAATCTCCATAGATATAAAAGTTTTTATTCTTTTGTGTTGGTTTTTTTTTTCCTTTGTTTGGATTTTTTTGGAGTTTTGCATTTTGTATTTTAACTTTGCCTTGAATAATGTGTGTGTGTGTGTGTGTGTGTGTGTGTGTGTGTGTGTGTGTGTGTGTGTATCAGAGGTGGGTTCTAACTTACCTCGCTGCCGGTTCGCTTCCTCCCGCGCCCCGTGACTGTGTTGCGTGGCTGCGTGCGCGCTTTGCACGTGCGCGCATGCGCAGTGCCAAAAAATAAAATAATTTTTTTTTAAAAAGCCAAAAACAAGATGGCGATGCATGTGCAGTGCCGGAAACTCGGCTTCTGTGCATGCTTAGAAGAATTTTTTTTAAAGATTCCAAAATAAATATAAATAAATAAATAAATAATTCAAAAAAATTCAAAAAAAATTCAAAAAAAGGAGAGATGGTGGCGCCCACTGACCGGCACCAACCAAACTGGTTCCGTGCTGTCATCGTGACATCACCAGTGGGACGCTACAGGTTCGGGCAAACCGGTCCGAACCGGGAGGAACCCACCTCTGGTGTGTATATATCCTTTTATGTTTCAAAGCACCGTTTCCAACCTATTTTAGTGTGTTTTCCAATTGCTTTGAATAGAATAGAATAACAGAGTTGGAAGGGACCTTGGAGGTCTTCTAGTCCAACCCCCTGCTTAGGCAGGAAACCCTACACCACTTTGCTTTTATTTTGATGCATTGTATGTAATGCTGTATATTAACCTTTCATGTTAATCAGCCTACTGAGATTTGAATTTTAAAAGCGGGTGGATAGTGCAAGTAGTGACACTGAAATAGTAGTCCACTACATTGATTGATTATGAGCCATCAGGTCATTTTCAACTGCTAGGGACTACATAGATAACTTTTCTCGATGACAATGTATCCCTAACCTGTTCTTTCAGGTATTCCAGTTGTTCACCTTTCCCTTTCCAAAAAAGTACAATAATGGAAAGACATGATTGGGAACTTAACATAAGTATATAAGTCTAAGTGCTAAGTGCTATAAGAGAGCTAAAAACCTGGAAATAATTTCTTCCAGATTCTCCTCTAGGTAACAGTAGCACTGGAAATAAGATTGGCTTAACACAGCATCCAGAATGCAAATAAAAGAATTACATGTATAAGTGGTGTTCGTAAACTTTAATGGTTTGTTCTTTATAAAATTGGAAGGTGTCAATTAAATGACTTATGTTTCATATATTTAACATAAAGTATATTATGATTACGTTTAAAAAGTATATTTTAACATAAAGAACATCAAGTAAAGCTTTGTAGTTGGTTAAAATATATAAAATATATTTTCATATATTTTAAACCAACTACAGACTTTTACTTGCTCTTCGTATGAAAAAGTCTCATTCCCCTGACTCTTGTTTTGGTTTTCGTGGTTATTTCTTGCCATATAAGATACAAAATCCTCTTTCTCCTGTTTATTGATCCACTCATTTGCCAGCTTAGTTGATTACATCCTAAGGTTTTTTTTTAAAAAAAATCTGATATTCTATATCCAGCAATGGTCATTTGTATCACCAGGAAGCTCAGGCATGGAGGAGATTATTATCATTCCCTAATTTTCCCTCATCTTTCGTAAGCAGAAAATATCCCTTATGAATATAGATGATATGATTATTATTTACATCACGGTTCTCATCTATGAGTTCAAGGCGGTATGCCCAGTTTCCCAACGTTTTATCCTTCTATAACATCCACAGAGGTAAGTTAGGCTGATGAGCAACAACTAGCCACTGTGTAACTCTGCAATTTTGACCGGGGGTGGGGGTGGGGAATATACCTCTATGAAAAGGTGAATTTCTGCCAAAATTTGGTAGGATTTGGAACTCCATATCTCCTGAAGCTAAATATGCTAATGAAGAGGAATGAAGCCCCCCCCCCCAAAAAAAACTGGATGAATATCAGGCTATGAGATAAAGCGCTTCAAGATCATTGGATTTTGTTTCTCATTATCTTCAGAGTATTTTTCTACATGGTTCACTGAAGATGGAGAGCATCTTCATATATATAAAGGTGCGAGTCATATAAAGATGGGAGACCCCCTTTGAAACCCCCTTTTCTCCATAAAGAAGCCCAATAAAAGGGGTTTGTGAACATTTGTCAGGCTGTCTGGGGTGGTTAGGAATAACTAACAGCAATATCTGAAGGACAGCAAGTATTAATGCCACTGTCCTTCCTAATAATGCATGCCTCGAAGTATTGTTTTAATAAGAATACAGGTTTAGATTCATAATATAGAGGCAGATGTAATTTTTCCTCCTTTACCTCAAGTCCATGTATTCAGAATTGGGTGTCTTCTCTTAGCATATAAAGAAGAGGGGGAGAGGGAGAGGGAGAGGGGCAGGGGCAGGGGGAGGGGGAGGGGGAGGGAGGGAGGGAGGGAGGGAGGGAGGGAGGGAGAGAGAGAGAGAGAGAGAGAGAGAGAGAGAGAGAGAGAGAGAGAATCTGGATCTCTGCCCAGCAGGTCCCTGTGCAATCTGGGAGCCACACCCAGCACTGAGCTCAGTTCTGTCATCACATCTGCCATTGCCTGTGGGTGGTTTTCGCTGCTTGCAGCATCCTTTCCTTCAGCCGCATGTTCTGCCTCTTAACAGATGAGAATTTGGAGCTAGCAGGCTTTCCCAGAAACAACCGGATTGTAGGCTGAGCGCTAGCAGATGCTTATTTTCTCCAGTGATTCTCATACTCTGCAGGTGACCAGCGATGTGCTGAGTCAGCATTCGGAATATCGTCAGTCCAGACAACAAGTGTATCCACCATCTGTGCTGATATTGCTAGCCAAATAAATTTGCCAGCAGAATCATAAGAGGGGAGAGAGATAGCCTCCATTCAACTCTGCCTCCCTCCCTCTCTTTCTCCCTCCCTCCCTCTTATCAGATTTACGGTAGATAACTCCACAGCTCCAAAACAATTCTGTGGGACCTATCTGGATCTCTATTTATATTGATCACCTATTCCAAAGTTAAGGAGAGATAGCGTGCACACTTCTTTTACAAGATCATATTTAATTGCTGTGTGATCTGCAACCATTCACAGATGGAAAAGTTCATCTTCAGGCTTAGAAAAAAAATCACAAACTAATTTTTGTAAACCAATTTTCTGTTCGGTGAAGACCCCCTAGAGTAGCTAGCAACAGCTGGCCTATCCCATGTACTATGGAATTTGTTGCCCTAAATTCCAAATCTTTAAAGGTAAACGTAGGCTGAGGATGACCACAGATTTGCTTAACGACTGCTGCAAAAGTTGTAAAATTGGTTATGTGATGATCCACTTAACTTATAACCATAATTACAGTCTCAATTACAATTGTAAGTCAAGAACCACCTGTAAAGGCACATGAAATGTACGTTGGAAATGTGAACTTGAAGGAACATTTTATTATGCTTAGTGGACATGTAAAAAAAGTTAAACCAAACAGACTTTGATACAGAGGATTTTAAAGATTTTAAAGATATTCATTTGAAGCTGGAGCTTTTCCTTTAGAATTTATTAGGATTAATGGATAAACAATTGAAAAAAAGTCATGGAAGATTTCAATATATTATGACAGTAACAAGATTACTGTCCTCTATGCACAGAAAGGGAAAAATTCGACCGTGTCCTCTATGGATGAATTGTTGCTAAAGTTGACAGATTTTGCTGAAATGGATAAACTTCTTTGATGAGAGAAAAAGCATTATCTATATTTATTGCTGGCTAGAAACCTCGTGTGGATCTTTTGCGTAAACATTAAAAACATGAAATTGTGACTTATAGCTTTGATGATTAGATAGGATACATTATAGAAATAAAGGTAATATGATGTAACTTTAGGGAGAGAAGTCAAAATATATTTGTATTTGTAACTGCTGTGAAGAATATCAGAAGCTATACTTTTTTGTTTCTTTTCTATTTTCCTTTAACTTTTTTCCTTTTCTAGCTCTTTCTTTCTTTCTTTCTTTCTTTCTTTCTTTCTTTCTTTCTTTCTTTCTTTCTTTTTCTTTCTTTCTTTCTTTCTTTCTTTCTTTCTTTCTTTCTTCTAGTTTGTGGTAGCTTTTAAAGTATATATATACTTGTGTGTGTGTGTGTGTGTGTGTGTGTGTGTGTATACACACATACACATACATGTGAAATATGGTGCCCTACTCATTTTAATGTCCTAGATTATTGCCTAATTTACGTATATGCCTGAGCCATCCCTGCTTCTGTTAATAGAGTCCCCCCATAATTTCTATAGATCTACCTAGTTCATTTTTAATATTCCTTCTCCTGTCTCTGCCCTGAAGACCATCTCTATTCTGAAAATGTTTATCAGAAGTTTATCTAATTTGAATGTGTTTAAGTTACACACATTTCTGCTCATCAGAACTTTATTTATAGCACGACAATATAGTAATTACATATTGGGACATATTTCTTTTGGGTTGTCCCATGTTACAATTGCTAGAATCAGTTCTTTAATGGAGAATGCAGTTTTCTGACTATCTTGAGTTTTTGATCTACAAATCCTACCCATGTTTCCCCGAAAATAAGACCCTGTCTTATATTTTTTTGAACTCTGAAATAAGCCCTTGGCCTTATTGCCATGCACTCAAAAGCCCGATTGGGCTTATTATCAGGGGATGTCTTATTTGGGGGGAAACAGGGTAGCTACAGCATTGATTCGCTTTTGATCCTGGCTTCTCCTGTTTATATAGAATAAACGCTAGTAAGAAATTCTTATATATATCCCAGTAAGGGTATGGCTATCTGACGAGAGCTAAATAGCTCAAAATAGATCTATAATAGTCTCCCTTTATTTTCATTTATCAGCAAAAAATTATATATATATATATATATATATATATATATATATATATATATATATATATATATATATATGTGTGTGTGTGTGTGTGTGTGTGTGTGTGTGTGTGTGTGTGTGTGTGTGTGTGTGTGTGTGTGTGTGTGTGTGTAACATTTTTTGCTGATAAATGAAAATAAAGGGAGACTATTATAGATCTATTTCAAGCTATTTTGCTCTCATCAGATAGCCATACCCTTAGTGGGATTTGAACCTGGACAGTCTGCTTGTAAGGCAGGAGTTTTAACCTCTAGGCAGGTTTTATATATATAACATGAGAAGAAGTCCTGGATTCCAGATGATGAATTGCCAATTATAGGGAATGATGGAAGGCATATATTGGCAATATCTGTATATCTATAGAGTTGCTGCTTCTATCCTAGAGATTTCTGTACAGACATTTGCTTCAATAGGTAGGGAATTGGACCTCTTGAGCTGGGTTAAGCATACCTCAGCTCATAAGCTAGCATTGTGTCTAGCAGTAATTCTAAGTGGGGGGTTGTTCTTTAACCTACTTTCTGCTTTGGTATGAAGAATAATTAGAGGGCATTGAGTCATACTCAGCCCCCAGTAACTGTTTCAACCTGATCTGGGTGTTAATCCACAGCTCTTCCAAGAATATTCTAATGATCTCCTTAATCCAACCACATATTTTATCCTATTCTTTTTACCTCTCTCAATCTTGCCAAGAATAATTGCTTTTCTAATCCATCACTGCTTGCTTCCCATAATCAAAGTATGTGACTTTCTGTGTGGTGATCATCACCCCAAGAGAAGAGTCAGTATTTCATTAAGACAGATTAGTTGGTTCTTCCTGCAGTCCACAATATTCTTAATAACCATCTCCAGATTCATAATTTGAAGGTGTCTATAGGCAGCCTTGACTTACGACCGGTCTCTTAGCAACTGTTTGAAGTTATGACATATCCCCAAAAGGCACTTATGATCCAGTTCCAAAGTTCTTGAGCCGAGTTGGTGCAGTGGTTAAATGCAGCACTGCAGGCTACTGCTAGTTCAGCAGTTCAGCTGTTCAAATCTCACCGGCTCAAGGTTGACTCAGCCTTCCATCCTTCCGAGGTGGGTAAAATGAGGACCCAGATTGTTGGGGGCAATAGGCTGAACTCTGTAAACCGCTTAGAGAGGGCTGTAAAGCACTATGAAGCGGTATATAAGTCTAAGTGCTATTGCTATTGCTATTGCTATTCTGACAGCTGCCTGCCCCTGCAAACATTTGACTGCATTTCAGGCACATAGCAACCGGGCCATGTTTATGGCCATTTGTAACATGCCAAAATTATATGCCTGCGATTTATGATATTTTTGCTGAAAACCAGCATTTACTTCCAGGTCTCAGCAAAAACACCCCATAGTGAGCAATGGGATTCGCAACATTTGCTTTAGAATCATAGCATTCGCTTAACAACCATCACAAAAAAAATTGTAAAATTGCGTTGGTCGCATGGATGACCTGCTTTATGGCGATCACAATTTGTGACTGTAATGGGTAGATTCCATTAACAATCACAAGTGTATTTTCTTTCTGGAGAAATAAGACAACCAATTGATGTTATTGTAAGAGATTAGGAATTTAGGGCGAGTAGTAATATTGCTTATGTATTAAGAAGAAAATAAGTTAAGATAATGAAATATGTACGAGGGTGAGTCAAAACGTAATGCCATTTTCTTTAGGACAGATATAATTACCAACACAGGATCATGTAGCATACATCAAAATGAAGCTGGTCCTCTGTGGATCACATCCCTACTTCTCAAAATAGTCACCGTTTCTCTCAATAGCAATGTTCCACCTTCGAATGAGAGCATGTATCCCTGTCTCGTAAAATTTTGTTGACTGTTCTTTGAGCCACATCTTCACTGCAGTTTTCACTTCCTCGTCACTGGAATAATGTTTGCCTCTCAAACCCTCTTTGAAAGCCCCATGAAAGAGAGTTTGAGAGGCAAACATTATTCCAGTGATGAGGAAGTGAAAACTGCAGTGAAGTGGCTCACAGAACAGTCAACAAAATTTTACGGGGCAGGGATACATGCTCTCATTCACCCTCGTAAAGAGAATATTATGGCTGAAATTGAAAACAGAGCTATGATGTAAAATGGATTATGTATATGAAAAGATATGTAAGAATGAGCTGGACAACATTTTGTTCATAAAATATGTATGTTTGGGGGGGGGAAACAAAAAATATGTAACAAGTGTATTTTATTTCTCATTGTTTTGCTTCGATAGCCGTGCATTATCATTAGAAAAAACCACTGTTTTCTGAACAAAAAAGTCAAGTTGCCAAAACCTTTCCAAGTATAAAGACCAGAAACGTCATCCATTTAACAGCCACAAATTAGGCTGATGAAAATTAGTCTGTGTTTAAAGTTTGGGGAGGGGGGTTGTCAATCATTTGATATTTATTTATTTATTTTATTTTATTTTATTTTATTTTATTTTATTTTATTTTATTTTATTTTATTTTATTTTATTTTATTTTATTTTATTTTATTTTATTTTATTTTATTTTATTATTATTTTATTTTATTTTATTTTATTTTATTTTATTATTTTATTATTTTATTTTATTTTATTTTATTTTATTTTATTTTATTTATTTATTTATTTATTTATTTATTTATTTATTTATTTATTTATTTATTTATTTATTTATTTATTTATTTATTTATTTATTTATTTATTTATTTATTTATTTATTTATCAAGCATGTATAGGATAGTAGTAGTTTGTATAAACATAAGTAAAAAGTACCGATAAAAGAGGACAATAGGACAGTAGGACAGGGACGGTAGGCACAGTGGTGCGCTTATGCACACCCCTTACAGACCTCTTAGAAATGGGGAGAGGTTGACTGTAGACAGTCTAAGGTTAAAGTTTTTGGGGTTTGGGGAAGAAACCACAGAGTCAAGTAGTGCATTCCAGGCATTGATCACTCTGTTACTGAAGTTGTATTTTCTGCAGTCGAGTTTGGAGCGGTTTACATTTAGTTTGAATCTATTACGTGCTCGTGTATTGCTGCGGTTGAAGCTGAAATAGTCATTAACAGGAAGGACATTTTGGTATATGATTTTATGAAAGAGGAAAATGCTATCTTAATCTTTAATGATTGTGAGGTTGAGATACTTTTGGCAAATGCAGCAGACTTACAGTATAGTAGCATGATGGCATGACAGTCTGTTACTGAAAATAACGCGTCCATTCATTTTCTTGCTTGAATGCTTTGGGTGGTTCGGTCAACATCTGGAAGCGAGCACTGCAAGACATGGCACCTGCTGCCCTCTAGAGGATACAATTAGCCTCAACACCTGTTGAGCAAGCATCTGTTCACTGTTGTTTGCATTTCAATCAGTGAATAATATCGCAAGGATCTGATCAGTAAAAGTCACATACTGTAATACAGAGCATGTGATTTTTTCCCCCTTGGTTCCCTGCAAGGAAACAGAAATGCGATCTGACTCTGCAGCTGGAAGAAAGACGAGCCACTTATGAGGAAACGATGATCCATCATTTTTGAAGAAGGAGGTTGCATTATGTTTTGCTGAAATTCTCACTTCAGGTACAGTATTCCATTTCTTAACAAGGGAGTTGAACACCAATTGAACCCTTCCCCAGTATGCTTTTCATTGCAAATTTAATTGCAGAGAAGAAGATCTGAGAGAGGAACATCGTTTGGGTCTCTTCTAGCCAAGAAGTTAAGAAGGGAGAGCAAACTCTCACTTTCTTAATCTGAATTAAGTGACAGCTAATTATTACAGAAGGAAGTAGACTTGGATTAAACAATCCAATATCTAAGTATCTAAGCCTAAGTATGATTGGTTAGTGTACCTTAGTGTGTTGTGCAAACACAACCAATGGAAGCAACTGGTTAAAACAGTAAACACTGCCTTGTTAGCCATGGGTTACCATGTTCTGTGAAAATTGAAAGTTATCTTGCTCAGCTCCTGTTCCTCCTGGCTTTCTTAATAACTTTACATCTCACAAGAATCTCCCAGTTTTAGCTACAAAAAAGAGTGTACAAGACAGCTGAAACACTAACTACCGTATTTTTCAGAGTATAAGACGCACCTTAGTTTTTGGGGAGGAAAATAGGGGAAAACAATCTGCCTACCAGGTATTCATCTGGCTAGCATCCTTAGTCCGGTCAGCTTCAGCACATTATTTTATCTCCTGGTTAGGACTTAAAAAAACCTTCTTCGGAGAGAGTAATAATGAAAGAGCCTGCAAGCCGGTAAGAGCTGGGAAGATCGTTAGCACCTGGTTAGGGCTAGAAAAAAACTTGGAGCAAGTAGAGCAATGAAAAAAAACCCTGCAAAGACTTAGGGCTGGAAAAACATTCTTTGGAGAGAGTAACAATGAAAAAGCCTGCAAGGTAAGAGCTGGGAAGATCTGTTAGCACCTAGTTAGGGCTGGGAAAAAAAGCTACATTCGAAGTATAAGACGCACCTGAATTTTCAGCCACTTTTAGGGAGGAAAAAGGTGCGTCTTATACTCCGAAAAATACGGTATATTATTCTTCTCATGGTTTTTCCCAAGACTTGGATAATTGTTGCCAAATCAAACTGGTTCCAAGAAGGTTGCAATCGATCTACTAGGCGTAGTTGTGCAAACGTGTTCCTCATTAGCTGGACGTCAAGAAGTACTGCCAAACCCAAATCTGCTCTTTCTGGGGTAATGCGACCTCATTCAACAGAGGCTTCACCTCAGTGCTCAACTCCAGTTTACTCCTTATTGCAGTGTTTCTATCTTCTCTTGTTTTCTCTTAGCCAGGTTATTATCAAGATTAGGCAATACAGATAGTCCTCAACTTACAATAGTTCATTTAGTGACCATTCAAAGTTACAATGAAAAGTGTGAAAAAAGTGACTTATGACCGCTTTCCACAGTTACAACCTTTGCAGCATCTCCATGATCATGTGGTCAAAATTCAAATGCTTGGCAATTGGTTCCTACTTATGACTGTTGTTGTGTCCCAAGGTCATGGGATCCCCTTTTGCAACCTTCTGACAAGCAAAATCAACGGGGAAGCCAGATTCACTTAACAACCGGGTTACTAACTTATCAACTGCAGTGATTCCCTTCACAACTGTGGCAAGGAGGGCGTCAAATGGGGCAAAACTCTCTTAACAAATGTCTCTCTTAACAACATCAATGTTGGGCTCAATTGTGGTCGTAAGTCAAGGCAATCAAGGGTATTTATTGTTTCCTGGAATTAAATGGAGGGGAGTAGTAGAGCTGATCATGAATGTCCTCCTAGTACCGTGATGGCGAACCTATGGTATGCGTGCCAGAGGTGGCATGCAGAACTTTCTCTGTGGGCATGCGGGCCATCGCCAGCTGCTCTTACGATTCCCAGTGCTCCGGCGTGCGTGAAGACCAGCTGGCAGGCGTGCACCGGAAACTGGAAGACCAGTTGGCCAGTGCGCACATGTGCACCGGCCAGCTGGTCTTTGGGTTTCCGGGCTCCAGCGTGTGCCGGTTTCGGCACTCAGTGCCAAAAAAGTTCACCATCACTGTCCCAGTAGTTTCATGTTAAATAGAACTTTGTAAGGTTTGTCACTAGGAACTCTTAGAATGCTGATGACTTATATTAAAGTTTGTTGCAAAATCAAAACCAGAAGCACACACAGATGACTGATTCAGCTGGATTCAATAACTTCTTTATAAATATAATATATATATATATATTTACAATACCATTAGCAGAGTTCTTCTTCAATCAGTTACAGGTAAACACAAGCAGGAGAGTTAGTTTCATTTCAGCAGAGTTCAGAGTGGGCAGAGAGTAGAGTGAAGAGAGGAGCCACACCCAGCCTTAAGCTTAAATTCCAGTTTCGATTCTCTGCACAGATTCAGAAGTGTTTAACTCCCATTGGCTGATTCAGTTGCTATGCCTATTCATTGGCTGACGTTGTTAACATGGGCTCTCCCAGTTCATGAATATTCTAACAACTTATGTTAAATGAACATAAACAACTTATGTTAAATGAGCTAAACTATTGTACTGTGGGTGCCTCATGCAGACTGGCGCATCTATGGAACAGATGACAATCCTAGCTAAAAGGGATAAAAGGAAAAGAAGAGATCAGTAACGCATGAGGTAAAGAGATGAAATTTATTTTTTAAATGTATTGAAATATTGGAAGATTCAGGAATGCACTTTCAAGATTTCCATAATGTCACAAGAGATAGAATGGCTTGGAGACCAGTCATCCCTAGCATCATCAAGAGTCAGCTATGAATTGACTTGGCAATTAAGGAGCAAAAAATGTTCAAGGGGAATGTTCCACTCGCCTTAATCAGGTGTTCCGAAAAGTGTTTCCCATGTGAGTGCACCAGTTCATTCCTGTCCCTCCCAGATACTATTGCTCAAATAAAGTCCACTTCCTGCAGACATTTGTGCATTTAGGGTGAATGTCTCCAGGAGAGGAGCCAACAATCCATAGTTATTAGGACAACATTCATGATAAAAGCATACATTCTGAAGAAGAATTTACCTTTTAAGCAACAGTGGTGATGGGTGGGGCATTACTGGAGTGCTCTGTTTTTTTTAAAGATTGAATAGGGCTTTTGTGATTGAGACTTCGGCTTCACCATGAAAGGAAAATGGGGATCCAAACCATTCATTGTGCTTATGGTTTTCAGTAACACTTCATCAAGTTTGTTTAGAGAAACACGATGACTTTGCCAAACTATTAAAACTTAAAAGAAAACCTGATGCATACATTCAGAGAATAATTTTCCCCTTTAAGCTTAAATTAATGTCAGTTTGACTTCCACCATTTTTCAACAGGAACAGGAGAAATGTAGAAGAAAACAAAGATAATGTTTAGCGTGTAAACTACAATTCCAAGAATAAAAGGCTGACCAACCCAATCATTTTCAAGGAACAGATGAGGTTTCCCAAACACTATTTATACTTGGATTGGTCACACAATCACAATCATTTAGATGAATTTGGCATTTTTATCCACCTGTCAAGTCCTCCTCAAGGATGTGAGATAGGCAGATGCTATTTGATGATGTTAGAGATATCATTGCAAGTTGTACGCTTTTCCAAATAAAGTTGACTTTTGCAATTGACTGATGGTGATTTTAGCAATGGTGTTCAAATATTACTCCAAATGTTTTGGAATTGCACCCAAGGCACCTATTACTATTGGTACTATCTTTGCTTTCTTTTGCCACAGTCACTCTACTGCTATTTGCAGGTCTTTGTACTGTTCTTTCTATTCTCTTTTACCATCTCCAGGACCGTGGTAGCTCACGAGGTTAGAACACTGGGCTGATGGTCAGCAGCCTTGCATTTGAGACCTGTTGCTGCCATGAAGTGGGGTGAGCTCCCATCACACACTCCAGCTCCTGTTGACCCAGTGGTTTGAAAGTGGGCGACCGCATGTAGATACACGGGTACCACTTTGGTGGGCAACTTCATGGGGATGCGAAAGGAGCCTCCAGCTTGATGTCCTCCAGGCAACAGTGATGTCACCGGCAAATCCTTTCACCATGGAAACACTTCAGTGCTTCCGACATGGAAGTATTAGTATTTCCAGGTACTGCAAGTTCACTAGCCAGGCTTTTTTGCCTTCCTTATCAACAATTATTAAGACTGGGGTGTTATGTGGCAAGTGCTTCTCTGTTTGAATTCTAAAGTCACAGAGCACTTTGGCTTCTTCATATTCTATGACTTTATCTTTTTTGTGGTCCCACCAGCTCATTTCATATTCCAATGCAGTTTTGTTGCTACTTTGTCATGCCATTGTTTGTAATCAGCCTTGAAATGGTTAACTTGGTGGTCCACTGTTTCTCCAACCTTTTGCAGAGATGGCATTGGCTTTCTATAGCTGTCTTCGCAATCCTGGCTTTTTGTGCATTTGTTCTTAAGGCTTAGTCTTGTGCAGCCATAAGTAGCTGTCTCTTTCTTCATTTTTCAGTTCTTAGCCATTGCTAAGTCTTACTGTTAGCTGTTTTGCCTGCTAGGTTTTTTTAATCTATACTGGCCGTGTAATGACTTCGCCTTTCCATGTTTCTTTTCTATTCTTCATTTGTTCTTTTTGTAACTCAGTTTGGTCTCTTCAGTATTCAATAAGCTTTTATAGTGTACTAGCGTCAGTGCATCTTCTTTAATCTCCTTCAGATATTCTTCCAATGCTCTTTTTCCTTCTTCAACTGTCTGGTGTACTTGTAACATTCCATGCCCACCTATGCTCCTTGGTAAATCAAATCTGTGAGGATGAAAGGCATGATTCATTGTCATTATTTTTCTGGCCAGGGCTTTTAGTTCTGCTTAAGTCCAGCCCACGATTCCAGCTGTGCATATACAGCCTGGAGTAGTCTGTGTGTTTAATTGTGTTGATGAGTTTGACCTTTAAAATTTTCTTCACTTTCATGATATATTCACTTCTAATTTTCTTCTTGACTTCAGTGTATTTGGAATTGTCAGCTTGAAGGATGCTCAGATATTTGTAGTGAACTTCTTCATCCAGACTCCTAATGTTATTTCCATAGGGCAGTGTTGGTGAACCTTTTCGGCACCGAGTGCCGAAATGGGAGCACGCGCATGTGTGCATGCCAGAAACCGGAAGAGCAGCTGCCTGGTGTGCAAGTGCATGCACACCGGCCACCTGGTCTTCCGGTTTCTGGTGTGCATGCGCATGTGAAGACTAGCTGGCCGGTGCGCATGTGCACGCTGGAAACCAGAAGACCATCTTCCTGGCATGTGCGGCTGTTCTTCCGGTTTACAGCACTCCCGCACATGTGAAGACCAGCTAGCCGGCACGCCGGAACCCGGAAGAGCAACGGGCGATGACTCACGTGCCTGGAGAGATGGCTCTGCATGCCACTTCCGGCACGCATGCCATAGGTTTGCCATCATGGCCATAGGGCATCTGTTGTGACCCAGCACGGGAACCCTCAGAAAGGACACACACACATCTGTTTGCTAAATCATAAGGGGTCTTTGCTAATAAATATGCTTAGTAAAAATCAGGTTTAAAGTCCAGGGAAAACAGAGAGAGATTTCTTGGAGCATAAAGTTCGATATTCTCTTCGTGAGCTTTTGGCCAGAGTTCAAAGTCCCAGACAAACAGGCAATTAATCTGTCCTTATCTCTTACTCACTAAAGTTGGCTGGAATCCCGGAACCAAATATCAAAGGAGCTGATGATCCGAAATACAAGACTCAGAGCGGGAACATCAATGCAGAGAAATTTTGAGTGCAATAAATCACTGTAGTTGCTTCCAGCAACTACTACTGCGTGCTCCAAGCCTTAAGTAGCCTGAGGGCGTGGCCAATTAGCCCTCAACTCTACATGCGAGGAGACCTCCGTCTGTAGAGCCATTCCTGCCTGCTAGCTGCCCTGCGTGCCCTAGCATCCAGCAGAGGCTCCTCCTCTTGTGATGACTCACTCAGCACCAGCTGAGAAGGTGCAGAAGGCCTTGGCTGGTTTTCCTCCTTTGGCACTGAGTCCTCCTCGCTATCAGACTCAGGTACCAGGTGCACGGGATGATAGTGCCGCGCCACAGCCGGCTCTTGGTCTCCAGATCCATGGCCAGCTGCGTGGGATGCAGGCAAGCCACAACAGCATCTTGATTCTTTCAGTTTTCATTACTTTATCATATTGATGGTATGGGTGTCACATTTGTCCAATCCAAACTTCCTTGCAACATCTTGGCTGTATATACAGACAGCATTGAGCGGCAGTTCTATTTCAAGCGATATTTTTCCATATAGCTAGATTGTACATGTAAAGGAGGAGAGATAGCACGGCAGATGTTTTTGATGATTGGAAGCCATGGCTGTGTTGTTGATAGAGGAATCAGTGTAATTGTAAACAGTAGTGATGACAATGAATTTCCATGAAAGATTCCTCTGTTGATGTCAATTATCATTGACCAGCCACTGTGTCTTCTAGTGTGCCATTGGTCTTTGCACAAAGCTTCTGATGTTTCTACTGACTTCTGTTATTTCTAGGCATTTGATTATGCAATCATATGGTAGGGAGTCAAATGCCTTCTTGTAACCAATCAAGCTATATTCAAGCTGGTCTTTCTTCTCTTGTAAGTTTTTTTTTAAAATACCTTGTCTATTAGGATCTGATCTTTTTTTCCCTTTCCTGTTTAGGCAGTTTCCTTTCTGCTCAGGTGGAAAGAGCTTACTTTCAACTAGATGTTGTTGGACTGTATCATTAGTTACAACACTAATTAGCAATTTGAAAGTTGTTGGTAAGTAGGTATTGACCTGTAATTGCCTGGTACAGTGTCTTTTGTTGGATCTTTCATTATCAGGAAAGTTTTATCAGATGTTAATGAATTTTCAATTTAACCTCTTGGCAGTATGTTATTACACTACTTGGCAATGAGTGGGTGTAGGCCAGTCAAATTTCAACCCCAAACCATGCAGTTCATCTTCACCCGGTTCTGATAAATTCTGATCTTCCTTGTCCTTTTCTCCACCATTTCTGCTGTTGTTTCAAGTTTTTTCATTCCTGCTTATTTATCCTCCTCCTCCACCTTCTTTATCCAAACTTCATTCTTGTATTTCTTTGGATTATCCCATAGCTGTGTCCAGAATTGCACTGGTTGTTGTTGTTGTTGTTGTTTTGTCAGGTGTTGGCTGGTTCATTGCAATCTTTCCATTGATGGATTGGTAGAAATGAGAGAGAAAGTGATTGGCCCAAAGTCACCAAGCTGACTTTAATGCCTAAGTCAGGACTAGAACTCACGGTCTCCTGATGCCTGGTGTTTTAACCACTTTTCTTTATCCAGAGCATTCTTTCATTATCCAGACCAATAGAGCAGCCTTCTCTAACCTGCTACTTTCCAATATGCCACAATTGCAAAACTCCCACTGCCTAGGACAGTGATGGCGAACCTTTTAGAGACCAAGTGCCCAAACTGCAACCCAAAACTCACTTATTTATCACAAAGTGCCAACACGGCAATTTAACCTGAATACTGAGGTTTTAGTTTAGAAAAAACAACTCATACATTAACACCTTTTGTCTTAAAAGAAAAACACAATAACTGAACTTTCAATGATACAAACAACTTTTGATATTTGCAATTTCGGGCCCACCTCTACCATAATTTTATTTAATTATGTTTTTACATTTCTGAACTGTCCATCTCCCTCAAAGAGGGAATCTTGCTGATGGCAGCTCTGTCCCCAAATACATTTGGGCAACATTAATAGAGGATTTGAACCCCAAAATCAAACACAGCCTTCCCATTCATCTTTCTAGCAAGCGTACGGCCGACTTCATCTATTCTTAGACACTTTCTTTGGGGAGAGTGAGGGAATTTTTCTATCCTTATTTCTAGCTTGTTTTATATTATATTAAAACAACATTCAACAATTGTTTTGAACTCTACAAATCACAGAGTCATTGATGATAACTGAAGTAATCCATCCATCCTCCCTTTTTTCAGAGAATAAATTATGATTCTAGTATACTTTGTTGATATTCTGACTTTGCAATGACCAAAATGCTTAGTTTGTACAACATACTGGGCACATGGAAGACCCTATTAGGCAGGTTGTGTTAACAGCGCCATCAAACCTCTCTGAAGAAACACAACCTACCACAAATACTATTGTGCCTTACTATGAAGTATGATCCCAATCTAGAACTTGCATCAATGAATATTTTTAATGTCATGTTCATGCAACATGTTTGCATAACTGATTTGCTCAAAATAATAGCAATAGCAATAGCACTTAGACTTATATACCGCTTCATAGTGCTTTACAGCCCTCTCTAAGTGGTTTACAGAGTTCAGCATATTGCCCCCAACAATCTGGGTCCTCATTTTACCGACCTCAGAAGGATGGAAGGCTGAGTCAACCTTGAGCCTGTGAGATTTGAACAGCTGAACTGCTGAACTAGCAGTCAGCTGAAGTAGCCTGCAGTGCTACACTTTAACCACTGCGCCACCTCAGCTCTTAAATTCAAATATGTTGACTTTGCCAAGCCAAAGAATCCCTTTATGACTTAGAGTGCTATATGGATGAGGCTTGTAGTTGTACGTATTTACAAATTAAATCAAAATTCTAGGTATGACTTTACCACAGTAGCCAAATTAAGACAGTTAATTCAGGTCCCGGCCGAGCTTGGTGCTACCTGTCTGCCGCGGAGAAAGGCTCCGGTTCTTTCTAACCAAGTGCTTCATGTTAGTCTTTCCTTGCTTCTTTTCCTCTGCGGGTGGAGGGCTCAAGAAGGGGATTGGGGCAGCCCCGGTGGGATCAGGCATCTCACAGGACAGCTTAGGGGTGGGGTCCTCACCCTGGCAGAAAGTGGGGGGGGGAGAGAAGAGCCTGACGGAGCTGGAGCTGCAGAAGTGGAGACCGATGTTTACAGCAGGGCGATGTAAACATCAGTCTCTGCTTCTGCAGCTCCAGCTCCGTCAGACTCTTCTCTCCCCCCCTCACTTTCTGCCAGGGAGAGGACCCCACTCCCTAGGCTGCCCCACGAGACGCCTGATCCCTCCAGGGCTGCCCCAATCAGTGAACTCTGGTGTACTCTGTGCTGGGGTGACGGCGCGCATGCCCACAGAGAGGGCTCTGAATGCCTCCTCTGGCAGGTGTGCCATAGGTCTGCCACCACTGGCCTAGGAGCTGCAGGCCCAGCACTTGAGCAGGACCACCGACAGGTTAGGAAAAGTTACAGTGACTAGCCAGGTGTACCAGGCAAGTCAAACCTGACTTCTTATCCTTCCCTAGTTGTAAAAGAAAGAAGGAAATGAATCAGGGAAGATACCCTCAGGCAACAGTAATGGCACTCCAGCTGATCTTTGGTCCAAGAATATAAGTAATTTCTGCTAGAAATAGAGTTTCAGACAGATTAACAGAGTTGGAAGGGACCTTACAGGTCATCTAGTCCAACCCCCTGCCCAAGCAGGAGACTCTTACATCTGCCTCTACCTAGGATCGAACTCACAACCTCCTGATTGTGAGGCAAGAGCTCTACCTCTAGGCCACAGCAGCTGGGCTTAGATTTGACACCTGCATACAAATCCCTTTTTTATGTCATCTTACATAAAATGATCTCCCAATCTGATATTATTCACCTGTGCTGGACTTTTCTATTATTATTAACCAACATGGCCAAAGGCTGTGATAGTAGGGCGATGATTGGAACTGAAGCACTGCCCAACACGCTGTAGCACATCTGGACAGCAAAACTCCGGTAGTTCTGTGAGAACAGGAGCAAAGAGGTGCAGGATTTTTGCAACCTCAGCATGGTAGCCCAAGTCTAGCATCAGTTTGGTGAAGGCTGTCATGTAGACTCCAGTAAAAGATTTGCCGTTTCCTCTCTCTCTCTATCTGCCCACTAGAAGGCAATAAAGAGCCATTGACTGACTAACGGGTTACATTGTGAAGCCCAAGACTCTTCGTTGCCTTTTCTCTCTTCTTGTCCCACAAGAAGACAGGGATTGTCATGTTCAGACAAAGGACCAACACTCTACCTTCCGGATGAAAATAAGTGTGGAAAAGAATGAGATTTCCCACCTCTTCTCTTCAGGCGAAATAGGATTAAGGGCAAAGCAGTTTCCCTAAGATGGCACAGGAAGGGTAAGAGGAGATAAACTTTGATGGTGTGCTGGCCGCTCCTGTGTAGCCCTTTCGCCCATTGCAAAGCAAAGTCAAATGCCACGTTGTGTATATTTGTGTATAAAGGGTAAGCAAACACGCACTGTTGTGTTGCAGGTACTGCAAAATAAAACCTGCTCTTGGGCAAGGCTGGAGATGGGTTGCGTGTCTTGTCCTCACTGTTTCTTATGCAAGTAGGGGGGCCAAACACCCCTGCTTCCCAGAAAGGCTGAACCTGTCCTTACCCTCTGTCCACCAGGACACCACACATTTCCTCACAACCATCTGTTCTTGCATGACAAGCATCAGGACGGACATTGATAAGCAAACTTTCCTTTGAGATTAAAACTTTATAGCAATGAGCTGTATCTTGTGTAGCAACAGGAAACATTGTCATTATGGTAAATAAAAAAAAATTACCATAGAGGTAATTAATTACCAAGAGGGGGCCAATGTGGAGATGCTGTTCCCCCATAGCAGATCTGCCCTTTGGAACAACCTCCCACCTGAAATCAAACTTGGCCCCTCCTTCATCATGCTGAAAATGAGTAACATAATAATAAAGTTGGAAGGGACCTTGGAGATCTTCTAGTCCAAACCCCTACTCAACAGAAGACCCCATACCATTTCAAACAAATGGTTCTCCAATCTCTTCTTAAGAACCTCCAATGTTGGAGCACCCACAACTTCTGGAGGCAAGTTGTTCCACTGATTAATTGTTCTGTCGGGAAATTTCTCCTTAGTTCTAAGTTGCTTCTCTCCTTGATTAGTTTCCATCTATTGCTTCTTGTCCTGCCTTCTGGTGCTTTGGAGAATAGCTTGACTGACTCCCTCTTCTTTTTGGCAGCCCCTGAGATATTGGAACACTGCTATCATGCCCACCCCTAGTCCTTCTTTTCATTAAACTAGACATACCCAATTCCTGCAATTGTTCTTCATATGTTTCAGCGTTTGCAAACTAGTAGGATGTCATATAGTTTGTTCATATAGAGGTTTGTTTATTATGGTCTGATCTCACATTTCAGTTTACCTATACTAAGGGCTTTTAAAATATATTTATGTCTTTATTTAAATACTTAATATGATTGTTTTGTCAGCTACTGGGCATCCAATGAGATAAAAATAGAATGAATAAATATGAATAAACATTCCTGCATACAGAGATAACACACTTTTTACTAGACATTGTTTTGCAGGTAATATGCTGCAGTCCCTAGGCTGCCAACGTATGTTTTGGCTTGCCTAACCTGGCACCTTCCAGGTGGTTTAGATGTCAGCTCCATAATTTCCATTCACTGGGAATCAGGGGAAATATAATCCAACACTCCCCTATTGAGAAAAATCGTATATACACAATTGCCTTTTTTAGCCCAATGGAAGCTATTAGGTATAGTTAAATGTTTGAATGTTACTAGTTGATTCAAATCTCAAAATCTAATAGCTTTTACTTTCAAAAAGCTTGAATGTAAATATAAAAACACTCTAATTGCATCAGTAACATGTTGATTAGCTGTAAGAAATCAAAGGGGAATTAATGTCAAGTCCCACTCATACCAATGTAGTGTTTTTTTAAAAAGACTTTATTGATTTTCAAAAACTATTAACCAACTTTATTAAATTTCAATAAAAAGTAAATTCTTGGCAAGATTTCAGAAGTGATTTGCTACTGCTTGTTTCCTAAGGCTGTGAGAGAGGGACTGGCCCAAGATTACCTAAGTGACTTTGTGCCTAAGGTAGGACTAGAACTCACGGTCTCCAAGTATGTAGCCTGGTGCCTTTAACCCTACCCCAAAGTGGCTCCCTTGTATTATTTATCTTGAGTCTATAGACTCCAAGTTAAAGTAATATAATTAAGGAAGAACTTTCATTTCTGAAAATCTAGAACTCTATTGCCATTGACAGTGGCTACAGATCTGCACTAACACCCATTAGTATAAGTTTTAGAAGTCAATGAAGCTTCATCGGGGCGATCTTTGATCAATGGTAATTATCTTAAAGAGGTAGTTTAATATTAATTCATATAGTGAATTGCCTGTGAAGATAAATGTAGACAAATTTATATAGAAGGAATTTTTCAAATATCCCGAAAGATACCATAGTGCCAAATGTCATTAAGAGCTCTAGGAGAATATAACAGTCTGTCTACTCCTCTGTCTATTCCATTAATACATTATGGCAAAGTTATACTCTTCAGACAACTCTGAAGTAGTAGTGGGTTGCAATGACCTTCACTACCAGTTCGCTATTGGGAGCGTGTGCGCATGCGCAGAGATGTCCAGGTGGGTGGGCGGAGCCTCCCGCCACCTACACTACCAGTTCGCCCAATCCAGGGCGAACCAGTAGCAACCCACCACTGCTCTGAAGCCAGATTGAAAAAAACACCTTTTTGCAAGATGCAGAGAGCCACAGAGATGAACCTGGATAAACAATGGTGACAGTTACAAAAATGTATTTTAAATCTAGGAAACAAAACAAAAAACATTCGAAAGAACACAGAATATAGAATATATAATGGGGTTGGAAAGAATCTTGGAGGTTTTCTAGTCCAACCCCCTGCTTGAGCAGGAGATCCTATATCATTCCGGACAAATGGCTTTCCACTCTCTTCTTGAAAACCTTCAGTGATGGAGCACTCACAACTTCCATAGGAGGGGCCTGTGGCCAACATCGCGGCGGTACGGACGCTTCCTTCAGAGCCTCCAAAGAAAACACCAAATTCCAGCTGCTTGGGGACCCGTAATTGGGTTGGATCTATCCTGGAGGGACGGTAAAGAGGGGCGGCATGGTCCAGTGGCTCGGGGGAAATCGCAAATCCCTTAGAGAGCCAGCAGCAGCCTCCCGACCAGCAGCTGTGAAAGGCAACTTAAGTCGCCATAAGCTGGGGCGGTCACAGCAGAAGGATTGGAACGGAGGAAATGAGAAGTCTATCTGGGTGAGATGATTTTTAAATGACTAGAGGAATTCATAGTTTGGAAGAGGGAATAGCTGGAATGTGAGAGGAACGTGAGAGGAAGCTTGGAGCTGCAAAGGGGGGGGAGCAGATTTTTAACTGCTCTCCACTTGGACTTTAGCGGCGGTAAAAGCGAAGAGCAGAAAAGAGGTTTGGAATCAATGGAAAGAGAGAGCTGTGCTGTAAAGCCATTTATTGGCACAAAACCGGAGTTATATTGATAAATATGTGCTTGAGGGGGAAGAATTTTTAGATTGTTGTCTCTTTTTACATTTTCTTGTCTTTCTTTCTAAACTTTTTACTTAGTCTTTTTGCTATCCATTTTATCGGGACACTTGATTCAATTGTTGGACCACAGTGCCATCTAGTGACAAAGATTTTGTAGAAAATGACCTTGAAGAACAGTTACTGTTTTTTGGACTGATAAGTGTTTAGACATATAATATAAGGCTGCCTTTGTGGATGAATATTGTTTTGGCTTTGTTTGATCTAGGTTTTGGAACATGTTCTCCTTCTTTCTTCTTTTGAATTCTGTTGGATGTATTAAGGCAGGAAGAACCTGAAGTACAGAAGAAATATATATATTTCTCTCTTTTTTTGTTGGCTTATTATTTTGTTGTGACTTTTGGAGCCTTTTTACTGTGACTCATTTTTCCCTTTTTATAGTTGGACTGAAGCTTAAGGGGGATATCTATTAATTTATTTTTTGTTTTTGGGCCTTTCTTTTTGAACCTTTTCCTTTTTGGTGATGTTTTCTTTTTTAGTTATCATTGGTTGAAATATATTGCTTTTCTTTTCTGCATTTTGGATTGGATCTTTGGAAATATTATATCTTTTTTTACTGTTGAGAGCTTTTTTCTTTTCTCTCTCTCCTTTTTCTCTTTCACGATTGGATTATTTTTGTCTTATTCCTTTTTTTGTTGACTATTTTTTATTGTTATTATTTTTTGCTTTTCTCCTTCTTCTTGGATTACAAACCGTATAAAGTATTTGGATTATAAATATTAGTAAAGATGAAGAAGATAACATCACATCTGACACCAGCAATTACTTCAACAACACAAAGTCCAGGGACACAGAAAGCGTTGGATACTTCAGTGCATGCAGATAAGACTAATACTATGGAATTGAAGAGTATGATACAAGCCTTACATACAGACCTTAAAGAAGGGATTGGTAAAGTGGAAGAAGAATTGAAGGAGGTGAAGGGGTTGATGGAAAAAAAAACAACTCCTACAGAAAGTTGAAGGGAAAGTTGAAGTAACAGAAGAAAATGGAGGAACTGGATGATCGACTTACAGAATCAGATAAAAGACAGGAGAGGACAATTATAACATTGGAAATGGATCGATCTGAATATTATTTACGATTTCAAAATGTGGAAGAAGAAAAGGGAGAAAACTTGGCTGAGGTGATGGCAGAAATTTTGGCAGAAGCGATGGAGGAAAGCAAAAAAAAGATACTCGATGATATAGATGAAATATACAGAGTTCATACCAGATATGCAATGAAAAACAAGCTGCCTAGAGAGGTCCACATAAGATTTAAAAAGAAGTCACTTAGAACAGAAATTCTACAAAAGCTAAGAAATACTACAATTAAATATAAAGAAAAAGAGATAGTAACATTGAAACAAGTTCCAAGAAGAGTGAGATATTTGAGAAGAGAGTATCAATTTCTGATGAAGAGATTGATTGAAAGAGGAGCGAACTTTAGATGGCTGATACTGGAGGGGATAATGTTGACTTGGCATGAACAAAGGTACAGATTAGATACAGTGGAGAAAGCTAAAATATTCTATTACCAACATTTTGGACAAGGTGAAGAAAGAAAGAATAGATATGTTGTGGATGTCAATAGACTTACTAGCAAATATACAAAATATAAACATTGAAACAAGTATGTGGGCAGATCACAATCCGATTACAATTACCCGGAAAGGACAAAGGAAAAAAAACTAGATGGACACTAAACCAAGAGGTATTGAAAGAAAAAGAATTTCAACAATTCATGGAAAAAGAAATGAGATTCTTTTAAAAATAAAATAAAAAGAGTGATATTTCACTTCAAATTGAATAGGATACAGTGAAAGCATATATCAGAGGATTGGCTATGACATATTTGAGCAAAAAATAAATAAACAGAGAAGGCAAACTAATAAAATATTAGAAGAGGAATATAAGAAACTAGAAAAAGAACTCCAGAAAGATACCCAAAACAACTTTCGTAGGTAAGCTATTCCACTGATTCATTGTTCTCACTGTCAGGAAATTTCTCCTTAGTTCTAGATTGGATTTCTCTTTAATGATCTTCCACCAGGTGCTTTGGAGAATAGAACCATAGAATCATAGAGTCACAGGGTTGGAAGGGACATTGGAGGTCTTCTAGTCCAGTGCTTCTCAATTATTTTCTATTACGCCCCCCCCCCTATGAAGAAGAAAACATTTTGCGCCCCCCCAACTCTCCGCCAGGACGATTGTTTGCAATATTCGACACGTTTTTGCTGAAAAAACTCAAGCGGCTTATCAGCATGATTGGGATGTAATGTGTTTAAGTGACGCCTTAATTTATTTGGCTTCATGCTGTCTGCTGCCAACATTTTTAGACACAGTAAACATACCGGTCTTTCCTCTTCTCCCACCGTAGTCACAGTGAAGCCAAGCGCTACATACACTTCGTCATATTTCCTCGTCTTAGCTTTCAGGAGACTTACGTTTGTCTCATTTGCTCCGTCTCTCTCTTCCTTTCTTTTCATCCCTGTTAAATATTTTTCCATGGTGTCTCTTAAGGGTTTGTTAGCTGCACTACATATCTCCTGCTCTGTGCTGTGTGCTATTGTTCGGTGCAAAAAAACCCTACTCCCTGCGGCAAAAAAAGCGCGTTCCCCGGGGTCATGCGCCCCCCCTGGCATTGCTCCGTGGCCCCCCAGGGGGGCCCGCCCCACTATTTGAGAAGCACTGTTCTAGTCCAATCCTCTGTTTAAGATAGGAGCCTTATACAATCCCGGTCAAATGATTGTCTATTTTTTAAAACCTCCAATGATGGATCACCCACAATCCCAGGAGGCAAGCTATTCCACTATTTAATTGATCTCACTGTCAAAAATTTTCTTTTACTTATAGGTTGGATCTCTCTTTAACAAGTTTCCACCAATTACTTCTTGTTCTGCCCTCTGATATTCTAGAGCAGTGGTGGCCAACCTTAAGCATACCATCCGCCAAATTTTTTCGCAGACGAGTTCCGATCCGCCATTTATTATTTATTTATTTATTTGGTCGTTTTTGTATGCCACCCCACTCCCGTAGGACTCAGGGCGACCATACAACTTTCTTTCTTTCTTTCTTTCTTTCTTTCTTTCTTTCTTTCTTTCTTTCTTTCTTTCTTTCTTTCTTTCTTTCTTTCTTTCTTTCTTTCTTTCTTTCTTTCTTCTTCTTTCCTAACATCTTTTTCTTTCTTTCTGTCTTCCTTTCTTCCTAACATCTTTCTTTTTCTTTCTTTCTTTCTTTCTTTCTTTCTTTCTTTCTTTCTTTCTTTCTTTCTTTCTCTCTCTCTCTCTCTCTCTCTCTCCCTCCCTCCCTCCCTCCCTCCCTCCCTTCCTTCCTTCTTTCCTTCCTTCCTTCCTTCCTCCCTTCCTCCCTTCCTAACTTCTTTCTTTCTGTCTGTCTTCTTTCTTCTTCTTTCTTCTTCCTTCCTTCCTTCCTTCCTTCCTTCCTTCCTTCCTTCCTTCCTTCCTTCTTTCTTTCTTTCTTTCTTTCATCTTTCCTAACATCTTTTTCTTTCTTTCTGTCTTCCTTCCTTCCTAACATCTTTCTTTCTGTTTCTTTCTTTCTTTCTTTCTTTCTTTCTTTCTTTCTTTCTTTCTTTCTTTCTTTCTTTCTTTCTTTCTTTCTTTCTTTCTCTCTCTCTCTCTCTCTCTCTCTCTCTCTCTCCCTCCCTCCCTCCCTCCCTCCCTTCCTTCCTTCCTTCTTTCCTTCCTTCCTTCCTTCCTCCCTTCCTCCCTTCCTAACTTCTTTCTTTCTGTCTGTCTTCTTTCTTCTTCTTTCTTCTTCCTTCCTTCCTTCCTTCCTTCCTTCCTTCCTTCCTTCCTTCTTTCTTTCTTTCTTTCATCTTTCCTAACATCTTTTTCTTTCTTTCTGTCTTCCTTCCTTCCTAACATCTTTCTTTCTGTTTCTTTCTTTCTTTCTTTCTTTCTTTCTTTCTTTCTTTCTTTCTTTCTTTCTTTCTTTCTTTCTTTCTTTCTTTCTTTCTTTCTTTCTTTCTCTCTCTCTCTCTCTCTCTCTCTCTCTCTCTCTCTCTCTCTCTCTCTCTCTCTCTGCAAACCAATCCCCACCGTGGCTCCTTTCTCCCTCGCCCAGCCCTCTTCCAAGACGCCAAGTCCTGGATGAGTAGCCTGGAAGAGCATTGCACTTACAGGTCCCGACTGGGGGTCGGTCCCGGGGGAACCGCGCCAAGCAAGGTAGGTGAGTGGATTGCGCCCCTCCCCTCCCCTCAGAGGAAGAAGGAGCCTCTGTCGCCATCTCCCGCGGGGCTCCAGCCACCCGACTAAGTCCCCAACCACGGCGCTGGCAGGGTTAACGTGCATGGGAGGGAAGGGGAGAGCGCGCTACTGCCACCACTGCTGCTATTGCTGCTCTGGCATGTCCTTCGCACAAGGCGCTGCATGTGCGAAGTCTCCCCGGTCACTGTGGCTGCACCGGGAGCCTGCGTCCTGGTCAACAATGGAGACGCTGCGCGCAGGGGAGGGACCGCAGAGCAGAGGCGCCTGCCGAGCGGGGCGAGAGGTGCGGGGATGCCAGAAGTGGTGGCATTGGCGGCACGCTCCTGCCCGCGTCTCCCGCCTGCCTCTCATTCTTTTAAATGCTAAGGCAAGAGGCGGGCGGGCGGGAGACGTGGGCAGGAGCCAGCCGCTGATGCCGCCACTTCTGGCATCCCCGCGCCTCTCGCCCCGCTCGCCGGGCGCCTCTGGCCCGTGGTCGGAATCACTTTCGCTCGCTAAAACAGTGTCACCTTTTCTGTCCGTTGGATGATTACAATGCGCCACTTGCAATCAGCCAATGTGCCACATTTGGCGCATGCACCACGGTTTGGCCACCCCTGTTCTAGAGACTAAATCAATCCAGTGATTAAATACACTGAACTGGAAGGCTAACAGCCTGCGTTCAAGACCCAAGCACCACACAACGGGGTGAGCTCCTGTTGCTGCCCCAGCTCCTCCCCACTTAGCAGTTCTAAAGCATGCAAATGCAAGGAGATTAATATGTACCACTTCGGTGGGTAACAGGATTCTGTGCACCTTTGGTATGCAGTCATGACCACAGAAAATGTCTTCGGACAATGCTGGCTCCTTCAATCAAGAAACGAAGATGAGCACCATGCCCTAGAGTCAGACACGACTGAACTGGGAAACCTTTACCTTCTTCTTCTTTGTGACAGCCCCTCAGGTACTGGAAAACAGCTATCATGTCACTCCTAATCCTTCTCTTCGATAGGCAAGAACAGTGATGGCTAACCGCGCACCCATAATGCAATGCGCGCGTGACACCTCCCAGCATGCCCCGACCTCCCCGCGCATGCGTGCATGACCCCCCATGTGCCCCACCCACCCCCGCATGCACACACAACCCCTGCACATGTGCCCCACCCCCTGCACATATGCACATGCCTCCTGCATGCACCCCGCCCCCCACGCATGCGTGGCAGAGACCCAAAAACCAGCTGGCCAGTGAGAGGCATGCGTGCATGCACGGCGGAGCAGAGCTGGAGTGACAGCTCGCGTGCCCGCAGAGAGGGCTCTGCGTGCCACCTGTGGCACGCGTGCCATAGGTTCACCATCACAGGGCTAGAATATCTAACTCCCTCAAACATTCATCATATGATTTAACCTCTAGACCCTTTGTTGCACTTTTCTGCACACTTTCCAGGGTCTCTCAACATTTTTAAAATAATGTGGTTACCAGAACTGGACTCGGTATTCCAAGTGTGGCCCCACCAGTGCAGTGTAAAGTAGTACTATCACTTTCATTGTGGATGCTATCCTTCTGTTGGTATGTGGATGTATAGTGGTTGTCCACTAGGATAACACAGGTTGTTCTATTGGACGACCAATCAAGTATACTGGCTCATATTTAAGTGGTTGTCCACTAGGACACCTAAATCCCTTTCCTAGTTGCTACTGTTGATCCAGGTATCATCTACTCTATACTATTCCACCTGTGCATTTGGTTTTTCTTGCCTTTTCTTACCATTGAATTGCATTTTGTTGGAGAGGGCCCAGTGTTTATGTCTTTCAAGATCCTTCTGAATCTTAATAGATTGAGGAAAGTCAAACTTACTGCATCTTAACTCTCTGGGGAGGGAAGACAAAACATAATCAGACTCTAGGATTCTTTAATGCAGCCTCTATTGAAAAGTAGAATTCCAGTCATTGTGAAAAGGCTGAGACATGAAAACCTGGAGAGATGCCCCCACTATGTTACTTAGAAAAAAGGTAGATATCAACCAAGCTGATACTTACTAAGGCTAGTAGAGATAAATGATAACATTTTGATAAGGAATTATGACTCTCTGACGCTATAGCTAGCATAGCCAGTGATGTGGACTACAGGAATATATAGTTTAGCCGCATCGGGAGTACTTTTCTTATCCAGTTTAGAAAAGAGTAGACATCAAGGTGAATACTATGCCAAGAAAACCCCTTTTCTGTTTCATTGCTTTACTATCAAGCATGGAAGCTACGTTCCTGATGATTGCCAGACTGGGTAACTTAACACAGGCTATTTGTTTGAATCGAGAATAAACCACTTCTGTTTCAGCTTCCCACTCAATCAGATCTTGCTTGAGGCTGCCCTCCAATCTTGGAGGGGATAAGTGGGTTAAGCTGACTTCTCCATTTTCTTGCACACATATCAGGTTAATTTGCCTACTCAGAATTACGTGTTTTTTTTAAATTCACACTACTTTGTACTGACCTGGCACTAAGCAGCAGCATTTTGCGATCTAATAGATCTCCATGACAAGAATTGGGAATCTGTGGACGGGATGATTTATCTCAGCGGTGTCAAACTTGATTTCATTGAGGGCCGCATCAGGGTTGTGTTTGACCTCAGGGGGCTGGGGTGGATGTGGCCAGGGTCGGCATGGCCAGCATGTCACTCATGTTGGGGAAGCGCCTGTGGTAGCCCAAGTGCTCTGCCAGTGAAAATGGAGTCTCGAGCTCCATTTTCGGCTGCGATGGCCTCCTGCAACCCTCTGCCAGTGAAAACAGAGCTCGGGGGGGCCATGCGCAGCCCTCGTGAGCTACATTTTCAGCTGCAACAGCCTTGCAACCCTCTGCCAGCAAAAATGGAGCTCGGGAGGGCTGCACGCGGCCCTCGCAAGCTCCATTTTTGCTGGTAGAGGCACCGCAGGCAGGTCCTTCGCTGGTTCCAGGGCAGCCTCGCAGTCCAAATCTAAGCACCGCATGGGCCAGATCTGGTCCACAGGCCTTGAGTTTGACACCCCTGATTTATCTGAAGGAGGACACGCCCAGTGTATTTCCAAGGATTTTCTCCTTTGTGGGCATTCGTGTAGTTTTTTTTTCTAAAAAAGAGGGGTAACAAATCAATGCACAACTGCTGTTTAGACGTCCTACCGGATTTTGTTAAATTGTGAATAAAATCGTGTCTAGATTACTTATTAGCTAACAACATTTAATTAACATTTAACTTTTAATCAGTAAGTTTTATATTAATAAGTTAAGATATTTAAAGAAAGGTTATCTAGACAGTACCTGGTTCCTCCCTATGACTGAATTAGTGTTGCAAGTTGAAGTGTTCCATTTGTGTGCGTATGAACCAGGGGTGGGTTCCAATTTACCTCGCTGCCGCTTCGCTTCCTCCCGCGCCACGTGGCCGTGCCTCGTGGCCGCGAGCGCGCATGCGCAGTGCAAAAAAGAAAAAAAATTAAAATGCTGAAAACAAGACGGCGACCGCATGCACAGTGCCGGAAACTCAGCTTCTGTGCATGTCCAGAAGAAAAAAATAATTTTTTTTTTAAAAAAGATGGCAGCTCCCATGGACCGGCACTGACAGAACCAGGTCGGTGACATCATTGTGACATCACCAGCGGGCTGCTACCAGTTCAGGCAAACCGGTCCGAACCAGGAGGAACCCACCCCTGGTATGAACATTCCCAAATGCAGGACTCAAACTGAGCAAGTGTTCCTTAGTAGGTTTCTTAACTGTAACAAAAAGACATTTATGTATAGAAAATTCATTCACAAAGGGTAGACGAAGCCTAACACTTAGCTAGATTCTACCAGGAGGAGATTTAAAGAGCATGTATTCTTTGTTTCTTTGTTTGTTTGTTTGTGCATGCCTGCTTGTGAAAAAGAGCAAAAGGGACTTGGCTTCAGAATAGCAATGTCTTAGCAAAAGAGTAGACAGACTGATAGACAAAGGAGGGGCCACAGAGTAAATACTGATTTCTCTCCCATTGTTCTCTGGTGACCAGGAAGTCATGACATGCTGGATTTCAGTGCCATTAGGTTCGGATCTCTAACAGTTTGCACCATATGCAGGATCACAAGCTAACCACCCACATTTCATTTTAATTTTATTTTGCAAATTCAGTCCACATGGTTAGTTTATGGCTGATTATGATATGTGAAACCTCACAGTTGGATTAAGTAAATCATGCTTCAGTTATTTAGGGGAAGCATGTCGTGCAAACACAGGCTGTATGAATCTATATGGAGGTTTGGTAGATTTGTTTTTTGTTTTTAAACTGGTATCACAACCTGATGTGAGCTGAAACTTAAAAAAAACATTTCCTTGTCTCAATGCACATCAGATTACATCTTTTCTTTCACTATTTCCCTGCCTTGTGGTGCAATTAATGGGGGGGGAGGGGGAAGGGAATACAGGTGGTCCTTGACTTACAACCACAATTGAGCTCCAAATTTATGTTGCTATGTGAGACAGTTGTTAAGTGAGTTTTGCCCCATTTTGCAACCTTTCTTGCCACAGTTGTTAAATGAATCACTGCAGTTGTTCAGTTAGTAACATGGTTGTTAAGTGAATCTGGCTTCTCCATTGACTTGGCTTGTCAGAAGGTCACAAAAGGGGATCACATGATCATAGCACAATGCAACTGTCATAAATATGAACCGGTTGCCAAGCATCTGGATTTTGATCACACGATCATGGGGATGCTGCAATGGTTGTAAGTGTGAAAAAATGGACGTCAGTCACTTTTTTCAGTGCCGTTGTAACTTCAAACAGTCACTAAACAAATGGTTGTAAGTTGAGGACTACCTGTAGTTAGAAAACATGTGAGACATGAACCTCCAGAAACATTTATTCCTTGCATCATTCATTCAGTCGATCACTAGGGGGCATTAAGAGTAGATAACACAGTTCTCAGAGATGGAAACTTTCTATTGGAATATGTAACTTTTTAAGATAAACTGTACCTGTCCTTTCAGACCTTAAGCACCTGTCTCTGGCTTCCTTTAATTAGCTTTGTTTGACTTGCACACAAATATGTACACAGTGGATGTACTAGGGTTATCTCAATATTTTCCCTCTAACATACCCTTTCTTTCTCTTCTTTCACTGGCCAGTTGCAAATTACACCTGTTCTTCCCTCTGAAACACAGAAGCCATTTCTACCAAATTACCTCAGACGTCCATCCTCACTGAAATGGCCAACCTCTCCACATTCGCGCCTTTCAATCAGGCGACGGAAACATGGGACTTGTTCCTAGACCGTTTTGACTGGTTTTTTTTTAGCAGTGAACGATTACAGAGGGCTCCCCAGGGACCAAAAGTTAGCCGTCTTCCTCAGTGTCTGCGGCCACAATATGTTTGAGACAGCCAGAGCACTCCTGGCACCTCAGAAGGTCCAGGATGTACCATGGGAGACCCTGTTAGCCAAGTTGAAGGGGCATTATGCCCCCATGCCTTTGAGAATCGCTAGATGCCATGTGTTTTGTCACAGATACCAGGCGGAAGGAGAAACCATAAATCAGTACATGGCGGCATTAAGAACAGCTGCTCTGTACTGTGAGTTTAGAGACTTGGAGGACGTCCTACTGGACAAACTAGTACGTGGGGTCAGAGACATCCGTTTGCAATGTTGTCTGTTAGCTAAGACAGATGTCACACTCCAAACCGCACTGGATGAGGCTCGAACTTCAGAATTGTCCAACCGGTTGGCAACCAAAATACAAAAGTCCATTAGTCCATCTACCGCCAAGGAAACTACCACTGTCCATCATGAAGAGGGTTTCAACGGCCACCTCAAACTAATCATTGTTGGTGGGTCCCTACCTAGTTTACTAGGGTTAGATTGGCTTGACTCTTAGGGACTGGCCATAACTGGCATCCATGCCACCAGCACCAACAGCTTCAAAGCTCTAACATGCAAATTCGCCGACATTTTCAACAACAAGTTGGGCAGATACAAAGGAACACCAGCCTCATTTAATTTAGACCACATAGCTGCCCCAATTAGGCTTAAACCTCGTAAAGTTCTGTTTGCGCTCTGCCCCAAGGTGGCCCAACAGCTGGACAAACTGCTGGCACAGGGTATCTTAGAACCTGAGAACCATGCCAGATGGGACATGCCAATTGTCATTCCCATCAAACCCGATGGCTCCATACACATCTGCACTGATTATAAGGCTACATTGAACTGAGCCCTGCAGGCCAACCCCTATCCTGTCCTGGTGGTGCAACATCTTCATTCCTTGGGTCGTGGCACCTCTTCGCCAAACTCGATCTGGTGCAAGCCTATCAGCAGCTCACTGTCAACAACACCACCATGGAGGCCCAAACAATCGTTACCCACCGCGGAACCTTCAAATGCCGCCACCTTCAGTTTGGGGTCTGCGTCGCCCCCGGCATTTTCCAGAGTCTCATGGAGAGACTGTTACAAGGGATTCTGGGTGTGATTCCCTGTTTCAATGACATCCTCCTATCAGCCACTAACTTAGCAGAACTCACCAGCTGCCTCTGCATGGTGCTCAACCGTTTTAGACAAGCAGGGCTGAAGCTCAAGAGAAACAAATGCAAACTCGGAGTGGTGCAAGTGGAGTTCTTAGGCTACCTCATCGATAGGTAGCTGCTGGAACTCATCCAACCCCTTCAAAAATCCAGGCTATTCAAAAGGTGCCGCCTCCGGCAAACAAAACGGAACTTCAAGCCTTTCTAGGACTTTTGAATTTTTATAATATGTTCTTGCCTCACAAGGCTACCATCGCCGAGCTGCTTCATCATTTACTTGGTGACAAAATGCTGTGGAGCTGGGATAAGAAAGAGGCTGCTGCATTCGCAGCCATCAAGACGCTACTCACATCGACCAGCATCTTGGTCCAGTACAACAGCGCCCTACCACTAACTCTGGCCTGCAATGCATCGCCCTATGGCCGTGATGGCGAACCTATGGCATGCGTGCCACAGGTGGCACACGGAGCCATAGCGGAGGGCACGCGAGCATTGCCCACCGGCAAACCGGAAGTGCGGAAAAACGCACTTCCGGTTTGCTGGTGAGCTGTTTTTTGCACTCCAGAGGGTTCAGGGAAGCTTCCCTGAACCCTCCGGAGTGCAAAAACCGGCAATATGGCAAACCGGAAGTACGGAAAACGCACTTCCGTTTTGCCCGTTTTGCTGTTTTTTGCATTCCGGGGCTTCAGGAAGCTTCCCTGAACCCTCCGGAGTGCAAAAAACAGCTCACCGGCAAACCGGAAGTGCGTTTTTCTGCACTTCCGGTTTGCCCATTGTGCGCATGCGTGGGGGGGGGGCAATGGGCGTGGACACACGAACCAGAAAAGGTTCGCCCTCACTGCCCTATGGGGTTGGGGCCATCTTGAGTCATCAGCTGCCAAATGGGACCGAAGCCCCCATCGCCTATTTCTCCAGGATGTTGTCTCTGGCAGAGAGAAATTGCAGCCAGATTGACAAGGAAGCCTTGGCTGCGGTGGCTGGGGTTAAGTGCTTTCATGACTGCTTATATGGCCGTTCTTTTGAGTTGGTAACAGATCACAAGCCACTTCTAGGAATCCTAGCTAGCAATCGACAAACCCCACAAATTCTTTCTCCAAGAATGACAAGATGGACTGTGTTTCTCATGGCTTACAATTACAAATGGATCCATCGCCCGAGTAAAGCCTTGGGCCATGCCGATGCTTTTAGTCGCTGCCCTCTCCCATTGGCAATAGAAGACCTTGCCCCGGCATTGTCTGTCCTGCTGATTGATGACCAGCAACTCCCAGTGACCGCCGCTGACATTGCCAGGTACACCGCAAGGGATCGGATCCTTCCCCAAGTGCTAGACTGGGTGTGGAGGGGGTGACCCTTGGGCAGGTGGCTACCGAATTCCAGCCTTACAGGGCCAGACAGCATGAACTATCAGTCGAAAGGGGCTGTTTACTGTGGGGTACTCAGGTCGTAATACCTCCAGAGCTACAAAGGCCTATCCTACAAGCTTTGCATGAGGGTCATCCTGGCATTGTCAGGATGAAGGCATTAGGCCGCAGTTATATATGGTGGCCAGAACTAGATCAGGCCATCACAGAATGGGTAGCAGGCTGCCAGCGGTGCCAACAAACTTGGCCAGCCCCATCTACGGTTCCGGCCAGGGAATGGGAAACCCCCAAGGCCCCCTGGTCCCGCATTCACGTTGACTTTGCTGGGCCCTTCCAAGGGCATAACTTCTATTTTCTGAACAAGACAGTTAAGGACTGAGGCAAGGCCGGGTAACAGTGCAACAACTGTTTATTGTCTAACAATAAAAAGATAACAGTCACTCGCTCTTAGCTAACAACGAGAGTGAGCGAGCAGCTCTTCCTGTTCTGACAGCTCTTTATAGCCGAGCTGTCAGACGGCTTAGCCAATCACACAACATCTTTCTCCTTTCTTCTGATTGGGTACCCTGCTGGTGGTTGTCGGCAGGGTGCCCAATCAGGTGCGCTTCTTCTGCCACGTGTTCCGCGCCAGACGTAACAGGCGGCCTGGTTTCCTTTTACTTCAAATTCTTCCCAACATAATTGCTTTCTCCAGTGAATTCCTCCTCATGATATGGCCAAAATAAGTGAGCCAATCAATTTAATTGGGCAATGTTGACTTTAGTATACTGGGAGGGTGTGGGAATAATGTTTTCCTCTTTGAGACAGATATTCACTTGCTTTTGCATTTTGCCACGACTTTCTTCTTTTTTTTGTTGGTTGCGATGTATCAATGGAACATTGCCAAATTGGCATCCACTAAGTATTCTCTTCCCAAGCTCCAAACCTCAAGCTTATTCCAGTGCATGAAAGCACTGGTGGATCTGTGGCCATTCCCAGATTCTGCACCAATTCTCAGCAGGCCAAACCAAAGTAATCGACTCAGTTCCCTTTTTGGAAAAAGGGATGTGAGAAGTCTCACCCCACAGAGTCTCTCCTATCAGTGCCTTTCTCATCTGGTAAGAAGATCAGGCCTGAGGTTTTAATCCAGTCAAAATCCTTACTTTCCTCATTGCCCGTCCCTTGGAATCAAAAGCCCCGGATCTTTGCTCTCAGCCCATGTTCAGACACACACAAGGACAAGAGGGGGCCCTGTGGGCACCTTATCCAAGACCCCTGTTTATTTTTACCTCTGAGGCCAAGCCCTCTTGGTCCGGCCTGCGGGTCCTTGCCCTCAGGTGTTGCCATGGCGCTTGGATGCAGGGCAGAGGTCCTTTCCTAGCGGAAGGGACAGGCAGCTATTTCAGGCAGTATGGACCTTGCCCTCTCGGAGAGTGCCAGAATATGACATAATACATGGCAGTGAGATTTGACTTCTGAGAGACCAAAGTCCATTGCCAGGTATGTCTAAGCTGTCTCAGCATTAACAGAAAGGGAGGGGGGACCTTGAGGACTCTGGTGAAGTCCTCAAGGTAGAGTGGCAGCGATGGCTTCCTGCCGACAAAATCTTTGTGCAAATATTCTTCTTAAATGCCCCGGAGGACCTCTCTCGGCCTCATGGCACAGCTGTGCGGGAAATGCAATTGACCAACCTCCAGGCTTGGCCCAAACATGGTTATCATGCCAAGTGCTGCGTTCAAGAAAATTATTAGTATGACAGGAGGGAATTATTTGAAATTAATCCAGTCAGGAATGGTGTGGCTCTGCCAATAATGAACTTTTCTTAGAGATGTGGATGTTACTCCTGTTTCCTTGGTACTGATCTTCTCTAGGTGTTATGCTTTGCTGATACTTTGGGATTGTGTTTCTATGGCTTTTAGTTTAAATTTGATACTACATTGTCTACTACCTACATTAGCTTTCCTTCACTGATTTAATGGCCTACAAATACACTAAATCACAATTCCCAGAATTCATGGGCATTCAAAATCAGCCAGTAGTGATCTAATGGGGGGAATAATCCCCTCCTCCTCTCCTTCTCCTTCTTTTTTCTTTTTCTCCTCCTCCTCCTCCTCCTCCTCTTAGTGTACTTCATAGGCTATCTGCTGCTGCAGTATACAGTTAGAATCTCTCCCTCTCTGTCTCTGTCTCTGTCTCTGTCTCTGTCTCTCTGTCTCTGTCTCTGTCTCTGTCTCTGTCTCTGTCTCTCTCTCTCTCTGTCTCTCTCTCTCTGTCTCTGTCTCTGTCTCTCTCTCTCTCTCTCTCTCTCTCTCACACACACACACACACACACACACACACACACACACACACACACACACACACACACACACACCACCACCACCACCACCACCACCACCACCACCACCACCACCACCATCCATATATGCATATATATGTACCTACCTACCTACCTACATATAGTCGTGGGCTGCTGCCGGTTCGGATCGGTTCGGGCGAACCAGTATTTCCGACGATCAGCTGGCCCCGCTCATCCACCCCTGCCCTATCCTGTCCTATATTTCCTTCTTTCTGGCTCAGCTGATTCGCACAGCACAGTTGATTTCCGTGCCTCCGCTGTTCTACTTACTAGGGCTGCCTTAGAAGGTAAGCAGCTGAGCTTCAAATTGTTGTATTTTGAACACGATCACCGAACCAGTTGTTAAACCGGTTGCAGCCCACCACTGCATACATACCTATATACCGTATATGTATGCATCCTATGGTTTAAATTGTAAGCTTTTTCCTCTGTCCTTTCCAATTTAATGGCTAATTGGCTAGTTTCCCCAAGGATGCAGAAGGCAGCTAGAGTTTGTTGATCTAATGTTCCTCACTAATCTGGGATCCGTTAGTTCCTATAACTTTGGATTCATTCCTAATGCCATCTCCCTTTCCAATATCTCTCTCCCCTCCTGCCACTTTCTGTCATGGGTGGCTGGGGACCATTGTGCCTCCAGAGTTTCCTTTTCTTTGTCAACTACAACTAATGAGACTTCCTCCCTTACAGACACCCTCTTGACTCAGGATAGTAAGAAGAATAGGAACTCTGTCAACAATGTCAACAATGTCCTATCTGTCAATGAATACTTCAGCTTCAACCGCAACAATACACAAGCACACAATAGATTCAAACTCAATGTAAACCGCTCGAAACTCGACTGCAGAAAATACGACTTCAGCAACAGAGTAATCAATGCCTGGAATGCACTACCTGACTCTGTGGTTTCTTCCCCAAACCCCAAAAACTTTAACCTTAGACTGTCTACAGTCGACCTCTCCCCATTTCTAAGAGGTCTGTAAAGGGCGTGCATAAGCGCACCAGTGTGCCTACCGTCCCTGTCCTTCTGTCCTATTGTCTAAATTTATGTATACATACTTTGCTTTTGTTTATGTTTGTATCATACCTGTTATCTTGTACACATGTTGACAAAATAAATAAAATTAAATAAATAAATAAATAAATAAAATAAAAATAAATAAACTCCATCTCTTTGTGGGCCGAGGTTATTAAAGATTCTATTCTTTTTACACATCCTCCCTCCTGAGACTGGACAACAAGGAGGAGGTTTCTGCCCAAATCTTCTACTTTTCGGTCTGGGTTCCCCCCCTTTGGAACACCCCCCCCAATATTTAGTTGGGACAGTCTTGATTTCTTTCTCAACAGTTGTACAATTGCCTTCCATTCCAGAAACAAGATCTGCTCTTATTCAAAGGTAGAAATACTGACAGTGGGCACCAGTGGGTGATTGTATGGCTGGACTCCCAGAAGTCTTGGATGCATTTGGCAGCCGATGTATGTCTTAACTGGCCTTAAGTGGCCTGAAACATCAACATGTAAGCAGAGTGTCACGTAGTGAATATTGTCAGTTGTATGTATATGCAGGGTGATGCATCCCTATTCTAATATTATGGTACATTCCATTACAAGCAGAACATGTTAGATAGCCGGCAGCTTCGGCTTAGAAGAAAAAAAGACGGAGGCTTTTTTTCTTTAAGGAACTGTTTATTCAGCACCAAACTGAATAGAACGAACTCAAACTGAGGGAATGACAGCTCCTATTTATATGGGGCTGTCAAAGTCAGTGTCCAATGGGAGCTGTTTGTTTCTCCCGCGCTCCTGCTGGCCCAGGCTTCAACCAATCAGGTTCCAGTCTGGGCCAGCAGGGTTGGGTCGTAAGTTGAGGACTTTGCTGGTCGTAACTCGAGGACTTGACACTCCTTCCCCCTTGGATAGCGCATGCGTAGTTCTCGAGGTAGGCGGGCCGTCGTCGAGCGCGTTCGGATCTTTGCAGTCTGTGCTCGGTAGGCATCGGAAGAACAGGCCGAGGTGGGCTGCAGCTAACTCCTGCAGGAACGGTGGCCGGTGTCATCGTCGAGGAAGACCCCGGCGCTGGAGGCGGCCTGTGAACTGGCGAGGTTGGTGGCAACGGTGCCGGAGTCGAAAGCGTGGAGGGAAGGCAGGGAGGCTCTGGTGGCAACTGGGAAGCAACGGGCTGGGAAGCAGCAGGAAAACGGCGGTGTAGCTGGTTTATGTGCCGCCGCCAGGACCGGCCATCCTCTAATAGGACCCTATAGGAACAGGGGCCTGTTAGCTGGGAGATGTGCCCAGGGACCCACTTAGGTCCAGCCCCTAGGTTTAGGGCAAAAACGGGGTCCCTAGGTGTTAATTGTCTAGCTATGGCCGGCCTGCAGGGTTGTTGTAGCTCCACGTAGCCTGGGTGGAGTTGATCTAACAGGGTTCTTAAACGTCTTCCCATTAGGAGCTCTGCTGGGCTTTGCCCTGTAGCCTGGCATGGAGTGGTATGCTGGGCGAATAGATAAGTATTTAGACTAGCCTGCCAGTTAGTAGTGCCCAGACGGCTGAGGGCCTCCTTAGCTGACCTAACAGCCCTTTCAGCTAAGCCATTTGCTGCAGGGTGAGCAGGGGCTGTTTTGGCGTGGCGCACCCCCATCCGGGCTAGGTAGTCCTGGAAGTGAGAGGACGTGAACTGGGGGCCGTTATCTGTGACCAATGTGTCAGGGAGACCATGGGTCGCAAAAATGGCTTCCAGGGTCTGTTTAATCGATTCTGAGGAGGTAGAGGGCATAGTAGCCAGCTCAACCCATTTGGAGTAGGAATCTACCACAACTAGGAATGTGCGTCCCTGAAAGGGCCCAGCCAGATCTACATGCAGGCGAGACCAAGGAGCTTTAGCTGATTCCCAGTCTAAAACTGGAGCAGCAGGTGGTAGAGGCCTAGACAGTTGGCAAGGCAAACATTGGTTCACCCATCCCTCTATTTGTTCATCCATCTTGGGCCACCAGGCATAGCTGCGAGCCAATGCTTTCATGCGGACTATGCCCGGGTGGGCCTCGTGGAGGCATTGGAGGACGTTGGTCCTCAAGCAGGAGGGAACCACTACTCTGTGTCCCCATAACAAACAACCTTGCATGACGGTAAGCTCGTGGCATCTATTAAAGAATGGTTGAAATGTAGGTGAGGGGGATACGGAAGGCCACCCCCTGCGAACCCAATCTAAAATTTGGACTAAAACAGGGTCTTTAGCTGACTTGGCTGCAATGTGGGCAGCAGTGACTGGTAGTTGGAGTTCTTCAACCAGCAAAACAGTACTGGCTGGTGCTGGATCACTAATGGGCCTGGGCAAGGGGCACCTGCTTAGTGCATCTGCATTCCCCATCTGCCTGCCTGGCCTGTAGTGCAGGGTGTAAGAGTATGCAGCTAAGAATTCCAACCATCGGGACATCCTAGGGGACATTATGGTTGGGCTTTGCCTGTCACTAGCTAAGAGTCCCAGAAGGGGCTTGTGGTCGGTAAGTAACTGGAAATGGTGACCATATAGGTAGTCATGGAATTTCCTGATGGCAGCGACGCATGCCAAAGCCTCACGGTCAAGCTGGCTGTAGTTACGTTCAGCATTGGATAGTGTCCTGGAGTAGAAAGCCAAAGGGGCTTCTGCACCATTAGGAAGGATATGGCTTAGGACAGCCCCAACCCCGTATGGGGAGGCATCACAGGCCAGCAGCAAGGGGAGACTTTCACTATATTGAATAAGGACTGCTTTAGAAGTTAAGAGATGCTTAATGGCCTGGAAAGCATTTTCCTCTGCTGACCCCCACCGCCAAGCGGTTTTCTTGTCTAACAGTCTATGTAGGGGCTCAGCGAAAGTGGCTTTGTGTGGAAGGAAAACAGAGTAGAAATTAAGGAGCCCCAAGAATGATTGCAGCTCTGTTCTGCTGGATGGTGTGGGAGCTGACCTAATGGCCTCAATTTTGGAGGGTGTTGGTCGGATGCCCTGGGCATCAATGAGGAAACCCAGGAATTCGACCTGAGGAACTCCAAATTTGCACTTGTCAAGACGTAAGCGGAGGCCTGCCTCCCGGAATCTAAGTAGGACAGACTTAACTCTAGATGATAGTTCTGCAGGGGTGGAAGCTGAGATGAGCACGTCATCGAAATAGGGCACCACCCCTTGTAATCCATGAAGGAGCCTCTCCATGAGGCTCTGGAAGATGCCAGGAGCCACATTTACGCCAAACTGGAGCCTGGTACATTTAAAAGCCCCCCGGTGTGTGACTATGGTTTGAGCCAATGCTGTATTGTCATCTACTGGAAGTTGCTGGTAGGCTTGGGCCAGGTCCAGCTTTGCGAAAAGTGTCCCCTGGCCCAAGGAGTGTAAAAGGTGTTGTACCACTGGTACAGGGTAGGGATTAGACTGAAGGGCCCGGTTAATCGTGGCTTTGTAGTCAGCACATATGCGTATTGACCCATCAGGCTTCAGGGGAATCACAATTGGAGTCTCCCACCTAGCATGATCTACCTGCTGGAGCACCCCTTGAGAGATCAGCTTATCTAATTCTAGGTCAACTTTAGGCCTTAAAGCTAAGAGTACTCTACGGGGTTTTAGCCGGATGGGAGCCACCTGGGGATCCAAATTAAAGGAGATAGGCGTGCCAGTATATTTACCCAGGCCAGGTGCAAACACATCAGGAAATTCTCTCTGCAAGGAGGCCAAGTGGTCATCTGGAGGGATGTTGCTGGTTGGGGAGGTGGTGGTTCCGTGGATCCCCACGACTGCTAGGCCGAGTGCCTCGAACCAGTTGAGGCCTAGTAGAGATGGCAGGCGCCCATTGACAATGATGAGAGGAAGGCGAGCTGAAGTACCTGCATAAGAAACAGAAAAGGAGGCACAACCCACCAAGGGAATTTTGTTTCCTTGGTAGTCTTTAAGAACGATAGGGCAAGGCTGAAGGTGTTTTCTGGCGAAGTTTGGGAACAAAGTGGTTAGGGTGGCCCAGGAAATCAATGTCTTTGATGAACCAGTGTCCACCTCCATCTGACAAGGTTGGCCCTCGAGGAGGACTGTGACATACAGCTTTCTAGTGTGGTCAACCAAGGAGGCATTGTTAACCTGGTATGAAACAGGAGAAAGATCTCTTGTAGTAACAGAGCATGAGTCTTGAACAGAAGGAGGCCTGCGACTAGGCCTAGCCCGAAGCCTCGGGGGCTGTCTTGTTGAGAAACTAGGAGGGGGTTTCTGGAGGTATGGTCCTTGGGTCAGAGGCGCAGGCGTGGAAAGTGATGATCTGCAAACCCTAGCTAAATGTCCAGGTTTGCCACAGCGGTGGCAGGTTGCATTTCTGAAGTGACAATCAGCTCTGCTGTGGGGACCCCCACAGCTAAAACATGGCTGATGGGCAGGATGGTTTGTGTTGGATTGTTTACGCCGAGTTGCTTGGAGTTTGTTAATCTCGAAGTCTTCATCAGAGAGAACATCTGGGTCAGAGTCCCCATGGTGGATGGCAAAAGGTTTGGCTTGGGACTGCACAGGCCTTGTCCTCTGCATTTCAGAGGCAGACTTCTCTGACATTTCAAAAGCAGTGGCCTCTTCCAGAGCAGATGTGAGGTTCAGCTCTTTTCTAGCCAGCAAGCGTCTCTGGAGTCGCAAGTCCTGTACTCCGCAGATCAACTGATCCAGCAGGAGGTCATCCAGGTCTGTGAACTCACAGTTGACAGCAGCTGTTCTTAAAGCAGCAATATAGCCATTAATTGTCTCACCTTCTTTTTGGAACCTCTGCCTGAAGGCATATCTTCTGGCAACCTTAGATGGGGCAGGCGAGTAGTGGCTTCTTAGCTTGTCAATGACCGTCTCCCAGGCAACAGTGTATACCTCTGTTGGTGCTGTCAGGGCTCTGGCAGTGGCAAACATGTCCCTGCCACAGGAACTCAAAAAATAGCCAAGTTTCCTATTGCCAGAAAGTTCAGTGAGATCAGCAGCCCTGAGGATGCACTCAAACCGGGACAAGTAATCATCCCAGGTTTCAGAGGCTGGCTCGAAGGGAGGGAAGGAAGGCAAGGCAGTCATCCTTAAAAGGATGAGGAGTGAGAGCAGCACGGAATTGGAGGTGCTTCAGCTTAGAGTGACTAGCTCTGGCTTCGCGGCTGAGGCGAAGAGCGGGAAACGAAAGTTCCCTCAGGCTGTAACAAACTGTCAGCTCGGAGCCGCAGGAGGGAAAGTGCTTTAGGAAGCCGTGCCGGCAGGAGGGAAATTGCTTTCCTGATTGGCGCCAGCTGGAGGAAGCAGGAACAGGGTGCCGGTGTATTGGTGGCTTCGGATCCTCTTCTCCCCGTCGCCAGTGTTAGATAGCCGGCAGCTTCGGCTTAGAAGAAAAAAAGACGGAGGCTTTTTTTCTTTAAGGAACTGTTTATTCAGCACCAAACAACTGAATAGAACGAACTCAAACTGAGGGAATGACAGCTCCTATTTATATGGGGCTGTCAAAGTCAGTGTCCAATGGGAGCTGTTTGTTTCTCCCGCGCTCCTGCTGGCCCAGGCTTCAACCAATCAGGTTCCAGTCTGGGCCAGCAGGGTTGGGTCGTAAGTTGAGGACTTTGCCGGTCGTAACTCGAGGACTTGACAGAACACGTGATGTGATCTTCTGCGTATGTGTGCATTCTTGATTCTCCATTAATCACTTGTGGTTTGGTTCTGACAGGAACGGTCACATTTCCTTAGCAAGAATGTAACTACAGTGAACCCTCGCTATATCGCGGTTCACCTTTCACATTCTTGCTGCTTCACGGATTTGCATCGTGCATTGTGTTCTGCATTCTGATTGGCTAAACAGTCTCGCCACTTCTTCTCTAACTGTGTGTCAATAACGTTGCGGTTTATACACGTACGTAAAACAGCTTGCCAAGAGCAGTGAAATACATGTGAGTCACTATTTGTCCTACTGTACTTTGTATTTTTTTTCATAATCATTTTTCATTTTCTCCAGTTCTAATCCAATGACTCGGGTTGTGGGGGGGGGCGGTGCTGATCTCCGCAATTTGAAGCCTTCAGTTCGTATTGATGATTAAAATTATTATTTTACAGTACAGTAGTTATTTGTAAAAAAAACGTTTATACAGTACTTTTATTTGTTAAACAAATGCTTGGGCCTGTAAAAAGGTTTTGTTCTTTGGTTTCAATGTATTATGGAGTATTTCATTGTATAATAATTGTAAAAAAAATAAAGGTTACTACTTCACGGATTTCGCCTATCACAGGTTCTTTTTGGAATGTAACCCCCGCGAAAAATGAGGGTTCACTGTATTCAGAATTTATTGTTTTTGTATCGAAATAAATATTTTCCATTAGACTTTTAATCTCGGTTTTATTTTCTAACTGTCTGGATTCCAAGGAAAGATCCACATCGCCTCTGTGAGATTTATTCTCACCTTAACACAGAGGCATGAGCTAAATGAGCTCATCCGTGCACAAAATGTCAGGCCATTGTTTAGTGGTAGCTTGCATAGCAGTGAAGATATTGCTCTAGATTGGCATCTGCCCTCACCATTTCATAATGGGCGAAGGACAGGCAAAGCTTTACATCCAAGAGCTGAAACAGAGCGTTCCAAAGATGGCCATGAACTGTAGGCTTCTGCCAGAAATAAAAGTTTGGTGAAGTCATTGTTCTGGAACGCTTGTTCCATTAGCTAGCTTAGGGGTGGAGGGGAGACCACAAAATGGAATAAAGGAAACATCTTAATAAACAAACAGAATGGCATCTTTGAAATGTGTTAGGTCACTTATAAAGTCCAAGGAACCTATAATCCAATAAGAAAATAATATGGAATTGGTTAATAGAAAGCCAGATAAAAATTGCTGGTTTATCCACGAAACCAATGGGGCATAAATAAGGTTTGCACGATCCACACGTCAGTATACTGTAAAATACAAGTAGTCATCAGGTTGTCATGGCAACTGGGGCAGGACTGCCATCGCTAAGTGATGTGGTCATAATGTCATGTGACCACAGACAACAATTTCATCATTCCCAGTTGCTGTCATCATTCAAAGACATGTAGATCGTTAAGCAGGAAATGGTGGGAATCTCAGGCAAGGAGTGTGAGGGTGCCACAGGGGACGTGGAGGAGGCTGGGAGAGGGCTTGGGAGGCCCGGTGTAAGCTGTGGATGAGTGCAAGAAGGCTGGCGGATGGACAGTGCAACGCAAGTGCCATTGTGAAGAACAGAAGAAGCTTCTTGGATGAGAAGGGAGGAGGGAAAAAAGTCCAAGAAAGCACCTTTGGGGCAACCATGACCTGGATGATTGAAAATCTCCACAGACATTCAAACATGGAGCTTGCATCCCTGGTTTTGGATCCAAAATTTTATGGAGAAACTATGGAGATTCATCAAGGCCTCTGACCATTTCCCAGTATTGCTCTCCATAGATGTTATGGTTTTGTTTACTCAGAATAAATTTAACCACACAAAGGTGACATAAGGCTTTGGAAACCAGGGAAAAGTTAAAAGCCCGGTCAGGGACAGAACACTCCTTCAGATAAGTCGTTGTTTGGGTAGGGGCTATGGATGAAAGACAAGGTCAATCTAATTGTTTGACGGACAGAATATGCTCTGATAACCGTCAAGGTCCCTACCCTCATAGCCATTTCGGTAACTTTCCATGCTAACTCCCTGGAATTACTCTGGAAATCCAAAAGAGGGCTGTCCAATATTTATACCAAAGTGCCGCTGCCATGTTCTTTGCTGCCAATAAAGTCTCCCAGCAATCGTCTGAGAAGCTCCTCTTCTGACCAAGAGTATCTGGGTAAAGCCTTGGTGAGCCCGGTCCCAATCTGAGGGCCAAAATGACGTCTCCTGACACCTACCTAGTGTCACCACCACCACGTCTGCTGGGGATGGTGGACAATACTGTTGAATTGAATGCTGGGCTTGAAGAGACAGAGAGGTGCCAGTTCCTCAGAAGAGTCTTCTGAATGGACTACCACAGTCCTTCTCAAATAGTGGGGCGCTCCCCCAGGGGGCTTGGAGCGATGCCAGGGGGGCACGTGAGACCCCGGGGAACATGCATGGTCCCTCTTGATCGATTCCCCCAGACAGGGAGTGTTTTCCCAGTTGCACGCTGCTCCGAGCCCGGAAGAGAAGGCAGCCAGGTGGGGCGGGGCGGCTGCGTGGGTTCTTGTTGTTCTCGGCGGGCGCCGCGGTAGCCATGAATGGCTTGGCGAACCTGCTGCTGGACAAGGAGGAGCATCCTCTGCAGCTGGGCAAAAGCTTCAAATGGCACCCTAAAGCCTCCTTCCACACCATTCGCTGTGAGTGCCCGGCAGAGGCGGCGCTTATGGGCCAGGCCAAAACATCGGCTTGATTAAGCTGGCCCGGCCCTGTGTCAAAAGAGGGCCCTAACCAAAGCCTATGCCTGCCTAACCGAAAACAGGCTCCACTGAGTTCAGTGTGACTTACTCCCAGGTAAGTGGGTAGAGCAGCCTTCCCCAGCCAATAGTTTGCTTGCAGCTTATAATAAGTAAAATAATAAATATTAACACTAAAATTCCATTGAGGCCCAGATCGGAGAGTTGGGGGGATGTGAAATGTTTATTTCTTCCTAGGGGTTACGTAACAGAAAATAATTGAGAAGCACTGGACTACCGGTATTTAGGAAGAGCTTTGCTCCAACTAACCAAATTTGAGTAGTGTCAGTTGTGCTGAAACAGACATAGAAACTCTCATCTGGGTACATTTAATCACTGGAGTAATATCAGAATCTAATTCTTGCCTTCACTGGTGGCATGATTTCACTTGAGGGTCTATGCTGCTGAATATTCTGAACCATTCCATGGATTCTGGAACTCTTTCAGGAGGAAATGTGAAAAATAAATAAACAAAGTCTTGCTCTGAGCAAAATCTGTCCCTACATTCATGGACTAATTTGCTCTGATTATTTGCCACCAGATTGTACAGTGCTTATTAGGGCTGTACAATGTTCTGGGTTCAAAGGCAAATATAGGTTTCAGACCGCAGTGGAGCAGGTAAGAGGACTTGCCTGCAGCTCGTTAAACCGAGCATGTTGCATCATGCTGCAACTATGGTGGGCAGCCTCATAATTGCAGGAAAAGGTACCGTTGCTTTAAGGCAGGTGTGTCAAACTCAATTTCATTAAAGGCCACATCAGGGTTGTGTTTGACCTCAGGGGGGGCCATGGCCGGGGGAGGCATGGCCAGCTCGATGTCCCTTGTGTTAGGGGCGCCTGTGGTGGTCCAAGCGCTCTGCCAGCAAAAACGGAGCTCAGGCTGCATTCAGTCCTCCCAAGCTCCATTTTTGCTGGCGGGCCAGCCCTTCGCTATTTCCAGGGCGGCCCCACGGGCCAGATCTAAGCACCCCTTGGGCCAGATCTGGCCTGCGGGCCTTGAGTTTGGCACCCCTGCTTTAAGGTGTTGCAGACAGATGCTCTGTGAGTGCCTCAGATGCTCCAAAGCACTTATTTAGTAATAGATTTCTATTCTAATTTGTACAACTCAAAGCTAGTATTCAAAGCCTACCCCTTCTCTTGAATGCTGAGAGAGAGTGCCTGGCCCAAAATCACCTGATGACTGCCTACAAGAGGATTAGAACTCATGAATTCCTCATTTCTAGTCCAGCACCTTAACCACTAGACCAGTGATGGCAAACCTTTTTTGGTTTGCGTGCCAAAAGGGGCAGGTGGGGGGGGGGCGCATGCGCGTGCCCACACCCATAATCCCATGCATGGCACACCCGTTTTTCGCTCTCCCCAGAGCCTTTCTAGAAGCCTGGGGAGGGCGAAAATGGCCTTCCCCCCCTGGAGGCCCTCCGAAGGCAGAAAATGGACCATTTGCCAAGTTCTGGTTGAACTGGAAGATCCATTTTTTTGCTCTCCCCAAGCTCCAGAGCCTTTCTAGGATAAGGTGACCAGATTTTAATATTTGTAAAGCGGGACACCATTCACGGGGGGGGGGGTTTCTAGGGGAGCAAGACGGGAGGGGTCCATCTCTCTTATCCTGCAGCTTTGTGCACCCCCCCCAAACACCTCCCCCTTCATCGCAGCCAGGGGTGGGTTCCTACCAGTGCGGTCTTGCCTGTTCGTCGCCGCAGAGCCAAAAAAGCTGGTGGCGTTCGCGGTGCGGGGCTTCCCCCACCCGCTTTCCCCGGCCACCGGGACACCGCCATTTGCGTTCTTTTGCCCTCTGCGCATGCGCAAAGCGTTCTGCTTGTGCAGAGGGCAAAAGAACGCAAATGGCGGCGTCCCGGCGGCAGGGGAAAGCGGGCGGGGGAAGCCCCGCGCCGCGAACGCCACCAGCTTCTTCGGCTCTGCGGCAACAAACAGGCAAGACCGCCGCTGCCCCTCTCACTGCCCTCCCTCCCCACCTGGCAGGAGGAGGCAGGCGAGGCAGGAGGCAGAGGGGTGTGCAGGGCAAATTCAAATTCAAAAAGCGGGACTTTTTTGAAACGCCACGGGACGCGGGACAAATTATTAAAAAGCAGGACTGTCCCGCCAAAAGCGGGACGTCTGGTCACCTTATTCTAGGAACCTGGGGAGGGCGAAAACAGCCTCCTCCCCCAGAGGTCCTCTGGAGGCTGAAAACGTTCTGTTTGCCAACTTCCAGTTGAACCGGAAGTTCCGTTTTTTTGCTCTCGCCAGGCTTCAGAACCTTTCTAGGACCTGGGGAGGGCGAAAACGGCCTTCCCCACCCCCCTCCGGAGGCTGAAAACAGGCTGTTTCCCGACTCCCAGTGGGCCCAGAAGGCCTGAAAATCATCTGGCCAGCGTGCGCATGTGCACTGGACCTGAGCTCACGTGCCCACCGATATGGCTCCGCGTGCTACTTGTGGCATGCGTGCCATAGGTTCGCCATCACGGCACTAGACCAACCTGGCTTTTTGCCTTGAATCTAAAGCACTGCACAATCCTATTGATTAGACCTCTTGCTTTGCTGGTGAAAGTTTGGACAAAATGTACAGGAGGACTACCAATAGGAATTTTGCCAAGAACTCCTTTCAGAAGAAATTAAAGGCCTGGAGACTGAAACATTTGAAGAACGGTTGCAGGATTTGGGTTTGGCTAGTCTAGAGGAAAGAAGGACTGGGTGGGTGGGGGGGACACATGATAGCAGTATTCCAGTATTCCAGTATCTGCCACAAAGAAGAGGGGGTCAACTTATTTTCCAAAGCACCAGAAGGCAGGACAAGAAACAATGGCTGGAAAGGAGAAGAAGCAAGCTGGAAATAAGGAGAAACTTCCTAACAGTGAGGACAATCAACCAGTGGAACAGCTTGCCTCCAGAAGTTGTGGGTGCTTCATCAATCGAGGTTTTTATGAAGAGACTGGACAGTCACTTGTCTGAAATGAAATAGGGTCTCCTGCTTGAGCAGGGGTTTGGACTAAAAGACCACCAAGGTATTTTGGTTGATTGAAATTGACCCAGGCACTGCAATTAATCTGGAGTATTTCATCTGTGGGAAATGGTTTTGCCAACCAGGCAGAACAGCAATTGATTGGCTGTAGGGCTGAAGTGATCTCTCATGACAAAGAAGAAGGGAAATTCGGTGTGTGGCCTTACCGAAGAGTAATCAGCACCAAGAAGTGCACCTCCATGCTGGGCAGGACAACCTCTCTGATACTGATATTGAAATGCTATTTGTAAAAATGGAGCAACATTTGGGAACCAAGAAATGGAACAGCAGCGATGCTATTATATTTTATTTATTTATTTATTTATTATTTAGACTTCTATGCCGCCCTACTCCTTAAGGACTCAGGGCGGCGTACAACATTTTAAGAGAACACTAAACAATAAACTTATTTAAAAACAGTTTTAAAAAGTTAAAAAAGACATCCAGCAACATACATACAGGGGGAGATTTCTGATATAAAATTGTCTCAGACCCCTGCCTGCAGGAAGAGCCATGTCTTAATGGCTTTCCGGAAGGCCAGCAGGGTGGGGATAATTCGGATCTCTGGGGGAAGTTGGTTCCAGAGCACAGGGCCCCCCACAGAGAAGGCCCTCCCCCTAGGGCCCGCCAACCGGCATTGTTTGGCTGACGGGACCTGGAGGAGACCCACTCTGTGGGACCTAACCGGTCGGAGGGAAGTATGAGGCAGAATGCGGTCCCGGAGGTAACCTGGTCCTAAGCCATGTAGGGCTTTAAAGATGATGATCAACACCTTGAATTGTACCCGGAGACCAATGGGCAGCCATTGCAGCTGGCGGAGTATGGGTGTTACGTGGGTGTATCTTGACACACCCACCACAGCACGCGCAGCCGCATTTTGCACCAGCTGAAGTCTCCGAATACTCTTCAAGGGTAGCCCCATGTAGAGCTTATATATAAACTAGATGGTAGTGTAGAAAAGAGAAGAAGAACAACTGGATTCAGATTGCTCAGCTGGCCAAATTCATTATAATCTGCCCCCTCTTTGATCATTTCTCCTGCCTACCAGAGCTGCTTCTGTGCTTTATAGGTTATCATAGGTGGATATTCTATATTTGGTTACATTATCTTTTTTTAAAAGCGGTATGTAGAGGTCGGGTGGCTCACTTGCAACTCAGGGAAAATGTGTTTTCCTTTAAAAGTGCAAATAAAGTGGTAAATAAACGGAGATTGCTGTGGGTCCTTTTTTTCTCCCAAATGCAATAGGTCAAAGGTGACATTCTAGTGCAGGTGAAACAGTTGTTTCCAAAGCTGATAAACACCAGTCTTTTCTGGGTAGTAGGTGCAGGTTCTCATGGGAAGCGGAGAGAGGCATCAACACAGGGAGAAACTCAAGGCGAAGTAAGATGGTGGAAGGCAGGGAGAGAAGAGGAAAGCAGCTTTTTAGAGGTACACTAGCTCAGAGGACTCCAATCTTGGCAACTTTAAGACTTGTGGTCTTCAATTCCCAGTGAGGAACTCTGGAAGTTGAAGTCCACAAGTCTTAAAGTTGCCAAGGTTGGAGACCCCTGAGCTAGCTTAACCTTAACCACAGATAACCCACTCTGATATAGTGAGCGTGTTTTCATGAGAGGGCAAATTAAACATCTCAGTTAATCAGTACAGGTGGTCCTTGACTTACGACAGTTCATTTAGTGACTGTTCAAAGTTACAATGGCACTGAAAAATGTGACTTATGACCATTTTTCACCCTTACGATTGTTGCAGGAGATCCCCATGATCAGGTGACCAAAATTCAGATGCTTGGCAACTGGTTCACACTTAGGACCGCTGCTGTGTCCCAAGGTTATGCGATCCCCTTTTGCGACCTTCTGACAAGCAAAGTCAATGGGGAAGCCAGATTCACGTAACAACTTATCAACTGCAGTGATTCACTTAGCAACGGTGAGAAGAAAGATTGTAAAATGGGGCAAAACTCACTTAACAAATGTCTCAGTTAACAATAGAAATTTTGGGCTCAGTTGTGGTTTCAAGTCGAGGACTACCTGTGTATGTGTTATCATTTTACAGCCTATCCAATATGTCTCTTGAATCAAATGTTGCAGCTTAAAGGGCTGCAAGCAGTGGTGGGCTGCTGCATGGTCGCAAGGGTTCGGGCGAACCCTTAGGTCTGATCGCTGGTTGGGCCTACCCACCCGCCCTTGTTCTATGCCCGTGGTGGCGAACCTATGGCACGCGTGCCAGAGGTGGCACGCGGAGCCATAGAAGCCGGCACACGAGGGTTCCCACCGGCAAACCGGAAGTGCGAAAAAACGTGTGCTGTTTTTTGCACTCCGGAGGGTTCAGGGAAGCTCCCTGAAGCTCCGGAATGCAAAAAACTACAAAACGGACAAACCGGAAGTGCACTTTTCCACACTTCCTGTTTTTCCATTTTGTAGTTTTTTGCATTCCGGAGCTTCAGGGAGCTTCCCTGAACCCTCCGGAGTGCAAAAAACAGCATACCGGCAAACTGGAAGTGCGTTTTTTCGCACTTCCGGTTTGCCGGTTTTGTCGTTCCAGGCTCCGGTAAGCCTTTGTGCAGGGGTGGGAGTGTGTGCGCATGCGCAGGGGGCAGCATGGGGGGGTGTTGTGCGCATGCGTGGGGGGGAGGGAATGGGTGTGGGCATGCGAGCGCGCGTGAGCGGGCCCCCCCCTTTTTGGCACGCGAGCCGAAAAAGGTTCGCCACCACTGTTCTATGCTATCCATTTATAACTTACTTTCTGGCTCATTGGCTGGCCCAGCTGCATTCTGCGCCGCCCCTGCTGTTCTCACCGGAGCTGTCTGAGCTGATTAGGAGCCTGTTTGAAGCGCCATTTCTCTCCCAAAGGGGCGCGTGCGCTCACAACCAGCGAACCCTTTGTTAAAGAAAGTGCAGCCCACCTCTGGCTGCAAGGATACAAACCTCAAGGGCCACCACTTTGATTTTCCTAATACTGGATTTATAAATAAGTCAGACCTTCAGTTTATTTATTTGTTTAAGACATTGATATAGCTGCCCATCTTAAAACAAGTCTGGGCAACTTGCAACCAATAAAGCAGTACAAAAAAGGTATAAAGCAGTGTGTGTGTGTGTGTGTGTGTGTGTGTATGTGTGTGTGTGCGCACGCACAGTATCTTTGATTTACTTTTTGACCCTTGGCAACTGCCTGGACAAGTCCTTGAAGTTTTCTTGATAAGATTTCAGAAGTGGTTACTCCTTGCCTCCTTCTCAGGGCTGAGAGAAGTGACTGTCACTAAATGAACTGTTGTAAGTCGAGGACCATCTGTACTAAAAAAAACAGTTAATAGGCAAGCTGAATAACAAAATCTAGCTTCAAATCCCTCTCTTAACACTATTATTGTGACTTCCAGTTTCTCCTTCGGTGAGATCGGAAGCCGGGACCGCAACCTCTGTGGCCGGCTCTGAACACTCCACACCTGAGGGTCCAAATTTGGACCTAAGCCCCCCCATAGAGGGGCTGAAGTGAAGGGGAACCGCCAGGAGGGTAGAGGGGAGCCGCATCTCCCCTCCCCGAACTGGTAAGCCCCTAGCCAATGGAGCAGAGCTGCGGCAGCAAATATGGCTGCCACGAAGCTGAAGGAGAACCAGAATTAACAAGACTGAGCAGGAGGAAAAGTCAGTGATTTGCGATCTGGGATAAAAAGGACTGTTTGCTTTTTAAAACAACCCCCCCCCCAAAAAAAAACCACGAGGGGGAGAAATAAGGAAGCTAAAAATTAGCGGCAGGTCAAGCATGCTAAAATTGTGGAAAAAAACAACGTTTGAGAACTAGGAGGAAAACAAAAAGTTTTTCTTGGAAGATTTAAAAGAAGATGTGGTTTTGGAATCATACCCTATTTTAAAGGGGGGAAAACATTAATACTTGAACTGGAAGCTGTCTTTGATTTAATATAAATTGACTATTATATATACTGGATTTATAAATATAAAATAACGAACTGAGATCACAGAATAATGAAAGGAATTTCTGATTTGAAGCAGGAGCACCATTTTGGGGAAAAAAGAGAGGGTGTAACTCTTGGAATTTTTCTTTTTGTTGGACAAATAAGGTGGATTAAACTTTGTTGCAAAAATGATACCAAGTGGAAATAAAGAGATGGAAAGCATACCCCAGGACTATTGTAAACAAGCAGTGTGTGGGAACTAAAGAAACAACCAACAACCAACCAACAAATGCTCTGTCCTACGCATTGGCAAAAAAAAATCAGAACACCAAATACAAGCTGAACAGATAAGACCTTGCAGACGACCCTCACCCTGTCAAAGACCTTGGAATACTCATATCAAATGACCTAAGTGCCAAAGCCCACTGCAACAATATCGCCAAAAAGGCTTCAAGAACTGTTAACCTAATCTTACGTAGCTTCTTCTCCGGTAATATCACACTACAAACCAGAGCATACAAAACATTCGCCAGACCAATCCTTGAATACAGCTCATCTGTCTGGAACCCACACCGCATATTGGACATAAATACATTAGAAAGTGTCCAGAGATACTTTACAAGAAGAGTCCTCCACCTCTCTACTCGCAACAGAATACCTTACGCAACCAGACTTGAAATCCTGGGCTTAGAAAGCTTAGAATTACGTCGCCTTAGGCACGACCTAAGCATAGCTCATAAAATTATCTGTTACAACGTCCTTCCTGTCAATGACTACTTCAGCTTCAACCACAACAATACACGAGCACACAACAGATACAAACTCAAAGTGAACCGCTCCAAACTTGACTGTAGAAAATATGACTTTAGCAACAGAGTGGTAAATGCCTGGAACTCACTACCTGACATTGTGGTTTCGTCCAAACCCCCAAAACTTTACCCTTAGACTGTCCACTGTTGACCTTACCTGATTCCTAAGAGATCAGTAAGGGGCGTGCATAAGTGCACCAGCATGCCTACCGTCCCTGTCCTAATGTTCCCTCTTATCAGTACCCATCTTATGTATATAAACAATGTTATATCTATGTATATTACCAACAAATATTTGACAAAAAAAATAAAAAAAATATTTCAAGTTATGGATCGTATAGAACTGAAACTGGAAAATATAATGCAAAAAATAACAAATGCAGTTCAGTCAAACGAGGAAAAGATGGAGAACTTTGGAAGAGTGAAAGAAACAGAGGAACCAAGAAACAAGCAACAAGAAAGAAAATACAACAAAGGGATGATTGAAATACAGAGGGTAAAAAGGTAGCAAAGCAGAAGGGGAAGATCTCTGGTATGGGAAAGATAAGGAAGGAAAAGAAAGCTAGAAGGGGAAAGAAAGAAAAAACTAGAACAAATGAAAGCAATATCAGACAACAAAAAGGGAAAAAGAGAAGAGAGAAAGATAGAGACTATGGCAAAAAAAAAGGAGTTAAAGATAGAAGAGAGAGAGCTAAAAGAAATATGGGGGAGGCAACCAAAAAAGAAAAAGAAAAGAGGATTAAAACTTTGGAGCAGGGTAAAAGAGAAGGGGTAAAATAAAAATAAAAAGGTGTAAATTAGTAGTAATATTTTTGAATATAAGCATGATAATAGAAAATATGAAGATTGAAAATATGTAACTTTTAATTATGTTTTGTATGGGGGGAAAAGAAAAGTAATATTTTTGAATACAAGTTTGATGACAGAAGAAACATGTCGAAATTAATATGTATGTTTAATTAATTTAGTATTATATAAGTATGAAAAAATTGTTCATTGTAATAAGGATAAAATATATGTATGAATAACATGTATAAATTAAGTTATAAAATGAAGATGAAGATTGAAAAATAGAAGAAAATATAAAGATTGAAATATGCAATATATTTTTGAATAAGTTTGATAACAGAAAAGATGAAGATTGAAAATATGTAACTTTTAAATATATTTTATATGGGGAAAAAAGAAGAAAAGTAATCTTTTTGAATATAAGTTTGATGATAGAAGAAACATGTAGAAATGAAGTTATATGTGTTGGGATATAAGAGATAAAAATTAGTGTTAATGTGTATGTTTAATCAATTTACTAGTATTACATAAGTATGAATAAATTGTTCATTGTAATAAGGATAAAATATATGTATGAATAACATGTATGAAGATTGAAAAATAGAAGAAAATATAAAGATTTAAATATGTAATTTTGAAATAATTTTTGTCTGGGAAAAATAATGATATGGAAAAGAGGATAAAGAAATTATAAGTTGATTTTTGATTAACGTTTAGGAAATAAGTGAAGTAAAATATACTAATATTAGAAATATATAAGTTGGGAAAGGACCACATCTTTGTTTGCTGGAATTAAAATAGGGATAAAATAAGAGGGGGAAAAGACTAAAGACAGATATTAAGAGGAAAAGAAATGTGAGATGTCCTTCCTGTTAATGACTACTTTAGCTTCAACCGCAGCAATACACGAGCACGTAATAGATTCAAACTAAATGTAAACCGCTCCAAACTCGACTGCAGAAAATACGACTTCAGCAACAGAGTGATCAATGCCTGGAATGCACTGCCCGACTCTGTGGTTTCTTCCCCAAACCCCAAAAACTTTAACCTTAGACTGTCTACAGTCGACCTCTCCCCGTTTCTAAGAGGTCTGTAAGGGGCGTGCATAAGCGCACCACTGTGCCTACTGTCCCTGTCCTACTGTCCTATTGTCCTCTTTTATCGTTACTTTTTACTTATGTTTATACAAACTACTACTATCCTATACATGTTTGACAAATAAATAAATAAATAAATAAATAAATAAATAAATAATAAAATAAATGTATTGAAAATGAAATGATAATGGATTGTAATTATTTTAAAAACAAAAAATATTGTTAAGAATGTTGTATGGATGTATGAAACTCAGAAAGCAAATGCTCACGACATGAGATGTTGAAAGACCAAAAACAAATAAAATTTATTGGGGGGAAAAACACTATTATTGTATTTAACTCACAGAAAATTTGCAACGGCTTCAAGTCCATCCTTATCCACTCCAGTCATTGTCTCCAGTCCTACCAAGATCAAATACCCTTGATTGATTCTTAGTAATACAACTTCTTCTTAAAGTTATTACTAGGATCTTTCCTTTCCTTGGGTTTCATAATTGTGAGGATTGTTTTTCGGTTCAAAAATTGGGGATCTGGTCTGATTAGTGCACACAGAAATAGCAGGCTGGATTAGGACCAAAAACCTTTAACCCAGTAGTTCATTCAAGAGAAATGGCATTGCCTATTTTACATTTCAGGGAAACCTAACAGATATGGGTCTTGTGAAATTGTATGAACATGCCTGGAAACATTTATCACATAGCTTGACAAACACCTTAAAAATTTAAAACATCTGATAAGTAACTTATCAAAAATGTAAAAATGAATGAGACTTTAAAAAAATCAGACTTTATTTTCTTGCTAGCTCACCAAGCAGCTAAAATTAGCAATAAAATAATTTCGTTATGATGATGAATTAGTGGAAACTGAAAAGCTTGCATGCTGTTTTAGAAACTTTTAGTTGATCTAATTAAAGCTTTGGTGTAATCTGTATTTCTCCCCTCATGGTCAATACAGATTGCTTTTGCTTTTTCTATAATTTGGAAACACAACTTAAGCCAAAATGGAAGGGAGGGAAAACAGAACTGCAGAAACTGGAAAACAATTTCTTCATTTTTAACAAAAATCCAATTAAAAAGTAGGGATAGGCAAAACAGCATAAAAATAATTTTGTGTCCAAAATATGCAGCTGAGTATAATAAATGTGTATGTTTGAATTGGCTTTAAGTTGGGGGAGATGGGAGAAAATAAACTTCTTTTTGTAAAAGAAATTCATTCACACAATACTTCATCCAATAAAAAGCAATTTTATTAAAAACAATGATTAAAAAGGAAATGTAAAAGAACAAAAGACACACATATCTTCTTACATCCCCCCCCCCCCCCCCCCCCCCCGATCAAAAGGGATATACAATCATGGATGTTGTTTTCAGTGTTGTAGAAGTTTGCTATATAGATGGGGGAAACCTAAGAGGAGCAGAGATGACTTAAAGACGATTAACTTGTAAATAAATAGATGAATAATTCTTTGTGCAGCTAAAGAATAACACAAATTATTAAGAGGAAAATGCTCATAAATATATATTTTCTCTTCTAGAAGTAAAAAACTTTTCACTGAATTATGTGGAATGGGTTGTAAATGAGAGTCAGTTAAAAGGCAAATAATAATAGCAGTAGTAGTAGTAGTAGTAATAGTAATAGTAATCATAATAATCTGACACTAAAAGTAGGACACCCACCACCCCACTTCAAGAGAATCAATTCTTTTTAGTTTCATTCTTGGAGGTCACTGAAGGTTCTCCAAGCTCTGAAATTCTACATTGCCTAAGTTTGGTAGATAAAGATTTTTTTTTTCTTGTTTCAGATATCAACTAAGAAAACCTGCAGAAACTCCAGATGGATTTTACAGGATGGGTAAGACAATCCTCCTTCAAAAAGAAGGCCACAGTTGCCTCCTTCACCTGGCCTATGAATCTATTCTTTTGGGGGTCTCAACAGCTCCCAGTGTAGCACACCAATACATACAGTATATCTCACCAGCCTTGTCTGCCTTGGTTTTTCCAACACTTTCCTTTCTCTTCCACCTCTGCTGTCAACTCCTTCGTGACTGTCAGAAATCAAAAACCACTTCAATGGCTGGAAAGATCTTTATTGCTAGTAGGGCAATGTAACAGTATCTTGGTAGCCTTTATTTTATTTATTTTATTTATTTAGTCAAGCATGTATTAGATAACAGATATAGGTATAAACATGGTCATTAATATATGAAATGGATACGAATAAAAGGGGATATTAGGACAGGGACGGTAGGCACATTGATGCGCTTATGCACACTCCTTACAGACCTCTTAGGAATGGAGTGAGGTCAACAGTAGACAGTTTAAGGTTAAAGTTTTGGGGGTTTGGGGAAGAAACCACAGAGTCAGGTAGTGTATGCCAGGCATTGACACTCTGTTGCTGAAGTCGTATTTCCTGCAATCCAGTTTGGTGCGGTTTACCTTAAGTTTGTATCTATTGTGTGCTCATGTATTGTTGTGGTTGAAGCTTAAGTAGTCGTTGTCTAAGTTGACTAAGCCCAAAATTTCAAATCTGGTGGCATAAGGTATTCTGTTGCGAGTAGAGGAGTGGAGGACTCTTCTCGTGAAATATCTCTGGACTTTCTCAATTATATTAATGTCCGATATGCAGTGCGGATTCCAGACAGATGAGCTGTATTCGAGAATTGGTCTAGCAAATGTTTTGTATGCTCTAGTTAGCAGTACAATATTACCAGAGAAGAAGCTACGCAATATTAGATTAACAACTCTTAATGCTTTTTTTGCAATGGTGTTACAGTGGGCTCTGGCACTTATATCATTAGAGATGAGTACTCCAAGGTCTTTGACAGAGTGAGGGTCGTCTACGGGGTCGTGTCCATCCAGTTTGTATTTTATGTTCTGATTTTTTTTGCCAATATGTAAGACAGATCATTTGTTGGTTGAGATTTGAAGTTGCCACTTGTTTGACCATTCTGACACATAGTCAAGGTCTTTTTGAAGGGTAGCAGCATTGTCGGTGGTGTTGAATAGTTTTACATCATCAGTGAAGGGAACGCAATTGCTTTTAATATGATCACAAAGGTCATTTATGTAAAGTATAAAGAGAGTTGGTCCTAGAACACTGCCTTGGGGGACACCGCTGTTAACAGGTACAGCCTTCCTAAGGAATTCTTCAGAACAACTGTGTCATTAAGGCAGAATTATGCTGAAACGATGATGATGATGATGATGATGATGATGATGATGATGATTCCCCTTCTCTGGACTAATTAAAGTTTCCTGTAACACCCCCCCTCCCTCCTCCCAAGGTCTGCTGGACCTGTTATCAGGCCAGCCTCCCCTCAGCCATTTCTGATAGTGACCATATGGCAAAAGATGGGAAGGGGGTGAGTCTTTAGATGACACATGGGCCCTTCCCAACATCACAATGGCTGTGCAAAGAGCCTCTATTTTTAATATCTTATAGCTTCTCACATCGTCATTTGTATGATATGCATGTAGCATCAACAATTGGCTCCCCCCACTGCTGTTACCCTTCCATAAAACACGACATTTTGCCTGGAAAAACTACATTTCAATTTGTATCTAGAGCAAAACGATCTGGTTCTACTCTGTTTCTGGACCAAACCACACATTTTAGTTTTGACTAAGCAACTCAAAACCAACGTATCTATCTAACATTGTTTACACGGTGATAACTTTGTGCCTTAGATTAATGTAAGATAATGTGCTATGTGAGTCAGTGCTTGAATTTGATCCAGAAACTGTTCTGGTCATGTGGCCAGGTTGCTGAATGGGTTCTTGGCTGTGGACACATTACTCCTCTGTTCTTGAAGACGTTGCACTGGCTGCCTATTAAAAGCCAGGTTTTGCTTATAAAGTCTCAGGTTCTAATCAATGTGAACCAGATGTAGGAGAAGAGCAGACAGAGCTAGGGGGGTGGAGTTAAGTGTATCATCAGCATAGAGTTGTTGCATTCCCACAAGCGCTCCAAGTCCAATCCTTCCTGAATTCTGTTGACCCTTATCTGGTGCCAATTTAGTGTTGAACTTCAGTTGATCAGATTCTTGTGCGTAGGCTAAAATAAGTGTTTTATGCTGCAACTTTACGAATGGTCCCGATTCTTTGAGTCTGACACCAGGATACCTTCAACATTACAATACAGACCTGAGTGATGATTGGAGATGACCCTATTGCTGATACCTACAACCAAGAGGGCCATGGATGGTTTTTCACTGTAGTGGCACATAGATTTGGGAATCTCTTCCTTAAAATCTATAAGGCACCTATTGTTATAATTTTTATTTGGATGTTGAAAACCTGTTTTTTTCATGCAGGCCTTCTCTGAATGATTATTAGCTGGATGGGTTTTCACCCCCTCTCCTGTTAATTTTATTACATAAAATTTTTATACTTTTTTTTTGTAAGTTGAAAATAGCTTTGATGTGCTTTTGTACAGGAAGTGGTATAAATGTATTACATCACCATCATTATTTTTTTTCAATGTCTGTCTAATCTCCATCTGTAATCTTCTGTCAAGAAGCCATGGGGATAGGGGTGATGAATCTGAGAAACATGAGTCTCTCTGATTCCTTGTCCAAATCAATTATGCTCAATAAATACAGTTCCATAAACAGAGAACTCTTCCCTTTAAGACAAACTTGAATTACCTCCAGTGCAAATCTAATGGGCAAATGAGACAGTAAAATGTTATGATCTGAGTGCATTTACTAATAAGCCAATTATTAGCAGCGTGAACTGAATGATAAATATTCAATTACGACAAGCCCTACCTACATTTTTCCTATGAGTTGGCTGAGTTCTATTAAACCCAAAGCTTTGTCCGAGCACAAGGAATTAAACTGGATTTAAACATTATATTTGAAGAGGCCACTCTTAAGCATAAGCCATGGTGTGCAAAACACAACGGCTGAATTTATGCGACCTGCTTAGTCTATAGATTGAGTTGACTTGTTGTATCAATCCAACCACTGTCAAGTGTTTATCTATCAACTTTCTACAGCATCCAACTCCCAGCATTTCTAAATTGCAACTATACCAGTATATAATGTTAAGGCTCAAAAGTGTATATTAACACATCAAGGGAAGCATTTCATCTCAAATAGGATTGAACCTTGCCCAGGAGAACACTTTATTTGCATAAATAACGCTATCAAGCATCACATCCTCATAACAAAAACAGCCAAAAATAATTTTAAAAAACGGGGAACTAGACATGGTCTCTCACCATAATATTTAGGCACTAGAGGCTGCTCAATACAGCAGCAGATCATTCAGTAGTGTCCATCCCAATTCTTTCAGCACAGGATTCTATCAGATGTGTATGCCATTATTCAGTAATAAGCATTATGCAACAGCAATAGTTTCAGTTGGACAGAAATCTACCGTATTTTTCGGAGTATAAGACGCACCGGAGTATAAGACGCACCTTAGTTTTTGGGGAGGAAAATAGGGGAAAACAATCTGCCTACCAGGTATTCATCTGGCTAGCGTCCTTAGTCTGGTCAGCTTCAGCACATTATTTTATCCACTGGTTAGGACTTAAAAAAAGCTTCTTCGGAGAGAGTAACAATGAAAGAGCCTGCAAGCCAGTAAGAACTGGAAGATCGTTAGCACCTGGTTAGGGCTAGAAAAAAACTTATTCGGAGCAGCTTCAGCACATTATTTTATCCCCTGGTTAGGACTTAAAAAAACCTTCTTCTGAGAGAGTAACAATGAAAGAGCCTGCAAGCCAGTAAGAGCTGGGAAGATCGTTAGCACCTGGTTAGGGCTGGAAAAAAACTTCTTTGGAGCAAGTAGAGCAATGAAAAAAAAACATGCAAAGACTTAGGGCTGGAAAACATTCTTCTGAGAGAGTAACAATGAAAAAGCCTGCAAGGTAAGAGCTGGGAAGATCGTTAGCACCTAGTTAGGGCTGGGAAAAAAAGCTTCGGAAAAGCTACATTCGGAGTATAAGACGCACCCAAATTTTCAGCCACTTTTAGGGAGGAAAAAGGTGCGTCTTATACTCCAAAAAATACGGTAGTTATGGAATATCCCACTTGTTTTGGGGGGCTAGAAAGTTTAGCTCTTTGCTAAGCTTGAGTTGTCTTTTGAAGTTCTGAATTAAAAGCCATTAGGGACTCAAAGGGGACAGGCACATTGCAAGCAGAGGTAAGCCTCTGATGGAAATATCAGGGTCCGTTTGATTCTTCCTGATCCAAGAATCAAATCACAATGTGATCTGCTCATGCACAGAGTGACCAGAGCAGTAGATTGTGCACAAAGAGTCCTGGCTGATGAAAGCTGCCCTTTGCTCTCTGCGCTGTACTTTGCCAAGCTACGGATCCATGGCCATGAGAGAGGGGAACCAACTTGGCTTGATGATCGTGGACCTCTGAGCTGCCATGCAACACTGGACTTTGAGCAGCATTTCTTTCACAGAGTGATAGAACAAAACTGTGTTTATTATGCCCTGCACAGCTCTTCTTTTGACTGAAAAGCAGAACAAACACATTCATTTCTTAGACATCCCCAGAACCATTCAGAAAGAGTCCAGAGACAACCAAGTTAGAGAAGCCCTTCTGCATGTATGGGAGAAAATAAAGAAAAATTATTATACTAAAATACCAGTTTGGCTGTCAGCCATGGAGGCATTGATGTACCTCAATGTATTGGACTTAGATAAAATAGTAAGATATAAAGACTTATTAGATGTTCAAGGGAAATTAAAAACAAATCAAGAATTAAAACATCAAGGAATAGATATAAATTGGTGGCCGCATCTGCAAATCCAGGCAAGATACAAAAAAAGATTTAGAAAAATACGGCTTTTATAAGGAACAAGAGCTCGATAAAATATACAGGGGACGGAGGAAAAAATGATAACAAAAACATACAACTATTTCTTGAGATTTAAAATGGAAGAAGAAACTGTCAAAGAAACTATGATAATTTGGGCAAAGAATTTTGGGTACACCATTGAATTAGAGTATTGGGGAAAACTGTGGGAGAAAAATTATAAACTAACAATGTCGGCAGCTTATAAAGAAAATTTATATAAAATGTTTTATCGTTGGCATTTACCCCCAGCAAGATTGGCGAAAATGTTCCCAAATAGATCAGCGGAATGCTGGAAATGTAAGCACAAGCAAGGTACATTTTTCAAATGTGGTGGACATGTCCAAAAGCCAGGAAGTATTGGATCAAAATAAGAAAATGGCTAGAGGAAATCATGGAACAACAAATAGACTTAAAACTGGAATTATTTTTATTAGGTATAGTAAGAGGAAATTATTGTAAGAAAATTCAATATATTATACTGCACATAATAACTGCGGCCAGAATCGCCTATGCGCAAAACTGGAAAAAAGATAGTACTCCCTGTGATGGAATGGTGATAAACAAGGTGTTAGAATGTGCGGAGATGGACAGGCTAACAATGGAATTAAAAGGAAGAGCAGAAACGGAATATTATTTGACTTGGGACACATGGTATATCTGGCTAGAGAATAGAAGTAAAGAATAAGAACATAAAGGTAATTTAAGAGGTATTTTAAAGGTAAAAGGTATTATATATAGTTATGAAAAATGATACAATATATAGAACAGATATGTATATAAATGGAAAGGAAGAATAATGAAAATAACAGATATGTACTTATGAGTGATACTGATACTGGAGCAGTGTAAAGATTGAAAATGTGGTATAAAATGAAGAAAACTTTAATAAAATCTATAAGAAAAGAAAAGAAAAGAAAAGAAAAGAAAAGAAAAGAAAAGGAAAGGAAAGAAAAGAAAGAGTACCTATCAGATCAAGTAGGAAGATCTCTAGATATTTATTTGTTTGGGTGGAGGAAATATTCATCGCTTGTTGTGGACAGAGTTGGGACCAGGGGTGGGTGCCTCCCGGTTTGGACCAGTTCATCTGAACCAGTAGCGATCCACTGGTGACATCACGATGACATCACCGAACTGGATCGGTCGGTGCCGATCCATGGGCGCTGCTATCTTTTCTTTGAATTTTTTTTGAATTTTTTGAATTTATTTTTTCTTCTGAGCATGTGCAGAAGTCAAGTTTCTGGCACTGTGCATGTGGTCGCCATCTTGTTTTCGGCTTTCTTTTTTTTGCATTTTTTTGCATTTTTTTTGCATTTTTTTTTATTTTTCTTCTGAGCATGTGCAGAAGCCGAGTTTCCGGCACTGTGCATGCGATCACCATCTCGTTTTTGGCTTTCTTTTTAAAAAAATTAATTTATTTTTTATTTTATTTTATTTTATTTTTTATTTTATTTTTCTTCTGAGCATGTGCAGAAACTGAATTTCCGGCATTGTGCATGCGGTTGCCATCTTGAGGAAGCAAACCCACAGCGAGGTAAGTTGGAACCCACCATTGCTTGGGTCCCCTAAACTTTTCAGTCCCAGAAAGCGGCTGAAAAATGCCCTTCTCCTGTTTTTTAGCCATGCACCATTTTCTGTCCTTGCCCCCTTCCTGTTTTTATTTGGTTTTCCCTCCCACTTTGAAAGCAAAAGGAAGCGAGAGGGGGAAGGGGGGGGAAGAAGGATCCGGGAGTGGGAAGGGAAAGGATTGGGAAGAACAAGGAGGGATTCCCAGCTCAGGGAAGGCTTGGAGAATCCAGACCGTGCCTTTCCCCTTCTCTCTTGCAGTGCTTTTATTTCCAAAGCCCCCCCCCCAACTCCACTCTCTTTCCCTAAAAACGGAGCTCTTGGTCCGAAGCAATTGGTGTGAAACAAAAGCAAGATTTAAAGGAAACAAAGTTGAGCTAGTTTGTAAGGAAAACAAGTACTGTCAAGTTTCAGTGCAAACCCTACTAGCATTCCAAACTAATGAGTCTTAATGTCTGGTTAAACTGGGTAGTACTTCCATTTAAAGAAGAAAAGCATAGCTCAGACTATTGCTATGATTTTTTGCTCCTATATTCTGTTGTTTAGGTATAAATTTTGTTAATGTAGAAATTTTACTTAGAGCCTATTAAACAATAGAGCTAGCTGCCTGCCTGCAATCATGTGCATCTATTAGGAGTAAATCCCACTAAAAGAGAGTAGCCTTACTGCCAAGTAAATATGCATAGGCTTTACGTAGTTGAGAGATAGGGTATTGATTAGTATCAGGTGTATTATAGAGAGAAATGAAAACTTCTGTAACAACAGATACTTTGTGCCAAGACCAGGTAGGTGTTGTGTGTGTGTGTGTGTGTGTGTGTGTGTGTGAGAGAGAGAGAGAGAGAGAGAGAGAGAGAGAGAGAGAGACAGAGAGACAGAGAGACAGAGAGACAGAGAGACAGAGAGACAGAGAGACAGAGAGACAGAAGAGGAAGGAAGCACCACAAACCCTGGCACTAGACGTGGCTTCAGAAGACACTTTGAAACAGCACAGCAATTTAGGGCTGAAGACATCTCGGAGGTCATCTAGTCTAACCCCCCTGCTGAAGCAGGAAACCTTACATTGTCTGGATTATTTTGGTGCCTCTAACAGAGAGGAAAATTGCCAGAAAGGAGAAGGAGTTTACTAGGATAAGGCTGCCATGCAGAGGAAGGCAGAGATAGTCCTTGGTTTATGACCACAATTGAGCCCAAAATTTTGGTTGCTAAGCAAGAGCGTAGTTTCATCACATTTTACTCAATCGATGACATCTCCTGGCTCTAACAGTCATGTGCAAACTAGGGAAGTACATCTGAAGGCATGTGTAATGTTCTAATGTACAGAAGTTATGGTTAAATGTGTGGCAGAAAGTGGACTCTGGGTGTGTTTTTTCCAAATGCAGTTAAGTGAGGTTGAATGTGTATAGTTTTAGAAGAGGGGTGTGTGTGTGTGTGTGTGTGTGTGTGTGTGTATACATACATATATAGTATATATAGTAGATAATGTATATTTTTGTGTGCCTGTGTAATATGTATGTACACATATGGCATATATACATAGGATTAAATAGTATATTTTGGATGTTCAGTAGTAGTAAATAGATAGGGAAATTGTATCTCATTGAGGCCTTTGAGGCGAGAAGAGGCCAGGCACCCTAATCCTAACCCTAACCCTTGACATGAGTGACATCAAGTTAGCCAGGCCCACCCAGTCACACGCCCACCCAGTCACATGATCACCAAGCCACTCCCACCCAGTCACATGACCACAAAGCCACTCCCATCCAGTCACATGACTGCCAAACCACTCCCACCCAGTCACATGACTGTCAAGCCACTCCTACCTGGTCACATGACCGTCAAGCCACTCCCACAAAATTAAGCCACAAAAATAAGCCACGCTGACAGAGTGGTAGTACAAAATTTGGAACCCACCCCGGTTGGGACGTATTTGCTTGAAACAGGAGATTTGTTCTGAAATTTCCATATACTTTCCAGGAAGTTGATATCTTGTTTATTGTTGGGTGACTGCAGGTGGAAAGTGAACCTAGGATGGAGTGTTTAGGCAACTTGCAAGTTGTCCCAAGTGATAGGTCACCAATATGTAGAGGTGGTGGTGGTTTGCAAGGAGCCTTGATGCTTTTCTTCTGCTTCACTGTGCACCCCTCCCAAGTGCCTGTGAGCTGTCTCTCTGGTTAAAAGGAAAAACAAATAGAATTCATGCCAATTTCACTCAAGCTCCCATATATCCAACATGATGGCAGTGTAGAAGGGAGTGGTTCTCAGCACCTGAAAATTGCCATTGTCAGTCCTACTAGGTGGAACAGACAGGAAGCCAGCTCCACAATGAGGCTAAAACAAGGTTTATTGAGATTACCTATAATATCTGAATCTTGCAAGTCTGATTGTGTTGTGCCTTCTCTTTCTTATAATTCACTGAATTAGAGAGGCATCTGTGTGAGCTGCTTCTGAATGTTATCTATATTCTAGGCTTTAAAAATGCTCTAGCCCAGGTGTGTCAAACTGGATTTCTTCAAGGGCTGGATCAGCATTGTAGTTCCCCTCTGTGGGCCAGCCAGCCAGATGCCTCCTGCAACATCTTGCTGGCCAAAACGAGGCACGGAGGCGCACAAGGCCCCCTTGCCCCATTTTCGGCCTGGATGGCCTCCTGCATCACCCTGCTGGCCAAAATGGGGCATGGGGGGCCCTCATGCAGCTCTTCCATGCCTCATTTTGACCAGCAGAGTGCTGCAGGAGGCCGTCAAAGCCAAAAACGGGGCACAGTGGGGCTGTGCGCAGCCCCCCCATGCCCCATTTTGGCTGCCAGAGGCACTGCAGGCCGGTCCTTTGCTATTTCCAGGCCGGCCTAGCAGGCCAGATTTAAGCACCCTGCGGGCCAGATTCGGCTTGCGGGCCTTGAGTTTGACACCGCTGCTCTAGCCTGTTTTGCCTAGGAAACAGCTTTTGCATATGTCCATCAAGGTCATTTTCCTCACTTTCGACATTTATGAAGTAGGCAAAGTGGTGCAAGAGTAGACAAAATGATGCCCCTCACTCAAGTATGAAACCTTGTGTTGGCCGAAGCAGCAGAAAGGTCATCTGGGCCAGAAGTCGCAAAATACAACTGGCAGAACATGGTTCTCATTCATGTTTTAAATCAACATTTTCCATAACTAGGTTTGTTTTAGTCCTGTTTTTTTCATAAAAACATAGAAGCTAAGGGTAGGAAAGGATGTTAAGGATCATGTAGTCCAACCCCTTGCCCAATGCAGGAACTCAATACTACCACAACTAGAACAGCCATCTGTCTGTCCACCCACCCACCCACCCACCCATCCATCCATCCATCCATCCAGACTGTCATTGTTGAACAACTCTTACCATCAGGGGAATTCTTCCTGATGTCCTACTGAAGCTAAGTTTCTGGTAAATTAAACACACTTATCTTGCTTTGTCTTCTTGAACAATTCTGAACAATTCTGGCCCATTTTCTATGTGATAACTGTTCAGACAATGATCATGTCTTGTTCAGTCTTTTCTCCTCCAGGTTTAGCCTATACAGTGTTACTCATACGTTTTTCCTCCCTTGTCATTTTGCTGGCTTTCCTCTAGCAGATTCTAGTTGGTTTGTCAGTGTGCTTCCTAAAATGGAAGGACAAGGTGCAGTCTGATGATTGCTAGAGAGAGTTAACATTGTACTTCTGTTGATGCAGCTTAGAGTTTTCCTTCCTTCCTTCCTTCCTTCCTTCCTTCCTTCCTTCCTTCCTTCCTTCCTTCCTTCCTTCCTTCCTTCCTTCCTTCCTTCCTTCCTTCCTTCCTTCCTTGATCTTTCTGGCTCCATCCAATCTCCATTCCCACTCCACTCCAGGGGAAGGATATTGCAAAATCTCCATTCCCACCCCACTCTGGGGCCAGCCAGAAGTGGTATTTGCCGGTTCTCCGAACTACTCAAAATGTCCGCTACCGGTTCTCCGGAACCTGTCAGAACCTGCTGAATTTCACCCCTGGTTCATGGTGGAGTGACAGAAGAGCTCAGAATTTAGATTCAGGAATTTTGCTAAATGTACAGACAGTGGAAAACTGGCTTAGTGACAAAGTTTGGTGCAGCAGGAGGTGGGAGATGGACAGATGTGTGAGTCGCAAGGAGAAAAGGGAACAAAAGGGAATCTGTGGTTGAATTCTAAGGTTAGATTCTTGTAAAAGAGAGTATCTGTTTTTGAAGTCCATTTTTACTCAGGATACCCATTTACAGGCGTTCCACATGTTTCTCAGAATACACTGAATTGTTGTTTTATTTATTTTTTATTGAAACTTGCTTTGCTACGAATGTCATTCCAAAAAATAAAATAATATAGATACATTAAGAGAAATACAATAAATCTCACGCACAGTACAAAAGGCAAAACCCACTTAGAGTCCTTTGGGTATGGATCTGGGCGGCTCTTCTTGGTCTCCTTTTTCTGCCCATCCAGTGAAGGAGTTCCCAAGTAAAACTGGCCCAATTCATGTGGAGCCTTGGATTGAGAAGAACACCATGAAGATGAGAAGAAGAAGAGCAACAAGGGGGACTTTTAAATGCACCATGATATTTGCCTTTAGGGGCGAGTAGTTAGGCTTGAGAAGATGTGTGTGATTCAAGCTCTTGCCTGTGTTTCCTGTTCTCCAACCCTATCTTGAAATGATGAGCTGAGGGCCTATCTACACCCTGTATGCAGAACTCTATCATTCCAGAGCCATTTTTCCTGACTCTTCTCCCCACAGAACAGGACCGGGGAAAGAGAGATGAGTGAAGCTACTGGGAGTGGGGTGGGAAGAGTTAGGGAAACAGCTTGGAGGGTCTATCAAGTAGCAACTTCAGAGGAAGACAAATACAGTGTCCCAAGACTTAGAAGGCCGGTGGCAGCCCTGCATAGCACTACATTATACAGTATACAATGGTAAGAAAACAGGCTAGTTTACATCTTAGTGTAACTCGTTCTCTCTGAAAGAACAAACACTGTTGCTCTTTTGAAAAGAGTCCCCATGATAATACCACCCCTTCAATTTGGCTCAGAGTTCTTTTGAAGTTCGTGGGAGTCCAAAGGGAAGTGGAAAACTCATTTCTCACTTTTTGTCCATTCGGTTTTCTCTCGGCCTCCCATCCCATCTTTAGCTGCAACCACAAGCATCAACAACCATGTCGGGAATGTCTGTCTTGATGAGGTTGCTATTGGGGTCAAAGTATAGCAGAGAAAGGGCCCGTCGCTCTGTGGGGACGCAGCAGGAATGGCCTGTAATGGGGATATTGTTGGCTTTGACCAAATTGAAGACAGTCGTGTGGAAGGAAGCTGCCACCCCAGGCACACCTGCCAGGTGCATAGGGCATTCGCCCATGCAATAGTTGATCTGATAGCCCTCTGGCTTGAAGATCCACTCATTCCAACCAATGTCCCGAAAATTTACGTAATAGTCTTTTCGACAGCACAAATCTGAGTTCTGGTCACAGCTCAGGCTGCGTTTGGTGACCCGATGGCCCGATTCTTTTATCTTCGCCTTCACCACCAAGTACGGCTGATGAGAGTTGCTACTGGTAGCCATCAAAGACATAATGTTAGGACGGCAGCCTTCGCAGTGCAACTCCAAGCGTAAGGTTTTGTCTTCGTGCTCAAAGAAGTCCTGCAAAGCTGGCATGAGGGAAAAGGTGTGCCAACCACTCCCCTGGTTTCCCAGCTGCTGCTGTCCCAGCACCACTTGTGGCTGTCCTGCGACATAGATCTGTATTGTGATGTTTTTGTGCGCCTTAAGGTGCAGCCACAACTGGGCCTTCAAGACATGCATGGCTTGGTCTTTGGTATGGGTGAGCTGGAACTGAAGGAGGCCAGAAGGCTCTGTGGAGGAGAAAATGGTGAAGGCAAACATCAGTATCAGTATCCTCTAAGCTGCCAGCCCCAAACCAGAGCCCGAGTTCTTCTAAGGGGTGAATGGAGGGTTTTTTTTTGGTCTTTACTTATTTTATTTTACTTATTTGCTACATTTGCATTTAGCCTCATATATTGTATATTGCTAGCTGCAGTTCAGCTTTCAAATCTCACCAGGCTCAAGGTTGACTCAGCCTTCCATCCTTCTGAGGTCGGTAAAATGAGGACCCAGATTGTTGGGGGCAATATGCTGAACTCTGTAAACCACTTAGAGAGGGCTGTAAAGCACTACGAAGCGGTATATAAGTCTAAGTGCTATTGCTATATTAATCTGCCTTTAAAAGCATGCTGGCCAAGAACTCCAACAAGTTTGAAAGGCACCAGGAGGGGATGACCAATGCAGCTTGTTGGATTGAAAGCACGGAATTGTCTTAGGAAGTCTCAGTGAGGTGTGTTGTTGTTTTTTAGCTCAACTCCTTCTTTAGCTTTGAATTTGAAATTGAGCTATGCTACTCAGTCCAAGCAGCCCTAATAGCAACTGCAGTAGTAATAATCATAATCACAACAGCGCTGTTTCAGTGTTTCAAGTTATGGGTATGCAAATAAATGCAAAAAAAAAAAGATAATTTCACTTGCTCTCTGAACAGCATTAAATATATACTTTTGCCTACTTTAGATATATCTTTGGTGTGACTAGTCTGTACATCACAAAATATGGGTCCTAAATTGTAAACAACCTTACAATAATGTGCTTAGAAGCTTCACAGGAAAGCTTGCCCAAGATGAGATGGCCATGTGCATATTAAACCTGTTCACCATACAGTTCCATCAGGCATTAATATAAAAATCATCACAGAATGAAGTTATTGCATATACATGAATTAAATCTGAGCAACCTTCAACACAGCAGTGTTGGGGTTGAATCCGTTCTTGCGTTCTGTGTGATATGTAAGGCATTCTCCAAGAACCCTGAGTTATGGGGTTTACTGGGCCAAATCCAAAGGATGCAATCAGAAATATGGACGACTACATGAAACACTAAGCCAGTGAGATGTCTACACAACTGTGCAGAATATTCCTGCAACTACCTCTTTTCTATATGGATGAAGAGAGAATGACAGGCAAGCTTCTTTTAAATCTGCCTGTTGGCTATCAAAGACATTGGTTTATAAAAATTTTTTTAAAAAAGCAACCCTTTGACTTTATCCTTTTTAACCAGCTGCATCCCATTATTTCATCTCAGATTGCATTTTAAGCAAAGGAAAAAATAAGAGCAACAGCTGCAGGAAACAAACATTAAAAAAAAAGATAGTAAGTCAATTTGATAGAATCTTCAATGACTGTGAGGGTTCTTTTGTCCTCCTGATGTTCTGGATCATCTGGTTTTTAGCTTCTGGTTTCTTCCACTATGGCAAAACCTGCAATGATAGTATAACATTGCCCAATTCCCCAGTGGCTGCACTGGAACAGGTAAATGGGAATTGTAGTCTTTCAACATGATAAGGTTCCATGAGAGATTAAGGGGGGGGACTGTATACAGTTTTTGAATACAGGTGTTTTTTTTTAATCACCAGAACCTTATCCCATTTTTTTAAACTAACAGGTTCCAGGATTTCAAAAAAGTTTGAAAACTTCCAATCTAGCAGATTTTAAAGATTCAGCTAGTTGGATAAAGTTATGACAATGCCAAATGTATATATTTCTGACAACAGAAACATGCAGTTCTTTGGCAGAGGAAGTGATCTCTGTGTAGATCTGAGATGCCACAGGAAGCTAGATCTGATGAGAAAGAGGTAATTTGTTCCCATGGATCAGTAGACCCAAAACACACATTACCTTTTCCCTTTTGCATCTGATGCATTCCAGCACATAGTCAGGCTCTAACCTAAAACCATGGGCTTGATTTCAGGAGTAATTTGTAGCCTTTCCTCTCCAAGCACATTTTTAAAGGTAGCAAATTATGGAGCAGAAGGACATATGCATAAAGGATCTGTGTGCTCTCTGGTCTAGCGTATTCAGTCCTTGGCCTGCACATTTGGAAGACATAACAGGCACTCACCTGTCTCTGCAAAACTAATGATCTCGTACCCTTGCTCATCAGACTCTGTTTTTTCCCAGCTGGAGAAGTGCCCTGTCCCATCTGTCCAGCCTTTGCCCATGTGTAGTCGCCGCAGGGCATTGGCCACCGCCACACGTGGCACAGGGTGGGTGATGTTGGGCCTCTCGCGCAGGTTCAGTTTCTGGAGTATCTGCTGCTTGGCTACTTCGATCAGGAAGGCTTTCTCGGCACTGGGTTCCAGTGGGGGCATCCTGCAGGAGGGACAGCTTGGCTTTCCTTCAACCCAAGCCAAAGAAGTCCATAGTAAGGTCAGTGCGGCTAGAGGAGTCCAGCTTCCTTGGAGGCTGGAGGTGGAAGCCATGAAGCACTCAAGTAGCGAGATGCAGTGAAGAATGATGTTGATAGGAAGTCTAGCGGCAGTGCCAGGAACTCATGGATTGTGCCTCTGCTGCATCCAGGGTGCTTGGCAGTCTGCCTAGAGTCAGAAGAAGACAATCGGCTCCAGCACCTCTGAGACTTTCTGGTTACCAGGACCTGCTGCTGTTGCCAGAACAGGAGGACTATCTCCCTTAAGAGATCTCAGCTCATCAACTGGCTATTCCCAAGTGTCAGCCTCTACATTTGTCATTCTAGCAGCCTTGATCCTGCCCTTTGTCCCTCTGTGATTGGCTGGCTGCCTTCTGGTGCTCAGAGGGAGGTTTTATCCAGATGGGGAGAGAGCCAGAGTTTAGCAAAAGAGTGGGAATGGGTGCCTGGGGAGAGGAAAGACTGAGCCCCAAACAGGGAGGATGTGAAGGGAGGTGCAAGTGCCCTTTGCTCTAGATGGGGCTGCTGAAACGCGAAAGTAACATTGAGAGCAGGGATGGGGGAAACTTGACAGAAGAGGAATTCACAGGAAAAAGGGGTTGTGCATGAGCCCTTTTTTGTTTTTTTAAAAAATCTTGTCATGGTGCACTTCATGGTAAACAGTACCTTTGGGAGCAAATAAGAAGATTGTTATAAAAGATGAATAACACGTGCAGTGCACAAGGAGCGCTTTGTGTGTGTGTGCATATATATATATTATATATATATATAAATAATGTGGTTATCTTCCTACTTGACAAGTTTTGATGTCTGTAGAATGCATGGCAGGTGTATCCCTAAAAGAAATTGGGCTTAAAGATCAGGACTCTTCCCCCAGTTTTCAGGAACTACTGGTACAAAGCCTTTATCAGCTGCTAATAAACTGGGGAGAACGTTAAAATCCCACCTCTGCATTTTATATGCTTAATACCAAGCATGGCTTCATAGCACCCGTTTTCATTGGAGCGACACTACCTTCATTCCTGGTCTGCTGCAATTCTAGCAACCATTGATCCTCTCCGAATAAGACTTTTGTCTTATTCAAAACATGCCCTTTAAATCTTAGGCCTAGTGTGGCTTTTTACTTAGGGTCTGAATTAGGCTTTTGGCTTGAAATCCAGCTTGGAGCAATGTTGCAAGAGCAGAGGAAGATCTCTGCATGAATTCTAAAGTAGCTACCCTTTGGTGGAAATTTTTACTGTGCAGAGGGAGCAAAACAAACTGTTTGATCCCAAAGCGTTAGTAAACCCAGTAGATCAATTCTACTAATCTACCCCTTCCCAGAAGTGCTAGTGAACTTGAGTTTTCTTCAGCCGGTAAGACTAGAATACAGAGAATACATTATATTTAGCATGCAATAAATATTATATCTTTAGCACGCTAAAGATAATGCCAATGAACGCTGATGTCCAAGACAGAATATTCAAAGGGCATGACTGCAGATACAGGACAAAGGAAGATAATCTAGAAATGATTCACACATCATACATCATTCACACATTCCCCACTGCTAAATTAAAACGCAATCCATTGAATCAACAGAAAACGATACTGACTAGAAACTTCGCAGTCTCCATGTCCAATCCCTATCTTACCCCTATCACCACTATTTTTGTAAATGGTATGTGGGAATGACATAACAGAATAACAGAGTTGGAAGGGACCATGGAGGTCTTCTAGTCCAACCCCCTGTTCAAGCAGGAGACCCTATACCATTCCAGACAAATGTCTGTCCAGTCTCTTCTTAACAACTTCCAATGATTGCAGCTTCTGAAGGCAAGCCGTTCCACTGGTTAATTGTTTTCACCATTAGGAAGTTTCTCCTTAATTCCAGGTTGCTTCTCTCCTTGATTAGTTTCCATCCATTGTTTTTCTTGTCTCGCCTTCTGGTGCTTTGAAAAATAAGTTGATCCCCTCTTCTCTGCCATAGTTTTGTTGGCTGGAAATGATGGAAGTTGTCATTCAATAGACTTGGGGTGTATCAAAGTAGAGAAGGCTGCTTTAGTCACCTGTAGTCATTTTATCTGGATGGAGAACCTGGGCATCCAACGCCATATCTCAATTCATGTGGCTCCCTAAAGAGCTGATCCATATGAAGAAGAAGAAGAGAAGAAGAGCCGAGGTGGCGCAGCGGTTAGAGGCAGGTACTGCAGGCCACTTTAGCTGACACTGATCCACAGGTCAGCTGTTCAAATCTCACTGGCTCAGGGTTGACTCAGCCTTCCATCCTTCCGAGGTAGGTAAAATGAGGACCCAGATTGTTGGGGGCAATATAAATATATACATTGCTTACTGGTGTAAACCGCTTAGAGAGTGCTTGCAGTGTGAGGCGGTATATAAATGTCACAAAATAAATAAATAAATAAATACTTCCAAAAGCCCGCGATAGGGAGTCCTCAACTTAGGAAGGTAACTGAGCCCACAATTTCGATCGTAAGTTGTGATGGTCTTAAAACGGGTCATCATGTGGCCACGTCCGATTTTACCATCTTTTCTGTGTGTAGTCATTAAGGAAATGTGGCAACTGTAAAGTGAACACAATGGTCATTAAACAACTCCATTGTTCGCTATGGGGCGTTTTTCACCAGAAACCAGAAATAAATGCTGGTTTCCAACAAAACCACCGTAAATTACAGTAATATGACTACAGGGCACTGCAAATGCCTGTAGCAATAGCAATAGCAATAACACTTAGACTTATATACTGCTTTACAGCCCTCTTTAAGCGGTTTACAGAATCAGCATATTGCCCCCAACAATCTGGGTCCTCATTTTACCAACCTGGGAAGGATGGAAGGCTGAGTCAACCTTCAGCTGGTGAGATTTGAACTGCCAAATTGCAGGCAGCCAGCAGTCAGCAGAGGTAGACTGCAGTACTGCACTCTAACTACTGCGCCACCGCGGCTGTAAATGCGGGCCGGTTGCCAAGCACCCGAAATGTGGTCATGTGACTGCGGAGGGAGAGAGGGACATCGGAACTTCAAATCCAGATCTTAAGTCCTATTCTTGGGGTCCACTGTAAGTTCAAACTGTCGCTAAGCGATCCGTCATAAACCGAGGACTATCTACATGTGCTTTTATGCTCTTTTAGTTGGGAAAGCACACTAAAGAGATAGTAGAAAGCCTGAAAACAGACTTAGTTAAAACGTGAAAGAGTGGAACAGCCTCAGACTGCTCCAATAAGCACAAGGGGGAGGGGGGAAAGCAGAAAATTCTGCGTCCCACCGCATGGCATTTGCATTATCACCCTGCCTATTGCTGTGATTGCCCTTTAGATGGATATGCTTCCCCTGTGGCCAATGACGAAGTGGCCAACCTTTGTACCGCACTTCATTAGCCAGCCAGAGAGAAATCGCCCCAACCTCCGGATTCACCTGTGAGCTCATACAGCTCCCCCATTTTTCAGAAGCTCCGAAGCCCTTATCAGCTGCTAATAAACCCCTGATAAGCAAAGGGAAGGAAGATGGATTGCAAGCACCCAAGGATTTGCGTCTCTTTATGGTGATGTCTGTCAGGTGCAACATCACTCCACTGCTGCTCAAGGGTTCTGCCACCTTGAGATATCAGCTAAGCTTTGCTCAGGTGTCAAGGTCCCTCACCTGATTTTTCAATCATCGTGTCCCTTCTCCAATTCCATAGGTGGAACATATGATGCAGAAGAAAACGTATTGCAAAGCTAACTTCAGAATCATAATTTTGGTTGCAAAAATGAGCCTGGAGTTTTCCCTCTGTTCTTTACACCTGGCAGCTTAAGTGCTTCAAGTCCAGTTTTTATGCTACGGCTATGATTTATTATGGAGGTCCACTCCAGACATTATTGTCTTCCATTTCTAATCTTCCTGTGCTTCTGTTGTTTCCCCCCCTTCTCTTTAGTAGAAAAAAAAATCCAACAATGAATGGAAATGGAATACCAGAAGAGAACATCTGTATCCCATCTTTATTATTTTCTTTACAAATAAGGCAGTGAATATATGCAACTCACCTTCCTCCTTTTCCCCACAACAACAACAACAACAACAACAACCCTGTGAGGTGAGTTGGGCTGAGAGAGAATGACTGGCCCTAAATCATCCAGCTGGCTTTCATGGCTAAGGCAGGACTTGAACTCATAATCTCCTATTTCCTAGCCTGGGCCAAATTTGGTGCTCCCTGAGCTTGGTTGTTTGCTTGCAGACATTTCATTACCCAGTTACTGTATACAAACAGGGAGCAAACTCCAAACTCACTAGTACTGATCATGTTACCTACTTCGGTAATGAAACATCTGCAAGCAAACAACCAAATTCAGAGAGCCCCAAGAATGCCACAGAAAAGAAATATAAGTAATCCTCGACTTATGACCACAACTGAGCCCAAAATTTATGTTGCTAAGTGAGAAATTTGTTAAGTGAGTTTTGCCCCATTTTACAACTTTCCTTGCTACATTTGCTAAGTGAATCACTGCAGTTGTTAAAAGTGACACAGTTGTTAAGGGAATCTGGCTTCCCCATTGACTTCGCTTGTCAGAAGGGATCACATGACCCTGGGACACTGCAACCATCATAAATATGAACCAGTTGTGAAGTCTGTGAATGTAAAGTACATGACCATGTGGATGCTGCAATGGTCATAAGTCACTTTTTTCAGTACCATTGTAACTTTGAATGGTCACTAAACAAACTGTTGTAAGTCAAGGGCTACCTGTAACTACATAGTAGCTTCGGATTAATAGCACAAAGAATTGTGTATTTTACAACAACCAAAGTGGAAAATTACTGTGGGTCTCTAAGATCCTTTCTACTATATCAGATTTTAATAGAACCAAACCCTTAATATGTTGATAGTAAAGAACTGGAAGCATGTTAATGTATTATCTTTTCTATCCTATGCTTTTTCCACCTGCCAGTATTTTTCAGTAGAAAAAAGACAATAAGGAGACTTAAACAAGTATCAATGAAGTAGTGATGCTGCAAATAACAATGAACAAAGCCTTTAAAAAGGAGTTCTTGAATGAATAGATTACTCCCATCACACCCCATGATAAATAAAATTATTCTTGCAATAGAGTTGTTTAATATGTGCCGTATTTTTGGAGTATAAGACGCACCGGAATATAAGACGCACCTTAGTTTTTGGGGAGGAAAATAGGGGGAAAAATCTGCCTACCAGGTATTCATCTGGCTAGCGTCCTTAGTCTGGTCAGCTTCAGCACATTATTTTATCCCCTGGTTAGGACTTTAAAAAACCTTCTTCGGAGAGAGTAACAATGAAAGAGCCTGCAAGCCAGTAAGAGCTGGGAAGATCGTTAGCACCTGGTTAGGGCTAGAAAAAAACTTATTTGGAGCAAGTAGAGCAATGAAAAAACCCTGCAAAGACTTAGGGCTGGAAAAACATTCTTCGGAGAGAGTAACAATGAAAGAGCCTGCAAGGTAAGAGCTGGGAAGATCGTTAGCACCTAGTTAGGGCTGGAAAAAAAGCTTCGGAAAAAGCTACATTCAGAGTTTAAGACGCACCCAAATTTTCAGCCACTTTTAGGGAGGAAAAAGGTGTGTCTTATACTCCCAAAAATACGGTAGACTGTTGGCGAGGATATTCATGTCAGACAAAAATACCAAATACTGGCCTCCCTTCCTCCCATCGTGATCCAGAAGAATCCACAATGTAATCCGGCTGGATTCAATCAAGAAAATGTCCCCGGTTTACCAACGGGAACAAGTGAAGCATACCCCAAACTCTATCATTTTACTAAATGGGAATGAAGCAGGGGTGGGTTCTTACTTACCTCGCTGCCGGTTTGCTTACTCCCGCGCCGTGTGGGCGCACCTCATGGGCGCACGTGTGCTTCACATGTGCGCGCATGCGCAGTACAAAAAAAGCCAAAAAATAAAAAAGCCAAAAACAAGATGGCGACACATGCACAGTGCCAAAAACTTGGCTTCTGCGCATGCACAGAAAAAAACCCCAGAAAAAAAAAGAATTGCAATTTTTTTTAAAAAAAAGATGGCGGCGCCCATGGACCGGCACTGACCAATCCGGTTCCATGACACCATCATGACATCACCAGCGGCTTGTATCGGTTCGGGCGAACCAGTCCGAACCGGGAGGAACCCATCTCTGGAATGAAGAATACCGAACATGGCCGATTTAGCTACATTCAATTGTTATAAAATACCAAACAGATAAATAGGAATAACTATAAAAAACACCGTGAATTGAGAGCCCAGGGTGCACAAACTATTGACTGAATTTGCATGTTTTCCTAAGCCATTTTTAAAATCCCTGCCAAAGGATTTCTTGTAAAAAAGCTAGTCTCAAGGTCTGTAGGAAAGCAAAATATTACATAATAAACATATTACATTATAAGCATGTAGGATCGTCCATATTTTCCTCCTTTTTCTCCCTATATAATTTTATCCTTGGGAGCAAAAATCCCTCCATCAAATACAACCTCCAACATGAGGGTAGGAGCAATCAGCAATTGCTCCAACTACTGGTAAGATAGAAAGATCCAGAGGAGACATCCCAAACAAATCCCCAAGATCGGTCACTTCAAAAGGTAAAAGGTACCTAGAATGTTATATCAACAAGACAGTAGCGCATGCAAACAAACTACAGTGCAATTTATTTCCGGATGGAGAATGAAGGAAGACTTTTGCTTAGAAATGTTAACCATCTCTTACAACTAAGTCAACAAAAGGAAAGCACATCTGCATCAGATCATAGTGAGGAAGCAAGCTGTAATTGCAGAATCCACAGCCTTATGGCTTAGTTAAGGCAGAATTTAATGGGGTAGAGATCGTAAGCTGCGTCTGAGGTTTTCTACAGGGATGTGTTTCTGATGACATTTTATGTGGCTCTGCCCACATCTTCATTAGAATTTGCAGTGATTCACTGACTCTCAAGATTGGGGGGGGGAACCTATTCTTGGTTCATGTTTTCATGTGTTTTTAATATTTTTAAAGATCTGGTAATAAGATGGCAACCTGGATGGTCAACCAAGAATTCTGCATTAGCATAAATGCCATGGAACTCATGAGTGCCTGTTGACTTCCCAAATTGCTTATGTTTTGCAACACTGAAAATGGACCGGGATACAAACAAGATCTGCACCTTTCCACAGAAATACAGTATGGATCAAGAACCAGCTAGGTCCAAAACCACTGAGATAGGAAGTTTTCAACTCAGCATTCATGTGCCTAGCATTCATGTGTTCAACTCAGCATTCATGTGCCTAGTAAGAACACTGACATTGCTTACAGGGAGTTTCTTGGCAATTAACCACCAGGAAACACAGCGTGGGCAATGCCTGAATTTGTGTGATTGCAAACAGCTCCAGGTTGCTGTTTGGGGTATGAATGTTCCAGGACATCATCTTCAAATAGGGTATTTTCTATTGAATGTGGAGCCGATCATGAACTCCTATCTTTTTATTTTGAAAGGCAATCAAAGAAAAAAGTAAGAGCTCTCTAAGTCTCAGGGCTGAAAAGATAAAGGAAATTTTGGAAGCTTGAAAGCGATGGATTCCCAGGGCCTTCAATTATTTCCATTTGCTCTCTTATTAGAACAAATTGAATAAATTTGCTGATTAGGTGGGTGTCCCCTTTTTAAAAAAAAATGCAGTGTATTTAAAGGCAGGAAATATGCACACTTGGCCATAGCTTTAATCTTCATTGTATGATCCACTGATCATAGTACGAGGGTGAGTCAAAACGTAATGCCATTTTCTTTAGGACAGGTATAATTACCAACATAGGAACATGTAGCATACATCAAAATGAAGCTGGTCCTCTGTGGATCACATCCCTACTTCTTGGCCATAGCTTTAATCTTCATTGTATGATCCACTGATCATAGTACGAGGGTGAGTCAAAACGTAATGCCATTTTCTTTAGGACAGGTATAATTACCAACATAGGAACATGTAGCATACATCAAAATGAAGCTGGTCCTCTGTGGATCACATCCCTACTTCTCAACATAGTCACCGTTTCTCTCAATAGCAATGTTCCACCTTCGAATGAGAGCATGTATCCCTGCCTCGTAAAATTTTGTTGACTGTTCTTTGAGCCACTTCTTCACTGCAGTTTTCACTTCCTCATCACTGGAATAATGTTTGCCTCTCAAACCCTCTTTCATGGGGCTGAAGAGATGATAGTCTGAAGGCGCTAAATCTGGTGAGTATGGAGGATGCGGTAAAGTTGTCCACCCGAATGAGGCAAAAGTCAGTTGGAAAAATCATGGCGACTGTCTTTTGGGATGCTCAAAGTGTTATTTTATTTATTTATTTATTAGTGAGATTTATATACCGCCTCACAGTGCAAGCACTCTCTAAGCGGTTTACACCAGTAAGCAATGTATATTTATATTGCCCCCAACAATCTGGGTCCTCATTTTACCTACCTCGGAAGAATGGAAGGCTGAGTCAACCTTGAGCCGGTGAGATTTGAACCGCTGACCTGCGGATCATAGTCAGCTAAAGTGGCCTGCAGTACTGTACTCTAACCGCTGTGCCACCTCGGCTCGTATATATTTTGGTTGTTTTCTTGCCAAGAGGAGAAACAATAAACTCTGAGGCCTGCATTGAGACCTTGATGAGGCTCAGAGCAAGAATCCGACGAGTGAGACCCAACTTGCCAATTGACAAAGTCCTCCTTCTGCATACAATGCTCGACCACACACAAGCATCAGGACAAGGGAGACAATCACCTCATTTGGGTGGACAACTTTACTGCATCCTCCATTCTCACCAGATTTAGCGCCTTCAGAGTATCATCTCTTTGGCCCCATGAAAGAGGGTTTGAGAGGCAAACATTATTCCAGTGACGAGGAAGTGAAAACTGCAGTGAAGAAGTGGCTCAAAGAACAATCAACAAAATTTTACGAGGCAGGGATACATGCTCTCATTCGAAGGTGGAACATTGCTATTGAGAGAAACGGTGACTATGTTGAGAAGTAGGGATGTGATCCACAGAGGACCAGCTTCATTTTGATGTATGCTACATGTTCCTGTGTTGGTAATTATACCTGTCCTAAACAAGATGGCATTACTTTTTGACTCACCCTCGTAGATAACAGCTTGGAACCAACTCTGGAAATAAAGCATTTCTCCCCGCTTGATCAGAGGACTAACTCATCTATAGCTTCTTTCTGTTTTTCTGTAACGTGTAGATGTACTTCCTAAAGTTTCATATTGCCCCAGGATCTCCAAAACCTGCAATTGAACTGAAATTGTTATTGTGTTAGAAGGGGAATATTATAACTGGAGAGTGGTTAGATTCATATATTTCATTTTAATCAAATGCAGATGTAAATTAAAGCAAATGTACTTTTTGTCCAGGCTTCACCCATTTTTTTGGAGTGAAGCCCCTGGCATGTCATTAAAGGACTGAGTGGCCTTTAGCCTGGAAAGACTTAGCCTGGAAAAAATTGTGATCATCTCTGGTGTAGGAGTCTGAAGCGAAGATCTCAGATGTGGTATAGTGGTGGGTTTCTACTGGTTTGACCTGGTACAGCGAACTGGTAGCAGCGGTGGTGGGAGGCTCCGCCCACCCGCTCGAATGTCATCAAAAACGCTCTGCGCATGAGAAGCATTGTGCATGTGCAAAGTGCCTGCGCATACCCGCATGCTCCCGTTCCCGAACCGGAGCAAAGGTAAGTAGAACCCACTACTGATGTGGTGTGCATCATTTGAAAAGGTTCCACCACCAACTTTAGCAGAAAGAAGCCCATCTGATACAGAGGTGGGTTCTTGCCGGTACGCTCTTACCTGTTGGTCGCCGCAGAGCCGAAGAAGCCGGTGGCGTTCGCGGTGCGGGGTTTCCCCCGCCCGCTTTCCCCTGCCTGCCTGGATGCCACCATTTGCGTTCTTTTGCCCTCTGCGCAAGCAGAACACTTTGCGCATGCGCAGAGGGCAAAAGAATGCAAATGGCGGCGTCCAGGTGGGTGGGGGAAAGTGGGCGGGGGAAGCCCTGCGCCGCAAACGCCACCGGCTTCTTCGGCTCTGTGGCGACCAACAGGTAAGAGCGTACCGGCAGGAACCCACCTCTGATCTGATATTTGTGGAGCTGACTGTTATGGTAAAAAGGAGTCCCTGCGGATTTTACTCCGCTAGTCATTGCCGACACTAGAGGGCAGTGCTCATCTCCATTTCAAGGGCCATGGAGCCAGCACTGTCGGGAAAACGTTTCCACGGTCATGTGGCCAGCATGACAATACAGAACGCGGTAACCTTTCGTGTTGAAGTGGTACCTATTTATCTACTCACATTTGCATGCTTTCAAACTGCTAGGTTGTGGCAGGAGCTGGAGCAAAGATGGGAGCTCACCCCATCTCACAATGCTTGGGTCTTAAACCTGGATTGTAGGCTTTCCAGCCGACAAGCCCAGCATCTTAACCGCTGAGCCATGGCGCCGCTGACCGTTATGGAGGCTTATTTAATTGTGTCTGAGAGAGACATAACAGGAGAGTTGGTTTTGGCCAAAGGTGGAGGCAATGTGTAAACAGGATCGTCTGGGAAAAATTTCCTCTGCAACATTGTGCAACTGAAGGGCTAAGATCAAAGGTCATAGCACACTAAGACTGTTGGCAGCATAGCTCCAGGAACAGGAGCTATGAATGTAAATAGTTAGCAATTGGCCTTGGCACGATGCCAGGGCATGTGTCACACACTGCTTCTACCTGCCTGGAGACGCCAGCCACAGTGAAAGGAAGGACTACAATGCTGTTCCTGGGGACCTAAAGCTGGGGACCAAAATGTAGTTTCACAACAGCATGGGCTTCACAGTTATTCATAAAAAGACAGAAAAGTGATGACACTTCAGCTACCATACCCCAATGGAAAACAAACACGAGGCATGGTGGCATAGAACTCTCATATGTCCTAGTGCAGTGATGGCAAACCTATGACACGTGTGCCACAGGTGGCACGCAGAGCCATATCTGCCAGCACGCGAGCCGTTGCCCTAGCTCAGCTCCAGCACACATGTGCGCCCCAGCCAGCTGATTTTTGGCTTGCACGGAGGCTCTGGGGGGGGCATTTTTGGCTTCCAGAGGGCATCTGGGGGGATGGGGGAGAGCGTTTTTGTCCTCCCCAGGCTCCAGAGAAGCCTCGGGAGCCTGGGGAGGGTGAAAAATGGGCCTACCGGGCCCACCAGAAGTTGGGAAATAGGTCGTTTTTGCCCTCCCCAGGCATTGAATTATGGGTGTGGGCACTCACGCATGCGCGATAGCACGCACTTTTGGCGCCCGAGGAAAAAAAGGTTCGCCATCACTGTCCTAGTGAATCCGTGAGGATTTAAAAAAATCTTGTCGTTATGGAATTGATTTTTTGTTTTATGCTCTGTTGGTTCTTCCGATGGATGGAAGGGAGAACCGTGTTAATTTCGTACCTCTGGGGAGCAGCAGACCTCAAAGGTTCAAGCCTACTTCTACACCAGGATGTCCCACCTAACTTGAACCATCAGACTTTCAAGATTAGAGAGTGTGACAATCAGACAAGCAAGACCTCAAAACTGGGATTTTCAAAAAGAGTTCAGTCCTGTCATCTTTTAAATGTTTACCCTTCACCCTTGGAAATTGGGAAGCCGAAAGGAAATCATTTGGGGGTTCAGGGACACGAGAGAGTGCTTTCAGTGACAGCATATCACACAAGGCTGCTTGGAATCGGTGCACCATAACCACAGAGGAAATACATTTACCTTGATGGACAAGCAGGTAAACTTAATCTGTACTGAATTTAAGGCAAGAGCATTTGAGTGCCTTTCTGGATTCTCAGAGCTCCAGCTTCTAATCCAAAGAGCATCTAAGGGAATCTAGGCCAGAGGTCAGTATGGTATTTTGAGATTTACTGTACACATTGCATAAGCCACTGATCAATAGAACATTTCTCAGAAAGCGAGCCTCACACCCAACTCACGTGCTAATGAGAAACAGAGTGGCATGATTGAGAGGATGTGAGCTTCAGCAGAGCTAGCATTTAGGATGGGCTGCTTAGGGATCCGATTAGCACATCCCACTATACCACAATTTATTTATTTCTTTATTATTTATTTATTTTAGTGTTCTTATATGCCGCCCTACTCCCTGGGGACTCAGGGCAGCGTACAACATGTAAAGAACAACTATAAAAACTTTAACTATAAAGTTAAAAACTTTAACCACGGTTTTGGAATAAATCATCATTGGATGAATATCTATGGAGAGTCTCAATCATCCTTGAAAAAGCACCTTTGGGATCACCTATGGATAGTACACTTTGTGCTAAGCCATAGTTTACACATCAGAGTGGCTGGATGCACACAATGCAATAGACCACAAAACAAACAGCCCACACGGTAATTAATGTTACAAAGTAATTTGGGGTTCCCACATTATGCTAAGACATGGTTTGTTTAACCATTGTTTATGTACCGAACAATTTCCCAATATTTACATTACCACCAGTCCAATCCTGACAGATTCCAGGTGAATAATAATACAATAAAAGCATTTGATATAAGAGAGAAAATGTAAATAGAATAAACCCAGTGCCTAAGAACAACTAAGACCTTAAAGTATGTTCAAATGTAATAGTTTTAACTTTGTGAAAAATATGCAGGGCTGGGGACATAATTCCAGGGGGAGAATGTTCCAAAGAATTGGGGACTACCACTAGCTTGGTATGTGAAATACTGTCACGGTGTGAATTTATGATTGTCAGCTGTACTCATATGTCAGACTTTATGACCCAGAGATTCATAGCAAAGTAAAGCAGTCACGTGAAGAGTGAACTGCGCATATGCACATTCCATTCTATCCTCCATTCTTCTTCTGCTGCTAGCCCTCTCCGGGAGAGGACGTATGTTTTTAGATTGTCAAGATGTAGTTATTAAGATTTACTGTTTTTGTATTCTTTTATACTGAAATAAATATCTTGTTATTTTTAGACTTCATACTCGAGTTAACTTTGTTAGGGGTTAGCTCCAAAGAGAAAAGATCTCGTCACCTCTAAGGCTTATTTTTTAATTCCGTCAAATACACTAAGCCATAAACCATGGTTTACAACCACAGTTCATGCAACATGCTAGCTGAAATTAATCAAACTACTTTATTTATTTATTTGTGTTTTTATTTATTTAATCAATCAATCAATCAATCAATCAATCAATCAATCAATCATTTGATCACCATGGTAATTTTAGGTAACATACAACCATGTAATAATTACATTTAATAATAAAGATAGAAGAACAACAACATACAACTGCATCCCTTAGCAGTGGAAATTCTGGTCCCAATTGCTGTCAATAACTACCTATATTGAAGGATATTTTTGAATCAACTCAAAAGTTACCGTAATTTTAAGACCGTCTGCCTCTATAGATAGACTGTGTCTAAAAGGTCCTATGGAAGAGGAACAAGTTCTATCTTACAAAACTGAGTTGAATGTGAACTTAAAAATGATAAACTGCAAGAATGATAGGAGAAAGGATGTTACACTGAACATACAAAAGAAGTAGACTAATCTTTCAATAATTAAAAACAACAAGCCACGAGAGTGACCTTGATAATCTCCTATCTGGGATTTACAAGAACTACGTTCTGCAGAATGAAAAGAAATAAAGTTCTATGACAGGGCTGTCAAACTCGCGGCCCACAGGCCGGATGTGTTATGCGCTGGCCACATCCATGCCCAGTTTAGCGAAGGAAAAAAAAGTTGTGATACGTCATGTGACGCTGCCGTGATGATGCGAGTTTGACACCCCTGTTCTATGACATTATTTGAAGGACTAAAAATTAAGATAGTTAGAAGTAAATGGAATATAATGTTGGTTTATTTGACCAAGGTTAAAATATATATGTTGTTATCTCTAATAACCCTTAATGGACTTTTGCTGACATCAGGACTGTTATATTTTAAGAAAAGGTGATAAGTTTCTAAACATGTTTATATTTGTTGCAATGAAGGTTGGAAGTCACTTATATTTTCTTTCTTCTCTATTTCTCCTTCTATTTTTCCCTTTTTCTTTCTTTTCTGCACTCTTTCTTTTTATTTTTTTCCGATTTGTATTACATTTTGTAATTATAATCTTTAATCAAATTACTATAACAAAGGGAAATTATCACCATAAATACAAACTCAGAAGTGTGATCCTAAAAACAGGAACAGAAGGGACAGAATACAGGTGATAGCATTAACATAACACAGACATCTATATATATAAAAGCGAAAACCACTCACGCTGTAACCACGAAATCTCCAGAACCGTAAAGCCTACAAACTTGAAATTTGCCACGTATGTTCCTCTTGGTTTCTAGGTGCTCACTAAGAAAGGATTTTTTGAAATGACCATCAGAGGGGATCGTGCGCACATGCGCGGGAGGCGGGGGTGATTAGGATGAAAAAATACCCAGGCAGTGCCGGGTCATCAGCTAGTAGATTAATATGGGAAATTACAAAAATGCTCTTCAGGAATAGATACACTCAAACCTATTTTTTAACCTTGAAAATTAGAAATTTCCTTTCTTTTAAAATAAGGCCAGACACAAAAATGCCGGACATGTATCAAAAACAGCCTATTGAAAAAGACAAAATATCTACTGTATTAAATTTGTTAATAAAATGTATATTTGGGTAAGCAAAAAACAAGAACTGGAATGGACGAGCTCAAGTGAGAGAACATTCTGGTAAACAAGCGGTCTCAAATTTTAGTTTTGCAAAAAATACAACACATTCTTTGTTGTTGCTATGATCCAATCCCATTTGTACTTCCATGGCCAAATTTCAGATTTTTAAACTAGTTGAGAATCTGCTTACATTTACTACCTTTTTTCTGGTTTGCTCCTCCAATTCTCAGAATACTATTCTGATTTCTGCACACAATATCCCAGATAAACACACACACACACACAAAAACTTTTCACATTAAGCAAGTGCATTATTCTGTCATAGGGGAAACAAATTCTTTTATAGGACTAATTTAAAGTATATATGATATTGACAGCAATATTTTATTTTAAAAAATTAAAATTTTTGTAAAAGAAATTAAATAGTTTTAGAGGTAGTCCTCAACTTATGACCACAACTGAATCCAAAATTTATGTTAAATGAGACATTTGTTAAGTGAGTTTTGTCCCATTTTACAACCTTTCTTGCCACAGCTGTTAAGTGAATCACTGCAGTTGTTAAGTTAGTAACCCAGTTGTTAAGTGAATCTGTCTTCCCCATTGACTTTGCTTGTCAGAAGGTGGAGAAAGGTGATCACATGACCTCAGGACACTGCAACCATCATAAATATGAGTCAATTGCCAAGTGCCTGAATTTTGTTCATGTGACTGTGGGGATGCTGCAATGGTCCTAATGCTCATAAGTCATTTTTTTCAGTAGCGTTGTAACTGTGAACAGTCACTAAATGAACTAAGTCAAGGACTACTTGTATTGTTCTGGTGCAGGGGTGTCAAACTCGCTTCGTCCCGGCATCATCATATGATGTATTGTGACTTTCCCCCCCTTCGCTAAACTGGGAATGGGCTTAGTCAGCACATGATGCATCCGGCCCTCAGGCCGCAAGTTTGACAGCCCTGTTCCAGGGGTGGGTTCTAACTTACCTCTCCACCAGTTTGCTTCCTCCCGCATCGCATGGGCGCACACACATGCGCAGTGCCAAAAACCAAGCTTCTGCGCATGCGCAGAAGCAAAAAACAGCTTATGTGCATGAGCCGAAGCCAAAAACAAGATGGCGGCGCCCACGGACCGGCACCGACAGAACCGGTTCCGTGACATCATCACCGGTTTACTAACGGTTCTTAAGAACTGGTTAGAACCGGTAGGAACCCAACTCTGCCCTGTTCTGGTGGAACAACAAATTTTTTCTCCCTTTATAAATCTATTCCCCCTAAAATGCCTGAACATTGAATTTTGCCTCATAAAAGATTTGTTTTAGCGCTCTTGATTACTTAGCTTTCACCTTTTTCGGTTTTTCAAAGTTCTTGTGGGGTTTGGGGCTGAAAAATATAATTAGATCTGGATTTTTTGCTTCTAGCTATGTATCTGCTATGTTGCTGTAACAGGAGATTTCAAGATTATTTACAGATCCAAATTATACAATTTAATGCAACACCCTTGCCACCCTGTGGCTGCAGTTTGAATAATGAACCCACTTTTTGTGCTTATTAAACCAAACAACTTCCACACTAAGACTAGTAAGAATTTAGGGAAATATGATTTTTGCCTGGACCGCAGTAATGGAGGAAATAGTATCTGTATCATTCTTTGTGAATCATGATCCAGATGGAAACCGACAGCTCCTTTCTGTAGCAGGAAATAATATTTCAAAGTGAGAAACAAATTAAATTCCCACGTTTAATGCCACATCTAACTGTTAAGACTCAGAACACCATGTCTAAAAGTCACCATATAAATAGTTCGTATACATTCTCATATTTTACAGTTATGAAAATCGTTCTTATAAAATTAGCACGATATGTAGTATAATCTTTGCCAGGATCAGCTTTTCCCAGATTTAAATAGGATGTATAGAACTCAAATGTACACTGTGATACTTTCCTTGATGTGACTGGAAACAAGGGAGTTGCTATCTGTGTACATCCTGCAGTATTTTTTTTTACTATAATTTCATTAAAAGTTTTAAATGCAAGAGTAAAAATGAATACAAAACTAAAATAAAGTAAGAAGGAAAAAAGAAAATGGGAGAAATAAAAGACAAAGCTAAAGTGCAAAACAAAAACAATAACAACAAAAATGATTCAGTCAATGCAGTCTAACAATAAAGTAGAATTACTTTGTGTAGTGTTGTTTCCCATCTGGTTTAACAAGGGAGGGCTGACATCAAGTATCTTTCCCTCAACCTATTTTTTCCCCAATAGTCATTCTCTTTGATGAGTGTTGTGATGGCCTAGAGGTGGAGCTCTTGCCTCACAATCAGGAGGTTGTGAGTTCGATCCTAGGAAATGGCAGGTATTTCTCACTCTGAGTGCAAAGAGAAAATATTTATTTATTTTTATTTTATTTATTTATTTTGTCAAGTACGTGTTGGTAATATACATAGATATAACATTGTTTATATACATAAGATTGGTACTGAAAGAGGGAACATTAGGACAGGGACGGTAGGCACGCTGGTGCCTTATGCACACCCCTGCATAAGTTGTTTTTTTTGCTGTGAACTCTGGGTAGGCATCAGAAAGGGCATCCAGCCAGTAAAATGCTCATTCATTCATCCATTCAGTCACCCTGACTCCACCCCAAAGCAAGGGATTACAGGGTTGTTAAAAGAAAAGAAAAAAAAGTGGCACTATCTACAGGTCAAATCAAAATACAACAAAGATAAAACAAAATATGGATTTCAAAAAAAATGTGATTTAGATAGGATATTAATGGGCAATGACAAAAAATTGATTTCTAAACTATATAATTTCCTACTCCAATATAATCTATTCGAAGAGGTGGTAAAAGGCTCAATGATTGTGTGGGCACAAAACTTTGGTTATCCAATTAATTTAAACGAATGGGAAAAATTTGGACTATAAATTATAAATTAACACTGGCGATACCATACAAAGAAAACATATACAAAATGTTTTACTGGTGGCACCTTCCTCCAGCACGATTGGCAAAAATGTTCCCAAAACTTCCCCCAAAGTGCTGGAAATGCAAAGAAGGTATAGGAACATACTACCATCTATGGTGGACCTGCCCCAAAGTGAAGAACTTTTGGATTAAGATCAAAAACTGCCTTGAACAAATTACCTCAAAAACGATTCCCTTAAAGCCGGAGCTTTTCTTGTTAGGTATTTTCAGAGAAAAAATGACGAATGAAGACAGATACATAATTCTGCACATTACAACAGCCGCAAGAATTATATATGCGCAAACTTGGAAAACCGAACAAATCCCAACTATGTTAAATCTCGTTAATAAAGTATTTGAGTGCGCAGAACTTAGTAGGATGTCATTGGAAATGCAAGATAAAGATGACTCTGAATTCTATAAAACTTGGGACACGTGGTATAATTGGCTTAATCAAAACAAATATCAAAAATTGCTATAATTATGTGTTATGATCTTAGACAGTATAAATAATAACAAATGTCTACTTTTTCGCAGAGACCGGAACAAATTATCAGAATATATACAATTTTACAAGGTTTTAAAATATTAATCAAGCTGAACAAAAGAACCATTGTTGAAAAAGGAAAAATTGTTTTATTGTAATGATAATAGACTGAACATAATATAACAAGAGAAAAGAATAAGGAAAATATTGGAAGATATAAGGAAGATAATGCTGTAAATAATAACTATATAGAATAAACATGTTTTTGTATCACTAGGCTGTAAAAGGATAGTGTCGACGAGATGGTTGACATGTATGTTCAATGTTTTCTATTTTCAAAGATATGTGATACTTTATTTGTATATACATATGTTTACACATTTTTATGTTTGTTTGTATGTTTGTTTGTCTTTTTAACATAATTAATAAAGACTATTTTAAAAAAAGAAAAAGAAAAAAAAGCATTCTCTTCCATGCATTTTTCTCACCACAGTCTCTTTTATTTTATCATTACACCACAGATCCTTTTCCATACTTCCCATTTGGGATATATTTTATTTGGTATATATTTCGTATACATTTTATTTGGTATATATTTATGTGCCACTCACTCTTCTTCAAGGAACTTCCATATCTTCTTTCCTTATTCGATTTTCGTTCATTCTATGAGGAGATATATCTGTTATCTAACCCTCTTTTCATACCTGACCACATTTTCTCTTCTTAGAATCATTCTTTCACTTTCACTTTCTTCTGCTTCCTCCCCCCCCCACAAGATTCTTTTCACTCATTAATATTCTTTATTAATGTGGTGGAATGTGCAATTGAAGAAGGAATGGGGCAGAATTTCGGCAATCACACCATGACTTGCAGGGAAGAGACCCAAATAAGAGCCCATTGATCCCAGAAACTAATGCATACATTATCCTAGTAAAGGTTATATAAAAATACAGGTAGTCATTAGCATTCTTTCTGGGAGTCATTGAGGCCACTTGGAGGTTTCTCTGTGTTCTCAGGGTCACCTGACTAGTGAAAATGGGTGTGGAACCTTCTTGGAACTGCTGACAGGATTGTGTTGTAGACTGGAGATAGATGATGTCGTATCTGTCGTACCTTTGTGAGAGGCGGCTGTTCAATCTTAATGTAGATGGCCTCTTTGACCTCTCTTTCAAACCAACAGTCCTCTCTGTCCAGAATGTGGATGAGAAGTGAAGCATCTTCAAGTAAAAACAAAGAAAGTCATTGCCTTTTGAAAAAACATTTTTGGCGCAACCATGACTGATGGCTGAGAATCTCAGTAGACATTTGGCTTCCTATTTCTTATCCTGTTTCTGGGCTCTGCTGCATCATGTAATTTACCATGAAAGAGAACAGAGTGATGGGTGTGTATATACTGTATCTATGTTGAATAGCCAGATCAGAGGTGGGTTCCTCCCGGTTCAGACCAGTTCGCCTGAACCAGTAGCAAACAGCTAGTGATGTCACGACGACGTCACAGAACTGGTTCGGTCGGTGCCTGTCCATGGGCGCCACCATCTTTTTTTATTATTATTTTTTAAGAATTTATTTTTATTTTTTTTAAAAAAATCGTTTTTTTCTTCTGCGCATGCGCATGCATCGCCATCTTGTTTTCAGTTTTTTTTAAAAAAATTGGCACTATGCATGCACCCTAATCCATGAGGCGCGGCCACGTGGCATGGGAGGAAACGAACTGGCAGCGAAGTAAGTTAGAACCCACCCCTGAGCCAGATATGCAATATATAATTTGACCCAGCAAATAATGGTGCATGTGTTGATTGTATTAGGACAATCGGATGTATTTCTTCTTCAGTTTGTTACTAGAAGATACTGCTGTTATGGTTTCTAAATTGAGATTAATACCTGTTTTATAAAAGTGGATTTCATAATGGTGGATTTTATTTATGTGTCAGTTTCCTTTTCTGTTTCATATATTAGTGTAGTTTTTTCTTCCCTTTGAATCATTTTCTAACATAATTTTCTCTTCTCTTGTACTAATGTTCAGGTATCTGCAACTCTCAAATCATATTGAACAACAGGTCCTATGTTTCCTGATTATTTGGCATCCTGCCTGGGGTCAGTTGGGCAGAAATCCTACTACTTTCTAGCCCTGGTTTTTATTTTTTGGAACTGGTCCTGAAATGGATCACATCAATCAACTGGTCATGAAATGAATCACATCAGTCAAAGGGAAAGTACATATTCAATCAGACCATCGTTTTAACTCAATATCTATTTTCACACTTCATGCCAACTTCTTGTTTTGATTTAACTACGATTTGCTGAGCAAGTCCTTGTGAACTGATTTAGATATAATGCTAACCCCTAAATCATGGCTTATAAACCTCATTGGCTAAATAGCAATAGCACTTATATACCACTTCACAGTGCTTTATAGCCCCCTCTAAGTGGTTTACAGAGTCAGCATATTGCCCTCACCACTCTGGGTCCTCATTTTGCCGACCTCGGAAGGATGGAAGGCTGAATCAATCTTGAGCCGGTCAGGATCAAACCACTGGCAGTCGGCAGAATTAGCCTATAATACTGCATTCTAACTGCTGCGCCACCACGGCTCCTAAAATCCATACATTGTGCTGAGCTGTAATATTGTTTACTTGGTTTTGGCCAACGAGTGTAGTCCACTCAAAACAGAAGCACCTTTCTAAGGTCTTCAAAGGGGAAGAGTCTATCTCAACTTTGTTGTCAGGCATTTGGCAAGTTGAGCATCTGGTTCTCTGCTAAGATGGCAGTTTTCCTTCCTGCAGTGTCTTTTCTTTCCGGAAAAAAACAGAGATCAGGTAGCTACATGAGATTGCCAATGACAGAGAAACATAACAACATTCTTGATAGAGGAATTAAAAATTAGCCCTTCACGTGATGAAGGCAGGATCTTTGGTAGATCTGGCCTTGGTCAAAATAGTCCCCTAGACCTTTGCTATTTGTAGTTGTTGATATTGGCAAAAGAGCTTTCAGAAGGAACAGACATCGCTTTGTTATTGGCATAGGAGCGATTTGGCACTGATTGCAGTGTTTAGATGCCTCTGGTTGCTATTTCCCTATTCCAGCGAGGTGCCTATTTTTTTAAAACAGATTTTGTAGCATGGAAAGAATGTAACCAATCCACCTGCCAATCCACCAAGGGCTTTGCTGACTTTTGTGCAACCGTACTAGAATCCTGTTTGCCATTGCAGAAACTAGATCTAAAGATACTAATGTAGAAGCTGGAGGGTGCCCAGCGGTTTCACAGCTCTGCTTTCAAATAAACCACCAACCTCCCTCCCTTTCAGCTTAGCTCTCAAAAACCACCCAACATCGTGCAGCTGCTCAGGTTTGGGGCTGATTTTAAACAAGCATTAGCCTCGCTGTGATCGTGCCTCACCTGGAACTCACTCAGTTGTCATGATCAAAGCGATATAGAAATTGTCCTCTCACAACTGATTTTCACTCAACTCTGCCGACGTTTTCAAGATCATATGCAGAGTTTGTTTTTCAACTTGCCTGCTATTGTCACATCTTCAAGGTAGTGCAGAGCAGGAAATCAAAACCAAGAACCCAAATCCTATCCTTATTGTAAGGTTACAGTAGCAGAATCTTGCAAGCCTGAAAGCACATCCCCATTCCTCTACCTTTGTATTCCAGAAAATGAGGAAGGGTCCTTTATGATATATTTTTTTCTATTTCTATTCTATCTGCTTTGGGCTCTGATTTCTCTTATGAGAGTAGGCTGCAGCTCTTCCTCCTGTCTCCCACGTTTATTCTCAGAGCCCACTACAGCTGCATTCTGTCAATGGGATCAGCAAAACATAAGTGCTGGAATTACTAGCTTCATTTTTAACGAAGGATTCACTGGCAAAATCTTAACCTGTGCAGTCTTGAGGGCTAAGAAAGAACTGATTTGTTTGTTATTTAAATTTTATTTTTCCAACTTACATAACAATAAACATCTTTTTTAACAGTACTGTGTCATATGTTTCACCTAGTTATTTACAGTTTAATTATTTACATTTACATTTACTTTTATTTCTATACATCTTTATTCCTCTGTTCCAACCAATCATAGTTTATTCCAAACCTCATAAAAATCCATTTCTTCTTTGCCTTTCAATTCCATTGTAAGCCTATACATCTCCGCACATTCTAGAATCTTATTTATAATCTTTCCGTCATTTGGTGTGTTTTCCAATTTCCAGTATTGAGCATATACAATTCTTGCAGCTGTTATTATTTGTGAAATAATAAGTTTGGAGTTGTTTCTTTATCTTTTTGTCAATTATTCCTAATAAAAATAATTCCACTTTGAATTCTATTTGTTCTCCTATTATTTCTTGTATCCATCTTCTTATATGTTCCCAATACTTTTTTGCCTTAGGACATTGCCACCACATGTGATAATAGGTTCCTTCCTTACTTTCGCACTTCCAACAATTTGGTTTCATGTTTATATACATTTTCGCTAGTCTTGCCGGTGTTAAATGCCATCTATAAAGCATTTTATATTGGTTTTCTCTAAATGCAATCGACAGTGTTAATTTGCAATTTGTGTTCCATATCCTTTCCCATTCCTCCAAATTTATACTATATCTGATATTTTGTGCCCATGCGATCATCGGGCCTTTCACAATTTCCTCTTCCATATCTAGTTCCAATAAATATCTATAAGTTTTTATTATAAATTTTTCTTCGTTCCCCATCAATATTATATCTAATTGTTGTGGTATCCTTTGAATTCCATATTATTCCATGTCTTTTTTATATTTTGATTGTGTCTGTATATAGGGCCACCAATGTATAATCATCCCCCGTTCTTTTAATTCTTGATTTGATTTGAGTTTCCCGATTGTCCAATAGTTCTTTATAATAATAATTTATTGTCATTGTACGTATATACCCAGTACACCCATACAATGAAATTCATATAACGCTTCAAGACCAGTCCCAACACACATAGCAATCCCCACCCGCCACGAATTCCCCACCCTGAACCACTCAAACATCCATACAACAGACCAAGTAATACTATCCAACAGCTCACTGATGGTGACCCTTTAATTCATTATTAAGTGCAATTATAGCTCTGGGATAAAAACTGTTCAGAAAGCGTGTGGTCGGAGTTTTAATTGTTCTGTATCTTCTGCCAGAAAACAACAGTCCAAAAAGATTGTAAGCAGGATGAGAAGAGTCTCTGAGAATATTGTGCAACTTCCTAGAACAGAGAGATGCGAAGATATCATCCAGGGCTGGTAACTGGAGCCCAATGATATTCTGGACAGTTGTAATGATTCTCTGTAGAGCTTTTTTGTCTGCTGCAGAGCTGCTCCCATACCATGCTAGAATACCATATGTCAGGTATCTCAATGGTGCTGTGATAGTAGGACAATAGCAATAGCAATAGCAATAGCATTTAGACTTATATACCGCTTCATAGTGCTTTACAGCCCTCTCTAAGTGGTTTACAGAGTCAGCATATTGCCCCCAACAATCTGGGTCCTCATTTTACCCACCTTGGAAGGATGGAAGGCTGAGTCAACCTTGAGCCTGTGAGATTTGAACAGCTGAACTAGCAGTCAGCTGAAGTAGCCTGCCGTGCTGCACTTTAACCACTGTGCCACCTCGGCTCTTTTTAACAGTAGATGCTGAGATAGATTTATCTTCCTGAGCCTTCTCAGGAAGTACAGCCTCTTCTGAGCCTTCTTCACAAGCATGTTAACATTCATAGTCCATGAGAGGTCCTCTGAGATATAAGTACCCAGAAATTTAAAACTACTTATCCTCTCCACCTCCTCGCCATCTATGTGCAATGGTAAATGTGCATCTCTCTTTCTCCTAAAGTCAATTATCAGTTCTTTAGTTTTTTGGTGTTAAGTATAAGATTATTCTCTTTGCACCACGATATCAGCCCTTGTACTTCCTTTCTATAAGCAGACTCATTGTTCTTATTAATGAGCCCTACCACTGTCGTATCGTCCGCAAACTTAATAATTGCGTTGGTATTACACAATGGGGTGCAGTCATATGTATACAAGGAATATAGAAAAGGGCTTAGCACACATCCCTGAAGGGCTCCTGTGCTTAATGTCAGAATGGAAGAATGATAAGATCCCATCCTTACTGACTGTGGCCTATCTGTCAAAAAATCCTTTATCCACAAGGATATATCTAACCATCTTTTTCTTGTCCAATGCATTTGGGTATATTGTTGCCTCCACTGGCAAGACCCAATCTGGCATTTTTATATAATGTTAAAAAGAACTGATTTGTGGTGACTGAACCTCACTACTAAATGAAAATTCTGATTGGATAAATGGTGGCCATTAAAAATCTTTTCATGAAACAGAAAGGATGAATTGGTTCTTATGAAATAGTCCAGAAGATCCCTGGGAAAAAATAGGCTGCATAAACATCCATCAACGACCTAACTAACTCTGCCTGGGGTTAATTTAGTCAACTCTGACTTAAACAACTGGCATCTGACAAAAGGCCATTTTATATTGTGTGGCAAAAGGATCGGGAATGTATTTATTGTGTGGTTGAAGATGAAGGATGAGTTCTCAAGAAAGATTATGGCAAATGTAGCTACCATTTCCAATTATCATCTGGCAACAAATATGAACATCTTGTGACTTAGGAAATTGATTTGGAAGAAGCAAATACCCTGTTGGAAGTCATCAATTATTCATTCTTTGTGTAAACCCTGTATGAAATAATCTTTCATATAACAGAAAAAAGCACTTTCCCTTCTAAACTTTCAAAAAATGGTTTAGTCCTTTTTAAATTTGTGTTGAAGATTTTATGCATTACTACAGTATAGCCAGAATTTTGGAAGTGCAGTTAATGTACTCGAAACCCCTGCACTGTGCGTGTGCTTGTGTGTGTATCTTTGTGTATCTTTGAGTAAGTGTTGAGTAAGTGTTGATGTCTGGCAACTGCTTAGAAAAGGTCCTGCAGTTTTCTTGGCAAGATTTCAGAAGTGATTTGCCCTTGCCTGCTTCCTAGGGCTGAGGGAGATGGACTGGCCCAAGGTTACCCAGCTGGCTTTGTGCCTAAGGCGGAACTAGACATCTCCCATTGTCTAGCCTCCCAGTGCCTTAACCACTACATTGCTCAGGTTTGACTGCCTGGCTGCCAGAATGATCTCAAGAGTGCAGTGCATATCTAAATGTTTCCGATTTGTAGCTTTGCACAAAAATAGGTGAAACATTGCTACATGTTGGTGCTAACCAGGCAGCCCTGGATTCTTAATGGCCCAACATCCTGTTAGCCAGGAAAGAGGAAGAGTGGGGTGTAGGAGGCTAATTTATAGCTCTTTGTTCACACTTATGTCAAAGCTTGTTTAAAAATACAGCCCTTTGGTTCTTAGTCACTTTTCATGTGAGGCTCATTACAGTTATAAATACCGCAGCCATATGCCTTGCCAGTCTGTGGTTTGAACATGGTTTGTTTCCTCCCAAAAGTCTTCTGCTTGGGGGATCCTAACCCTAACCCTAACCCAAACCCACTACAAGCCTTTTTCATTCAATCCTGAATGCTCAGGCCAACCCAATGTTTGTGTAATAAAACTCACTCCTTGATCATATTTTTCAGGAAAATGACAACAGGTTTATTTCCCTTCAAGTGAAACAGCCTAGCATCACAAAGCATATTCAATGTGCATGTGTGCGTTTTTAACATTCAATATTTAACATTCATAAATATATTTATTCAATTTCTATACTGTGTTGTAAGACTTGTCAGAATGGTAAAATAGAACTAAATATAATAATTAAGCAGAACTGTGATCACTCTTAAAACCCCAACTTCAGTAAAATGCTGCATTATACCTAAATATACCAACTAAATATACCAACTAAATATACCTGGGAGTTGTCAACCTTAAGCAGCCTTACCTTAAGTTGCAAATTCCCTATAGAATAGCTCTGTTTTTATTGCTTGGATAGCAATAGCAATAAGACTTATATACTGCTTCATGGTGCTTTAAAGACCTCTCTAAGTGGTTTACAGAGTCAGCATATTGCCCCCAACAATTTTGGATCCTTATTTTACCCACCTCAGAAGGGTGGAAGGCTGAGTCAACCTTGAGCCTGGTGAGATTTAAACTGCCAAATTGTAGGCAACTGGCAGTCAGCAGAAGTAGTCTGCAGTACTGCACTCTAATCACTGCACCACCACGGCTCATGAATGAGGATGAATGAGGTTAAGGCCACTCTATCCATACTGGGGGAAGGTGGCTATTTAAGAAAGTAGGGGCTACATTCTCCTTGATTCCCCACTACTAATCTCATATGTTAGGCATAAGAGGGGGTGAATTTATTTTCCAAAGCACCAGAAGGCAAGGCAAGAAACAATGGATGGGAACTAATCAAGGAGAGAAGCAACCTGGAATTGAGGAGAAACTTCCTAACAGTGAGGACAATTAACCAGTGGAACAGCTTGCCTTCAGAAAAGTTGTAGAGGCTTCATTACTGGAGCTTTTTAAGAAAAGACTGGACAGTCACTTGTCTGAAATGATATGGGATCTCCTGCTTGAGCAGGAGGCTGGACTAAAAGACCTTCAGCGGTGGGTTGCTCCTGGTTCAGACTGGTTCTTAGAACTGGTAGCGGCGGCGGCGGGAAGTATAAAAAGTGGAAAGAGGGACAAATAACTAAGGCTGAATATCAGCAAATAGCCCAAGCCTGTAAAGATGAAGTGAGGAAAGCTAAGGCTCACAATGAACAAAGGCTTGCGACAAAAGTAAAAAAAAAAAAAAGCAGCTTCTTCCAACATGTTAAAAAACAAGCAAAAAGTCAAGGAAACAATTGGTCCATTGCTGGGAGAAAGTGGCAAGAAGGTGACAAGCAACAGGGAGAAAGCAGAACTACTTACCGTATTTTTTGGAATATAAGATGCACCTTTTTGCCCCCAAAAGAGGGTGGAAATGTCAGTGCGTCTTATACACAGAATACAGCAATTTTTTGGCCTCCCGAAGCCCCGCCCCCGCATCCTATTTTTGCAAAAAATGGGCCTTTTTTGCAAAAATGGGGACATTTTTGCCTTCCCCCACCCCCTAGGAGTGCTCTGCAGGCTTCCCTAACTCTCTACATGCCCTGATTTTGCAAAAAAATGAGCGAAAAATGGGCCGTTTTTTACAAAAATTGGGGCATTTTTGCCTTCCCCCACCCCTTAGGAGTGCTCTGCAGGCTTCCCAAACCCTCTGCATGCCCTGATTTTGCCAAAAAATGAGCAAAAAACAGGCCATTTTTTACAAAAAATGGGGCATTTTTGCCTCCCCCCACCCCCTAAGAGTGCTCTGCAGGCTTCTCAACCCCTCTGCATGCTCTGTTTTTGCAAAAAAGAGAGCAAAAAACGAGCATTTTTTTTGCAAAAACTGGAGTGTTTTTGCCTTCTAATTACCCCATCTAGCATGACTGGAGGAGGAATTCTGGGAGTTGTAGTCTTAAAGCTGTCAAGTTTGAAGACCCCTGGGTTAGGGGTTAGGAGTGCAAGGGTCTTCAAACTTGGCAAGTTTAAGACTTGTGGACTTCAACTCCCATTCCTGAGCTAGCATGACTGGAGGAGGAATTCTGGGAGTTGAAGTCCACTAATCTTAAAGCTGTCAAATTTGAAGTTTGTAAAAAGTATACATGGTTGTAAAAAGTGTACATGGTTGTAAAAAGTATTCTGCTACACTGGTATTTTATTAAATAATATATTACTACACCATTTGGTTCAGAATACTTTTTTCCTTGTTTTCCTCTTCTAAAATATAGGTGTGTCTTATACTCCGGTGCGTCTTATACTCCGAAAAATACGGTAACTCATTTTTTTTGTATCTGTCTTTACACAAAGGGAAAAAATAGTCCAACCTATCAAAAACATCACCACAAAAAACAGATTAGGAACACAAGTTAAAATAGGGAAGAAAATGGTAAGTGAACACCTGTCTACCCTAGACAAGTTCAAATCACCAGGACCAGATGGATTACACCCCAAGGTTCTGAAGGAACTGGCAGATGAGATCTCAGAAGCACTGAACTATATCTTTCAAAGATCTTGGAGCACCGGGGAACTGCCAGAGGATTGGAAAAGAGCTGATGTAGTTCCCATCTTCAAAAAGGGGAAAAAAACAGATCCAGAAAACTACAGACCTATCAGCCTGACCTCGATACCAGGGAAAATTCTGGAAAAGATCAAGCAACGAATCAGCGAACACCTAAAAGCAAACAAAGTAATAACCAAAAGCCAACATGGGTTTGTTAAAAACAGATCATGCCAGACTAATCTTATTGCATTCTTTGACAAAGTGACAAAATTAGTGGACCAGAGGAATACTGTCGATATAATTTACTTGGACTTCAGTAAGGCATTTGATAAAGTAGACCATAATCTACTACTAGATAAAGTAGAAAAATGTGGGTTAGACAGTATCACCACCAGATGGAATCGTAACTGGCTGACCAACCGGACTCAACGTGTAGTCCTCAATGGAACTGCATCTACATGGAGGAAAGTATGCAGTGGAGTACCCTAAGGCTCTGTTTTAGGCCCAGTACTCTTCAAAATCTTCATCAATGACTTGGATGAGGGGATAGATGGGGAACTCATCAAATTTGCAGATGACACCAAACTGGCAGGAATAGCCAACACTCCAGAAGATAGGCTCAAGATACAGAAGGATCTTGACAGACTTGAACATTGGGTGCTATCTAACAAAATGAAATTCAATGGTGAAAAAAGTAAGGTTCTACATTTAGGCAAGAAAAACAAAATCCACAGGTGCAATATATGTGGTACCTTGCTCAATAGTAGTAACTGTGAGAAGGTCCTTGGAGTCCTAGTGGACAATCATTTAAATATGAGCCAGCAGTGTGCAGCAGCTGCCAAAAAAGCCAACACAGTTCTAGGCTGCATTAACAGAGGGATAGAATCAAGATAATGTGAAGTGTTAATACCACTTTATAATGCCTTGGTAAGGCCACACTTGGAATACTGCATTCAGTTTTGGTCGCCATGATGTAAAAAGGATGTCGAGACTCTAGAAAGAGTGCAGAGAAGAGCAACAAAGATGATTAGGGGATTGGAGGCTAAAACATATGAAGAATGGTTGCAGGAACTGGGTATGTCTAGTTTAATGAAAAGAAGGACTAGGGGAGACATGATAGTGTTCCAATATCTCAGGGGCTGCCACAAAGAAGAGGGAGTCAAGCTATTCTCCAAAGCACCTGAGGGTAGGACAAGAAGCAATGGGTGGAAACAAATCAAGGAGAGAAGCAACTTAGAACTAAGAAGAAATTTCCTGACAGTTAGGACAATTAGCCAGTGGAACGACTTGCCTCCAGAAGTTGTGAATGCTCCAATACTGGAAGTTTTTAAGATGATGTTGGATAACCATTTGTCTGAAGTGGTGTAGGGGTTCCTGCCTAAGCAGGCGGTTGGACTAGAAGACCTCCAAGGTCTTATCCAACTTTGTTATTCTAAATTCTAAATATGAAAACTAGAAATAAAAGTAGATGAGTGAAATATAGAAAATGTATTAATAGAGTTAAATAAGTCAAGAAGAGGATCGTCATAGCATTAGATATGTTATACATTGGTTTTAAGAATAGATAAAATAATGAATATAGCTGTAAATCTTAACTATTATTGCACAAAACATTTGTACCCAGATGACACACTGTTTAATGGAAGATGGGTTGTTTATAATAAAATAATATATATATATATTTAAAAAGGTCCTTTCCAGCTTTATTCTGATTGAAGTATCTTCCCCAATTGAATGAATGCCCTGGTTGGTTATGGGGAAGATGGTCTGGAGCATGCCCAGAACAATGCCAAGTAGTACTTCAACAATCCAAAAAAATACAGGTAGATCTCATTTAGTGGCCACAATTGGGATTAGCAACCTGGTTGTTAAGTGAAGCCATAGCGAATTGAAATCATAATGCTTATGATATGATTTCAGCTCTATTTTGCTCTTACAGATCTGTGACGGCCGTAAATGTGAGGATTGGTTGCAAAGTTACTTTTTCTTCACCACCGTAATTGCAAATGATTGCTAAATGAGGCAGTCACTGAACAAGGATTAACTGTGCTCATGCGCTTTGTGTCTTAAGCATTTCTAAGTGACCGGTGTGCCTTATACCTTTGTTTGGGTCTTATCAGGAGCACAGGTACACATACATTCAGATTACTTGATGCTGTTTATATTATTTAAAAGTCAGAAGTAAAGCCTCTGCAACCTAATAGCCTAATCTCCATCTCTTTTCCCCACAATAACTTTGCTCCCAGATATCACCTCTGATCTTCTACTCCCTAACAGTGGCCTGCAGACCTTCAGCTTTTCAACCTTCCTCTTTCATTTACTGATCAGTTGTCACCACTAACACCATGGCCTTATCATATCATTTTGTACCTTTTCCTCAGCATCCATCTGATTTGCCTGCCTGCCTGCCTAACTCACACATAATCAAACAGGTCAAGCCTGCCATATTCCACCCCCCCCCCAAAGGGATTCAGGCAACAGTCTGGTATGTGGGGTAAGTTTTCCATAAAAACAAAGCAAGAAATAGCATGACAAAACAGTGAGAACTGACTGGGGCTGGAGCAGTGATTGTGGGAACAATCTTCCCTTAATAGAATTTTATTGGCCAAGTGTGATTGGACACACAAGGAATTTGTCTTGGTGCATATGCTCTCAGTGTACATAAAAGAAAAGTTCGCCAAGAATCACAAGGTACAACACTTAATGATAGTCCGGGTACAAATAAGCAATCAAATCATATTAGAAAACAGTCAATATAAATCGTAAGGATACAAGCAACAAAGTTACAGACATACAGTCATTTGTGGGAGATGGGTGATGGGAACAATAAGAAAATTAATAGTAGTGCAGACTTAGTAAATAGTTTGACAGTGTTGAGGGAATTATTTGTTTAGCAGAGTGATGGCATTGGGGGGGGGGAACTGTTCTTGTGTCTAGTTGTTCTGTGTGTAGTGCTCTATAGGAAAATGCCCTGGATTAAGTGTCTGATTTTTGTGTATCCATATGCATATTACTTAGCTCTTCCTGTGGCTGGAAATATTCTGCCCATCAGTTTACTGAAACAATTATTCACAAGAAATGGCACATTGTGCTACCATAAAAACCTGAAAAGTAGCCACATAATAACTGCTTTTGTTTGTCTCCGAGTTGTGTAGATTGGATCAAGAGGTAATTAGCACCTGTGGAGGATTTTAAATTCTTTTAACTTTTGCATTTCTATGCTGGATAGTACCAGAGTCTCTCTCAAAAAAAGGTCAAAGCACATATTTCTTTACTGGAAGGTTTTATACATCCTTTTACCCTTCTGAAGTATATGAGGAATTGCATACAATTTTACAATACTTTTTTTAAAAAAAGACTTCTGTTTGGATAATGGATAGATTTTGAAAATAATATACTGTTTTGGATTTTAAAAAAAGCATCCATTATTTGAAGCATGTGATTTTAAACACATAAAATAATGTTTTGCATTACAAAAGAGCATGATTTAAAACTCTGGAGCAAGCCTTTAAAAATATAAAACCTCATTCTGGAGAAAAAAAGGGCCTTTGAATACGCACTTATGCAGTTTTTTTTAAAAAAAAATACTGTTCTATATTAGCAAGCACCTTAACTGCAGGATTTAAGCAGTTCTGGAAAATACATAAGAAAAGATAAGAAAAATACCATGCCACTCAAATCACCCACTGCCTTATATTGTGTCGTGTCTAACCATATGCAGATATCTGGGAAGAGAAGTATGTGCAGTCAGCTGGAATGTTCTCTCAAGCAAACAATCATCTCTGCTCCCAAGACCATGTGTCAGTTTCAATATTCTGCTTCCAAGCCAGGATTTCCTGCGGCCAGTTTTTCTGGCTGGATAATTCCTATCAACTGTACTTGTTTGAGCCAGTCTGGGACAGTTTTGGCAGGTTTGTTTTTCATTACTCAAGAATAACTATATCCTCACCCCAATCTGGATTAGGACCATCAGAAATCACCTTGGCCATATTTTTAGCCATGGATGATTGGATACACTGCATTTGACTAGTTGATATTGAGTCTTTCCTTGTTCCTCGAGGACTTCAAGTTTATTAACCAAACCAGATCTCTGGAAGTTTGTCCATATATAACCTTCAGTGTTCAGATAGGTGCACTTTGGAAAATAGCATTTTGGAAAAAATAGTATTATGTTTCAAGTAAGCCTAGGATGCATTAGAGGCATGATGGGCATGATTCTTGACTTTCAACCCACACACATGTGGCTATTTGTAAGGAGCACCTTATATGTTTCATCATTTTCCAAGCGTTCTGTTCACATTGAAGGATGTTTGCTATCAGATTGAAAATTCTAATACATTTTCTCCTATACAGTATTCAGGTCCTTGGCTGTAGGCTCATTTTTATGGCAGTAGATACGGTAGCTACTACTTAATAGTTTCAGCAGTATCCCCAAAATAATGCATACTTCGGGAAATTTTTAATCACAGTTCAAAGATTCAGCCTTTGAAAGTAAAGAGCAATTTTCCAGTCCTCTATGAAAATTTATTTTTATTTTTTTAACACTACTTTCATGTATATTGACTTTTCCTTATTATTCTGGAAGGAACAACCTGAGATGGATCTTCAACCAAAAAAAAAGTGTTATATCACTCAAAGGATGAAAGTCAGTTGCAATTCACATGCACCCTAGGCTGAGACAGTAGGCAAGTTATGGCTGTATCTGCTGAAAGAATATTGTGGAATAGGAAGTGCTTGCTTTTGACTGACCAGATTTAAAAAGTATCAAAAACGGCTTATTCACATATTCAGTCTTTGTTATGGTCACAAACCAGCACAAAAGGGTTATTTTTTCATGTTTACAGTGATTGTAAGACACAACATTTGTTTGTTAAGGTTTAACAAAACAAAGTGCAGCGGTTAGAGTGCAGTACTGCAGGCCACTTTAGCTGACTGTGATCCGCAGGTCAGCGGTTCAAATCTCACCGGCTCAAGGTTGACTCAGCCTTCCATCCTTCCGAGGTAGGTAAAATGAGGACCCAGATTGTTGGGGGCAATATAAATATACATTGCTTAATGGTGTAAACCGCTTAGAGAGTGCTTGCACTGTGAGGCGGTATATACATCTCACAAATAAAATAAACAAACTTCTGATCGTTTTTCCCCCACTGAATTTTGTTAACACAATTTGGGGACTGCAAAAGTGGGAGGCAGATACCCATTCCTGGTTTATAAGGTATGGTGTGAATTCATTCATTATAACATGTCCAATGTAGCATTTCATAAAGTGAAAAAATTATTTAGTGAAAGATCTTGATTAATGTTATAAATACCAAAAGAATTGGCAATTCCTTCCTATTGGCTTCTCTGTTTCGGCTTTTTTCTCTAGATTCTCGTCCCTCAGAAACAGGCTTGAGGTAGAGATCAAGGAAGGGAAAGAACCCAAATTACAGTTTCCTTCTGGGTTTCCTGTTCCTTTCCTGCACCTTTGATGCAGCTACTCTTGTATACTTGGGGTATGTGGATGGACCAGTAGATACACAGCAGAGTCAGGGAGTAGCACTCCCAAAAAACCTCCAATTTTCTCTCTCTTTTTTTGGTAAGAGCTGTATTAAAGATCATAGCTGTGCTTTTAAGAGCATATTCTCTTCACACTCTCCAATTGCTCAAATGTGAAGCTCAGCCCTAATCCTCTAGTTTCACTTATCCTATCTCTAATGTAGCTTTATTAGGCTGTAGGAAAAATACTTATAATTTCAGTACAGGACAGAACACTTTGTTCGTAAGCAGTGGACATATTTGTATAGTTGTGGTGCTGAACTTAAAATACATTTAATAAGAAAAAGCCTGACCTTTACATAAGAAGTAAATTTAAACAGTCCCTGGCATGACCTTAGCTGGAGAATTATATTGTATACAAAACAGGATTCCATCCCTTAACAGTGCTTAGAATAGAGGACAAAAACTTTTACCTAAGCCCCCAGTTTGTTGCAATCTTTCCTACTACACTGCTGGACATGCAAGCCTGTTGTTAATGGCTGTTGATGTGTGATAAAGGAATTGCCTATAATGAGGCACTGGCAGGCAATCCTCGGTTTACAACCATTCATAAGTGACCGTTCCAAGTTTTAGCAGCACTGAAAAAAGTGACATGACAATTTTTTTACACTGATGACCACCATAGTATTCCTACGGTCAATTTGGATGCTTGGCAACTGGGATTGCACTGTCCCGGGGTCATGTGATCACCATTTGTAACTTTCCCAGCCAGCTTCCGACAAGCAAAGTCAATGGGGAAGGCCAGATTCACTTAATGCCTGTATGATTCACCTAACAACTACAGCGATTCACTTAACAACTGTGATAAAAAGGTTGTAAAAGGGGGTAAAACTCACTTAACTGCCTTGCTTAGCAACATAAATTTTAGACTCAATTGTGATAAGTCAAGGTCTACCTGTAATGTGTTACAGTTGGGAGACGTTTGACACCACTGTATCAAATTCTCTGTCCAGGCATCTTTAGATTTACAATCATAATATATTATAAGATAATTATGTTTTATTTCATTCAGGATGCCTAAAACTGAGATCAGCTCTGATTAACTCCATGCTAGCATTTTTGCACTAGAGGCTAATAATAATAATAATAATAATAATAATAATAATAATAATAATAATAATAATAATAATAATAATAATAATAATAATAATAATAATAATAATAATAATAATAATAATAAATAATAAATAAATAAATAAATAAATAGTGGTAAAGAACTGGTGGGATCATAAACCTGAGAAAGTAGTTGAAAACAAACATGCCAAAATACTTTGGGACTTTCGAATTCAGACTGACAAGGTTTTGGAACATAATACGCCAGACCTCACGATTGTGGAAAATAAAAAAGTGTGGATCATTGATGTCGCCATACCAGGTGACAGTCGAATTGATGAAAAACAACAAGAAAAACTTAACCGATATCAGGACCTTAAAATCGAATTACAACGACTCTGGCATAAACCAGTACAGGTGGTCCCAGTGGTAATCGGCACACTGGGTGCTGTGCCAAAAGACCTTAACCGGCATTTGAAAACAATAAACATTGACAAAATCACGATCTGTCAGTTGCAAAAGGCCACCGTACTTGGATCTGCGCGCATCATACGAAAATACATCACACAGTCCTAGACGCTTGGGAAGTGTTCGACTTGTGATATAGTGATATGAAATCCAGCATATAAATCTCGTTTGCTGTGTATTACATTTTTTGTGAATAAATAATAATAATAATAATAATAATAATAATAATAATAATAATAATAATAATAATAATAATAATAATAATAATAATAATAATAATAATAATAATAATACCCTCCATAATGGATACCCCACCTTGTGATAGAGGAGGGGCTTGTGATGCTCCGATGAAGAGCTAGGCTGCCGGTAGTGTATTCCACCAGAGGGGTTAGCCATGCCAGGCAGGTCTCAGCCGAAGAGCCAGACTAAGTGTGTCCATCAATCCATTTAATATGGTGAGAAAACAGAAAAAGAACTTTGTGCTGGATTGGTTGTTGCCTGGGTCAACAAGGATCATGCCAGTTGTTGGAACTCCTGGGCATCTGTTGGCTGAGGGACTCAGGAGCTATGGTTGGCCAACCGAGGCTTGGCCCTGAAGGATTACTGGCAGAAACAACCACAAAGGAGATAGAAGTATAGTGTGCTTGATAATCAAGCCATTATGGGCCTCTACTGTAAATTGGAACCAACAAAGTGGGGTTACCTAAAGTTAATGTCTGAACCATGGAATTTTTTTAAAATCCAGATTCAAATATAGTTGAGCAAAGATTAGCAGATCAAAGGATATTCATTACTAGAAATAAAATACTTAGGGATGCAGAATTGGAAGAGATTCGGAAAAATTATGAAAATGGAAGACCAAATAGCAACGGTAGAGTAGTAGAAAAAACTGGAAATATAGAGGAGATTGCTGTTAGCAACTACAGAAATGATAACTTAGATTAGAATAACAACCAAATCAGTATAGGTGCACTAATGATGTTACCTAGCCAGATAACAAAACTTATCAAATTAAGAATGGCTTCAACTATACATTTTTCAGTCAGCCTAATTATTCTGCCCCCCCGCCCCCCCCCCCCCCCAGGCATTTGCCATGTTTGGGTGAAGAGAGTATATATTATTTATGAATCAGAACTAAAATGAAATTATTGACTAATTTGCCCTTGATATGGAGTTTTGCCATTAAAAACCAGTTTTAAGCAGTTTCATTTTTTTTCCAAGCAAAGTGTCTAGAGAAGCTTGCCAAGACTGCAATCCCACAATTGGGCAAAAAATTGGGAAAATGTTTCTAATTCAAGTATTTTATAAATTTTCTACAATAAATATTAAAATGGGCAGCAACTGTTGGAAATGCTCTGAAAGCCACACTTAAGGCTTAGAAAACCAAGCTGATTTTGAAACCCCAGATTGGCCACCCCTGATCTATAGCTATACTGTATCATCTTTAAAAGTGGTATTTGTGATGTTTTTACTGTGACACTCTCCCTTTCAAAGTTTGGCACAATAAATGGTAGTCAAATTGCAAACTGTAGAATGAAACATCAATTCTGCTTCAACAGTAAAAATAAATGATTTCAGCAGAATAAACCCTATTTCCTTATTAGGTGCATCATCTAGACTCCTATCAGTCGGGTTTCAGGCGCGGCTTCAGTACAGAAACTGCCTTGGTCGCACTGATGATCTCTGGCGAGCCCGGGATGGTGGAAATTCCTCCATCCTGGTGCTACTTGACCTCTCAGCGGCTTTCGATACCGTCGACCATGGTATCCTTCTGCATCGTCTCGGTGAGTTGGGAGTGGGAGGCACCGTTTTGCGGTGGTTCTCCTCTTATCTCACTGATAGGATGCAGTCGGTGTTAACAGTAGGGCAGAGATCGTCCCCTAGGCCCCTGTTATGCGGGGTGCCTCAGGGTTCGGTTCTCTCGCCCATCCTGTTTAACATCTACATGAAACCGTTGGGGGAGATCATTCGGAGACATGGGGTGAGTTTTCATCAGTACGCTGACGACACCCAGCTGTACATTACCACCCCGTCTCAATTCAGTGAGGCAGCTGATGTAATGTGCCGATGCCTGGACGACGTTAGGACCTGGATGGGGAGAAACAGACTCAGACTCAACCCCGACAAGACTGAGTGGCTTTGGATACTGCCTCCTAAGGACCAAGACAACGGTCCCTCCTTGGTTCTGGAGAGAATGAAATTAACCCCCTCGGAACAGGGGGTCCTGTTTGGGGGTCCTCCTAGACCCACAGCTAAAATTAGAGAAACACCTTACAGCTGTGGCTAGGGGGGCCTATGCACAGGTTCGCCTGGTGCACCAATTGCGGCCATACTTGGAGAAGGAGGCTTTACTCACGGTCACTCATGCCCTTGTCACCTCTCGATTGGACTACTGCAATGCACTCTACATGGGGCTACCCTTGAAGAGTATTCGGAGACTTCAGTTGGTGTAAAATGCGGCTGCGTGTGCCGTGGTGGGTGTGCCAAGGTACACCCACGTTACACCTATACTCCGCCAGCTGCATTGGTTGCCCATCGGTCTCCGGGTACAATTCAAGGTGTTGATCACCATCTTTAAAGCCCTACATGGCCTAGGACCAGGTTACCTTCGGGACCGCATTCTGCCTCACACTTCCCTCCGACCGGTTAGGGCCCACAGAGTGGGCCTCCTCCAGGTCCCGTCAGCCAAACAAGGCCCTAGGGGGAGGGCCTTCTCTGTGGGGGGCCCCGCGCTCTGGAACCAACTTCCCCCAGAGACCCGAACCATCCCCACCCTGCTGGCCTTCCGAAAAGCCGTCAAGACATGGCTCTTCCTGCAGGCAGGGGGGAACAAATAAATCCATCTGAATTCCCCCCTCGGCATGGCTGATTGTGAACATTTTTTAATTTTTGTATATTTTTATTGTTGTTTTTAAATTACTGCTTATTATTAATGTTCTCCTAAAACTGATGTACGCCGCCCTGAGTCCCTCGGGAGTAGGGCGGCATAGAAGAACAAATAATAAATAAATAAATAAATAAATAATGTAATGTTAGATTTTCTCAATAAGAAAACCCTGTTTCGTCAGCAGAATAGAACTGACATGTAAAGGGAAAAAGAAAAAAAAATTCTCTTCCTCAGAAAGTAGGGGCAATTCATAACATTTACTTCTGCTCCTTAAGGAACTCTTCGACCTTTGGCTCTGCATTTAGAACTCTAGGGTTTTCCTATTGCTCTAAACCAGGGGTGGCCAAACCGTGGCGCATGTGCCAAACGTGGCGCATTGGATGATTACAAGTGGCACATTGCATCCTTGCGCCTACTTATTTTTTTTAAATAGGTGTCGTAACTGAATCCATCTTAATATTTTCAACACCAAAGTGATCTCAGTTCAATTCGTACAGCCTTCGGTAATGTTCAACTACTCGGTGTCTGAAACTTAGAATGGAACTTGTGAGAGGTTACTTTAGGTGGGTTTACAAACGTACGAATATTTTTATCGGTGTTGCCATTGCGCGTTCCTGCTCAAACGATCGCAAACACCACGCACTAGCAACACATCATGTGTTTGAAGTCACGTGCGAATGAGTGGTGAGCGTTCGATATGGTCAGTTAGTTCTGAGTGAGCCATCGTGGCGTGGAGTTTGAAGCAGTGTTTTATTGAGTGTACTAGCGTGGTTTTTGTATTGAGAGTGATTGAAAGACAGATTCAAGATTAAATATATATTACGTTTGTCAAATAAGAGCGCCACTACTTTTTCTTGACGTGAACATAGAATTCAAATTCCACATAACTGATATTCTGTGTGATACAACGTACGTACTTGTGATCTATTTGTTCTTTTTCACTTTTTTTAGTTTTATACTTTTCTATGCTTAAATTCCTGTTATCCATTACAGTGCAAAAGAAAATTGAATTGCGTGATTGAGTTATTCCTTTTCCTCCCTTAAGCAAAGCAGATCCTACCCCTATCCCTATTTTACAACCCCAAATGTGAAAGTAAGAAGGTAAAAAACGTGCTTGAGTTGTATGGCGCATCTGAACTCGTCTGTGAAAAAATTGGCGCATGGTATGCTTAAGGTTGGCCACCACTGCTCTAAACTGTCCAGAAAACTATTAGAAACAGAGACAACAACTATTAAACTGGATATACTTTTTTTCTTAAATAGCATAGTTTTCCATCAATGTCAATACAGTTCAACCATTTTTGAAGATAAAGGAGAAACCTTTACTTAGCAGCACAACACACATTTCAGATTTTGTTTCTACCTGCATATCCCCAAACTGATCAAGCAAGCCCTACAGTGGATGCCAAAATCCTACCATAAGCCAGAGTTGACAGAGCAACTTCTAATGAAGCAATATCCACCTGGCACGAGGAATCCTACTGTGATAGACCATAGCAAAGATTGCTTTGTGTTTGTAGGCAAATGGTAACACCTGGACCCTTTTCTTAATGATCCTATCAAGCAGTGATTCTTCTGAGCAAGAGTGGGAGGAGTTGACTATGTATGGAAAGCTTGTGCAGAAATTAGTTTCCCTAGTTAGGTAGCTATAGATGGGATTTCTTTCAAGTGGGAGGGGGGTGGAGAAGGATATCAAAGCTTCTGTGACTTCTTTGCAGTATTATTTTTGTTGTCCATGAAGGTAGGTACTTAGCTCTATACTTAGCTTTGGACAACAAGTAGCACTGTATTAACCAACCACATTCTATTCTTTCCCAATATAAAATCAAAATGGTATTTATTGCAAAATTAACTAGGGACTTTTGGAAGTTTTATCATTGAAAGATCTTATCCACAGAAAGGGAATGTACATCTGATAAGGATCTTGGGGTAGCATTCAGTTGAATTAAAAAAAAAAAGAACAGTTCTGCTGCTGACCTTGAAGCAACCACTTCATGTCTAGAAATTGACAGATGAGGTTACTCCCAACAAGAAAATTATTATTCTGCCAATGTCTATAGATTATGTGTTAAAGGAACAGCTAGGATACCTCTATTGTTAATGCTGAATTTAAAATTGTATTTACATATTCTAATATTTTGTGTATGAGTATCTTGAGTAGATTTCAGCTTACATGCCCTTACTAAGTAGACAAAAACAAAGGGGATTAAGTAATATGGGGATGTTAATGCAAGTATTAAGTTCCTCATTGGATTTAATCTAAGAGGCTTGTGTTCCTGTAACTCTTTTATGGTACAGACATTTGGGGATTAAAGTCCATGAAAACTTATGCCACAATAAAGTGGTTGCTCCATAAGATGCATAATGTCTGAGCTTTTCCTGCTACACACTGAAGTTGCAATCTTATTCTTGTGGAGTGGTTCCAGTTTTCCAGTGGGAGAGACATTAACTTGGAAATCCTTTCAGGGCTGCGTAATTAGAATAATGGAAAAAGCAACATTCACATGCCCTTCTAGAAGTTGGGATTCTGTCTTGACTGTGCTGTATTGTAACTATAGGAGCTGTAGGCACATACGTTGGGTGAGGCTGAAAGGTCTTCCGGCAAACCTGATCCAAATCATTTTCTTCAATGCATTGTAATTGTTAGGACAAATATATTCAATTGTCCTATTGTTGGAAAGTGTGTTAAAAAGCAATGTATTCTACACAGGAAGCTGATTAACCTGGCTAGCATGGAAAAATAGGGCTTCGCAGACCACAACCACATATATACCTAATATAATTTTTTTACAAATCTTAGAAATATAGTATGCATTCTTCCACTTCCATTCTGTGTGTCCCAATCATTTTCAAGGCTGCTAAACTGTTTTTTCAGAGCTACCTGTAAAGCAATTCAAAGATTGTGGTATTGGGCTTTTCCTTTAAGTGAAACTTGGAAAGGATACTCTGCCCAATTAATTTAAGGCAAAACTTCTGCTTCTCTGAGTGATTTGCCATCTCCGGGTATGTTGCAATTTTCAGTTGCATTAAAACCAGAAGACCTGCCTCTTGCACACAGGCTATTCTTCCCTGATCACTTCACAGGGTAACTTTGGACAGATCATACAGGCCAGTTTTAAAGTGAATGCTGACAACATATAATGTCAAGTAAGACTCACTTCCAAGAAGAAGAGTTCTTTAGTAGCCTTTGAAGTATTTGTTTTCTTTATTCCTGTAAATACTGGCTAATTTGAGCACAGATAACACTTCCTCAGGCTGATGTCTAGAAGTTAAAGCAGAAGAAATACCACTGGTTTCTTTGAAAAATTGTGCTGTGTATAGGCCATTTCATGGAGAATATGATTGCTTAAGAATGGAAAATTATAATCACAAACTTCAGGGCAAAAGGAACACCAATGCAATTGCTGACTGTTCTGCATTATTCTACAGCTGCTTCTCCAAAGGTTTACTCATGGCAATTATGCTTTGAGCCCAGCCCAAATAATTTTTAATTTGGGTTAAAGGTGATCTTGTTGCAAATCTTATTTTTAACAAACACAAAACATAAACAATTTGCTTTGTTCCCATGGGAAGAAAACATCACCCAGTTGGAAAGTATATGGTAAGCACAGGATATGCTTAAAATATTCCTTCCCTAATACCATTCAATACATGCATTAAAATCAGGTGAAGAGTATATGATAGTAATGGCAGCCACAGTAGTAACAGCATAGAGTATAAGTGACAGCCAGGACTAGGGCCATACAGCTATGGAACTATTTTCTTGAGAACAATTGTTTTGAAATTTTCTTCTCCCAAGACATTTTAGGATATCAAGTCCAGTAAGACAGGGCTGTCTTTCAGATTTTCTACTTATCAAAATGAGCTTTGTTTCAATGTTTATATTTTTCAAACAATTGTTTAATTTTGATTGTATTTAATCCCCCCCCATAAATAGTTCTGCATTTATCCAGGAAGAATTGTATAGAAATAAGTGATATGCTTCAAATATACGTAGTAGAGTATACAGTTCAGGTTCCAGCATTTTTAGCCAGGACTATAATTTATATCCTTCATAAATTATGAAGGAATGCTGTTAATTATGAAGCTAGGATAGTGGTCTAACATGACTAAAGACACCCTCATATGTTCCTAGCCTTTGCTTCCACCAGGGAGCTGTCTGTGCAATGGGGTTTGCACTGTACATTACAGCAGATTTGGCATGATTTCTTCTGGGACAATTCTGAAACAAGTTATACATAGAAAAATATGGCTAGGTCCACACATGGTCAGTTACAAATGCCAAATTTAGTTAACCAGGTTATATGAACTTAACCAGTATTTTCTTTCCATTTCAGAGTTATTTCTGTGTAAGCTTGGTCTGTCTTTTGTAATTACACCACACTTAAGTGCTGTAAGATGAATATACTTTCATCTTCTAAATTAAGTTCTAATGAAAAGGGATGAGGCAAACTTTGAAAGTGCTGATCTTCCAGGAAATGGGGGGGGGCATCAATCTAAAAGTCAGCCCAAGGTCATCCTACACATAGTTCTTACATATATCTTGCATCTAAAATTTGCCGTTTACAAAAAAGCATCTGGGGAGTGGGGCAGTAAAATACTCCGTAGAGAAAAAAATATGCAGGTGATCCAGCGCAACTCTCATTACAGTTCAGCCTTTTAAGCACAAATGCTTATTTAACCTTTGATTCGGAAGGGTTTATTTCCAGCTACGTCCAATGGAAGCTTAGTCCTAAGTGCCCAAGAGTACCGTAGTAGCCTAAATCCGAAAGGAGCCGCATGGTGTCACCTTCCTTTCCCTCCGGTAGAGAGACGAATTGCAGGCTGCAAGGATAACAAACCACATAAAGCTGGGTTTGAGGTAAGAGATTCCCCTTCAGACCAGCCACTGGAGCTTCCAATGCGGCCCCAAACCTCGAATCAAGATTGACGGTTGGCCTCGTTTCCTCAGAAATATCTTTTTTTAAAAAATTGTCTTCCTCAACCCGGGATCCTTCAAATGTTGGACTACGGCTTTCCATGCTCCCCAGCCAACACGGCAGGGAATTGGCGGGAGCTGGCAGGCCAACACATCCGGCAGGACCTCAGATGACGGGAAGCTATTTCAGGGACGTTTCGCTTCCCCCGACCAACCGGGGGCTCTGGCACAATACCCGGCTCCATTAAAGCCCCGCTACTTAGGACAGCCCGGGCCGTCACTAGCGCGGGACGCGGAGGCGTCGCCTTGCGACGTTGTCCCGGGCAACGCCGACGAGTGACGCGCGCTAAGGGTTACGTCGCCGCGCCGCGCCGGGCGGGCGGGAGTGACGCAAAGCGCGCGCGCGCGCAGGGGGAGGGGCCGGCAGCTTCTTTCCCCTTTTTTTCTGTTTCTTTTTTTTTCCTTTTCTTTTCTCCCCCTTCCTCCTCCTCCCCCCCCTTTTTAAAAATTTCCCCATCCCTCCTCTTTTTCTTTTATTTTTTGGCCTTCCTGCCTCCCTTTCTCCACCCCCGGTCTCGGCGGCTCCACCTGACCGGCCGCAAGCCATCCATCCATCCGCCTGGACGGACCAAGGCCCCGACCTGCCCACCCTCTCCTGCCAGCGCCTCCGCCTCCCCCCCCCCCCAGCTTAGCTCCCCGGCCCCTGGGACTCTCTAGGAGCTCCAACCTCGCTGGCTCGGCGGGATAACCCCCCCCCTCCACCCTTCCACTCGGCCCGTCGCTCCGCCCCGAGTTGGCCGGTCTGCTTTCTCGCCGGGCGCTTCAGCCCCGCTGCAGCTGCCCGCACTTGTTGCTGCCCAGAACTTCCTCCTCCTCCTCCTCCGGCGGCTTCTACCTACGCTCTACCGCTCACGTCAGAGGAAGCGGTGGGGGGACAGCAAGGTTCCCTCGGCCGGCGGCGCCACCTCTCCTCCTCCCCGCCCAAGAGGGAGGGTGGGAGCAGGAAGAAGAAGAAGAAGAGGGAAGCGGCGGGCACGAAGACACGCCAGCGACGGAAAGGCGAGAGGGGGGGGGACGACCAGGGTCCCTGCTCTCCCCCCTCCTCCTTCCCTCCCTCCCACCCCCGGAGGTAAGTAGCGCGGTCTCGCCTCTTCGGGTTGCAAAGTTCGGTCCCCTTCCTAAGATAACCGGGAAGGGACCCTTTCGGGTGGGAAGGAGCGGGTGGACGTGTTCAGCCTCTTTTGTGTTTTTCCATGCTGGGGGTGGTGGTGGGGGTGATGGGTGGTGGGGGGAGAGAGAGGAAGAGGAGGAATTGTCTTCTCCGGGAGAGAAAGAGAAAAGAGAGAGCGAAGGTGCAACAGGTCCGAAGCCAAGAAGTGGGGGAATGGTGGTGCCTGCAACGTACTCTTCTTGAATGTGGGGAATGGCAGGAAGCGGTGGTTTGTGCTGGCCTTCAGAAACGGAGCCCCGGCCCCCAATGTTGCCTGGAGTAGAGAAAAGAAATGCCATTGAACCTGGTCTAAAGGAGGGTCGCCACCCCCCACCCCTCTGGGTGCCATTCAGCGTTTGGCTTCAGAGTCTTAAGTTTGGGTCCAGATGGAACTATTGAGGCCATGTGTGTGTTGCTAGCGCCGGAGTATATTAGGTATTCATAGTTGCTGGGTGCATTCATGGCCTTCCTTAATTTGCAGAGGCTTTACTATCTTGGTTCATTTGTAGCCTTGATGCGCTGTGTAAAAAGGGATATTTCTTAACCATACGGGTCCCCGTGATTCTTCCGGGGGTCCAGAACTGGGTCGTGAAGGGCATGAACATTCCCAAACCTGGAATTCTGTCCAAGAGTAAAAAAAAATCCTCAGAATCTCAGCCTGTCTACATTTTGGAAGCAGGCTTATTGTCTTTTTTTTAACCTGGCCTTTGGAGTTCAGAGTTTAGTTATAAAAAAAAGTGGGGAGGTTTAATGTATAGGTTGTCTTAATCTGTTTTGTGGATGGACTTTTACAGATGTGTGTGTGTGTGTGCTTGGGTTTTTGCAAGTCTTTGGGGTGAGATGTGCATATTTAAATAAGGAAGTAAGGAAACATTGGTTTTTTAGGGGTGATGAAACCAAGGCAGAAAAACCCTCAGCAACCACAAAAGATGAAGAGAAGAGTGGCTGTTGTTAGTATTTTTTAATGCTGTCTTTTGTTTCAAGACCTGCTAAAAACCTTAAAATGTGTGCTAGTTTTGGAGTCAGTAAATTGGGCTTAGTTCCTATTGACTGCATAGAGAAATGTTTGCCATTTTGACTTGTATCTGGTAATAACTTGTAGCTTTTCTGGGGACAATTTTGTACTTAACTTTGATTCCATTCATCTACCTTGCCTGTTGTTTTTTTCCCCTTCTATTTCCCTCAGTTTGCCAGGCATAGTCATGTTTTTTTTGGGTCACTTCCCATGCTCAAAGAGCTATAGTATGCATATCACAAATACCGTAGTTATTGTCACAGCTACATCTGTTTGATTCTAGCTTTCTGTCACATATTCCAATCCTAGTATTTTTATAATATGTTCATATAAGTTAAACATATATGGGGACAACATATTTTGTGTGTGCGTGTGTGTGTATGGCTTACTCTAAATCTGGTTTTGCAGATTTATTTTTTTACAATAGTTTCATTTTTATTGTAAAAAAATTCCTCAGAAAAATAATCAGATGCTTTAGCATACTCATTAACCTTAATATATTCAGTTCTGGTATGAGCTATGAATCAAAAGCCTTGATATATTCAATAAAGCAAAGATAAATATCTTTCTTATATCCTTTGGTTTATCCATTATCTTAGATCAACTATTGATTTTGCCAGTTGCAAAACCTGCCTATTTATTTGACATTTTTTTCTGTATGTTTATTGTTCTTTGTAAAATCTTAAACTACTGCTTTAAGTTGAATAATTTGCACATTCTTTTGCATGTCCCTGCTTTGGTGTCACACCAATCTTTTGCAGTCTCTAAGATGTAGCCTTGTTCCTTATTTATTGATAATAGAGATGTTAGCACTTTAAGGACCTTCTTCTGCAGCTTTAAAGAATTCATTGAACATTTCATCTGCTTATGATGCCTTTCTGTTTGACAAATGTGTTGATGCCTGTAGCACCTCACCTATTACCTCTCCTACTTTTTTTTTGCAAATGTTTCTTTCATCTATAATCCTATTTGAAAAGAATATCAGTTCTGCATAGTTTTTCTATTTTTCTTTCAACCCATATTACATCTCTTTTTGGCTACTCCTTTTGGCCTTCTGGAAGGCCTTGATGACTCTCAGGTAATGGGTGAGGATGTAAGTTGAGTCCAGCATATGTGCAAAGGCTGTGACGTTGCTATGAGCCTAGTTAAAATATGTTAGTCTTTAATTTGGTGGAGAAGTTGTTGGTATTTTAAAAAAAATATGGGTTTGATTGTTGTTAGTTTCCCAAGGTTACATTGTTGCCACCTAAATCTTAATAATAATAAGCAAAGATAGTACCAGTAGTAATAGGCACCTTGGGTGCAGTACCAAAACAACTGAAGCATTACTTCAACACCACCAGCATTAACAAAATCACAGTCAATTTCAAAAGGCAGCTTTACTTGGAACAGCTTACATCCTGCGACAATACCTTTAACACCTATCCCAGTAACATCTTCCTATCACAGGTTATCAGCACACTAGGTGTCATACCAAAGAATTGTGGATGGCTCTTAGCAAATCTGCTCATTGACAAAATTTACATCGATTACAAAAGACCACACTGCTTGGATCTGCACATGTTATGCCGATACACTACAACATCCTATGTTCTTGGGAAGAATGATATGTATGAAGGCCAACACTAGCTAAAGAACTGGCAGCTATGACTTTACATTGTTGTGAAGAGATAATAAGAATGACAACAATCATTGAGTATTAAGTGAAAATTTTCTTATGATTTCTCTGATTTTAGTAATACATTTTTTTTCTTTTATGTGTCTTCTTAATATTGGAAGTTTGTGGTCTGTCACCCTATGCTTTTCTTAACCAAACTTATTCTCTGGCTTTCTTTGGTTACCATGATAGTTTGCTTTGAAAGTGACTTATATCTTTTCATCTGTAAATTTTTTCCACATTCGTTTTTACGACAACTTTTTTCTCTTCCCATAGTTTTTCAGATTTTCCTTTGCATAAATTAAGTATTTATATTGCTCTTATATTTTGTCCATAATTCTTCCAGGTATAATCTTGTTGACCTGCTTTCTAACTTTCTAAATTTAACCTATATATTGAATGTCAGTAATTTATGATCTGCTCCATAATGTGAACCTCAAAATGTTTTAATTGACTGGATTGTACAGTTTAGTCAATTTGATGTTAACGTTGTGCATCCAAAGGTGTCCATGTTTTGAGGCCATGTTTAAATTGCTTAATGCAAATGTTGGTAATAATAAATTCTCTACAAAACATCATTGATCTATCTCCTTCACTATTCAATGTACCCATCCCAAATCTTCTGATAATTCAAGGTATTTCCATTCCTGTTGCTTTCATTTTGCAATTATACATTAATAATTCTGTGTCCTTCCTTGCATTTAGCTCTTCTTATAGTATGCCATAAAATTTTTCAGTGACTTCTCCCATTATACCTGTAATAGGTGCATATACTGGATATCCACAAATCCTAGTAGATATGATCCATTTTTTAATTAGGTTATAGCAAAGCATTTATTTAGCAATGTCTTTTTGGAGACACATGAAGACTAGTTAATTAGACTGAAGGCAGCAAAACTAAAGCTTTTCATGCATTGATACTAAAATGTTTAATGAATCAAAAATGAAGAGTATCGTGGTATGCTATTACATCCACATTTATTAAATATCCAAATAATTAAAAGCAGCCACAACCTTTTACCATCAATCAGAATGGCAAATCAGCTATTCTGTTCTGTTCTGTTCTGTTCTGTTCTGTTCTGTTCTGTTCTGTTCTGTTCCTAGTCCTAGTCCTAGTCCTAGTCCTAGTCCTAGTCCTAGTCCTAGTCCTAGTCTCCTTGCTGAGCACAGATTCTTTTTCCAATTCTATTCTTTCTCCATGCCTGTAGTTCCTTCTCATTTTCAAGAGAGAAATGGCTTGTTTGCAGTTTTTCCCATTCCTTACCAAGAGACTTTTGTGGTGAGTTGGTCATACCTAGTTTTCCCCTTCAGTTACCTCTTCCTTCCCTCACTTGGCCTATTCTAGCCTCCTAGTTAGTCTTTCTAGGCAAAATGTTGCCTCTTGGCTGCTTTCAATCTGGAAAATTTAGCATAATATTTATTTGTTTGCTTGTCGTCCATCTCGCCTCATGGAGACTCTGGGTGGCTTAGAAGCAGTACCTGCTCTGCGGTTGCTGGAAGAGTCACTGAAGTGAGCTGCCAGGTTCCTACCATTGCTAGGGTACTCCTCGTCTGGAGGTGCATATCCTACAGATGTAATCTGTGCTTAGTCTCCATACTTGCTTGGGTATCATCATCAATGTGTACAGTGTGTTTGCAGACCATATAGATTATTTGAAAACTCAACATGGACAATGGGCTGTCAATTTGAAACAATGATAGAGTATCATTGCCCCTGTGTTCTTTAATAAGACATCATGATCTGAACAGTTCATCATGTGGATCTGATTTAAAGTGACCCATTCTGTTCCGTCGAAGTTCACTTTATTCTAAAATACCACATTTATAAATAATTCATTTGTACTTTGGCAATGTCAATGATCTTTGTTGCATTGTTCGGTCCAATTTTATGTATCACTGTAAAATTAGGAACTTCTTAAAGTCCTTGCTTCATCAGCAATTAGACTTCCTTGTGGCTTTGGTCTGACCATATCATTACCTCCAGATCTACTTGTGAAAGTTTGATATTTCCCCTTAGTAAATAGAGGAGTGTAATTTGAGTTGAGAATAGCATGATCTGTCATCCAAATGCATCTAAATATTTTAGCCAATTCTGTACTTTTTTCTTTACAGCAGAACTTGCCAAATTTTGATTTTGGAGAATTCTCCTCCTAAGAGGTTGGCTTTTCTCACACATGCAGCATCTGACCTGTTCTCACCCCAGGTGTAAAAATTTGGCCTTTAGCTTCACTTTCCTTTTGACATTATTGTCAAGAGTGGCCTTTTCAACTCGGGTCCCTGCCTCAATCATACTCACAAGCACTGAAGTTACAGAAATACAAGTTGGATGGACACGACCTTGTAGACGACCCTCACTCTGTTAAAGATCTTGGAGTACTCATCTCTAATGATCTAAGTGCCAGAGCCCACTGTAACAACATTGCCAAAAAGGCATTAAGAGTTATTAACCTAATCTTGCATAGCTTCTTCTCTGGTAACATTGTACTTCTAACTAGAGCATACAAAATATTTGCTAGACCAATTTAGATTTATTATTAGAGTTGGAAGGGACCTTGTAGGTCATCTAGTCCAACCCCCTGCTCAAGCAGGAGTTCCTACACCATTTGAGACAGATGGCAGTCCAGTCTCCCCTTGAAGGTCGCAAGTGTTGGGGCTCTCACAACCTCTGCTGGCAAGCTGTTCCACTGGTTGATCACTCTCACCGTCAGAAAGTTTCTCCTCACTTCCAGGTTGAATCTCTCCTTGGTCAGCTTCCATCCATTATTCCTTGTTTGACTTTCTGGTGCCATAGAGAACAGCCTTACCCCCTCCTCTCTGTGGCATCCCCTCAGGTATTGGAACACTGCTATCATGTCACCCCTGGTCCTTCTCTTCGCCAGACTGGCCAAGCTCAGTTCCTGCAACCCGCTCTTTGTATGTTTTATTTTCCAGACCCTTTATCATCCTGGTTGCTCTCTTCTGCACTTTCTCTAGGGTTTCAATGTCTTTTTTGTAGTGTGGTGACCAAAACTGGATGCAGTACTCTAGGTGTGGTCTGACCAAAGCTTTATAGAGTGGTACTAGTACCTCTCTGGTCCTTGATTGTATCCCTCTATTTATGCAGCTCAGGACTGCGTTGGCCTTTTTGGCTGCTGCTGCACACTGCTGGCTCATATTTAGTTGGCTGTCTACCAAGACTCCAAGATCCCTCTCGCAATCGCTAATTCTCGAATACAGCTCATCTGTCTGGAACCCGCATTACATATCTGACATTAATATAATTGAGAATGTCCAGAGATATTTCACGAGAAGAGTCCTCCACTCCTCTGTTCGCAACAGAATACCTTATGCAACCAGACTTGAAATCTTGGGCTTAGACAATTTAGAACTACGTCCCCTTTGGTCTGACCTAAGTGTAGTACATAAAATTATCTGCTACAATGCCCTACCTGTCAATGACTACTTCAGCTTCAACCGCAACAATACAGGAGCACACAATAGATACAAACTTAACGTAAACCGCTCCAAACTTGATTGCAGAAAATATGACTTCAGCAACAGAGTGGTCAATGCCTGGAATGCACTACCTGACACTGTGGTTTGTTCCCCAAACCCCCAAAACTTTAACCAGACTGTCTACCATTGACCTCACCCCCATTTCTAAGAGGTCTGTAAGGGGCGTGCATAAGCGCACAAGCGTGCCTACCATCCCTGTCCTAATGTTCCCTTTTATTCGTATCCACTTCATGTATTCACAATCATGTTTATACTTTTTCTGTAATTTTACATGTGGTTGACAAAATAAATAAATAAAAAATAAATAAATGGTTGTAATTTGGTGGGGCAAAATATATAGGTCATCCTCAAAAAGTATCCCTAAAGGCAGATCATGATTTTTTTAAGATATGTGCCTCAGCTTGAAAAAACAGTTGAAGTGTGCTTTTATGTTGCTAAGTTGCATGGTGCTCAGGGTTCTTTCTAATTGGTAATTTTTTGTTTCAAGATGTAGCAGGGGCTTTCAAGTTGCAGCATATACATTTTTGGTAGCTCATACACATCTTTCCTATCTTTCATTCTTTTGTTTTTTGAGTCACCACTTTAGAGGAAGTTCCCTATTTAAGGGCTCTTAGAGCAAATGTTCCTTCCTTTTTAACAAACTATTTCAGAGTTGTGATCTTGTCAGATTACAGACCACAGCTCCTTTTCATCTTGAATTATCTTTTCTTCAACACCATCATACTCAAAAATGACTTCTATTGTGAAAAATCAAAAGACTTCAGCCGTGTTAGCTAGTTCGATAATCTGGTCAAAAGGGATATCAGTCTTTGTCATAATAAAGCACAGAACCAAGAACATATATTTCTTAGTTCAGTAATTTTTCTAATAGACTACCTGAATGGATGTTTATTTATTTATTTATTTATTTATTTACATTTCTATGCCACCCAACTCCCGAAGGACTCTGGGCGGCTCACAGCATACAGAAACATCAATAAAATATCAATATAAAAAGATTACAATTTTAAAAAACAGAATTAAAACATATTAAGAAATTACAATCATACAACAGTCAATGGTCCCAGGCCTGCCGGAACAGCCAAGTCTTGATAGCTTTCCGGAAGGCCAGCAAGGTGGGGGTGGTACGGATCTTGGGAGGTAGTTGATTCCAGAGAGCCAGGGCCGCTACAGAGAAGGCCCTCCACCGTGGGCCCGCCAGCCTACACTGTTTAGCTGACGGGACCTGGAGGAGGCCGACTCTGTGGGTTCTCACCGGTCGTTGGGAGGTATGTGGTAGCAGGTGGTCTCGCAGATAACCTGGCCCTGAGCCATGTAGGGCTTTAAATTTTATGGAGCACCAGTACTCCTTGGATCACAGTTTTGAAAATCTCAAATTTAGTACATCTCACATATAGCCGCTTGTTTATATGGAGCAGGTTCTGGTATATGTATCTGCAGAAGTCTAAATATTTTAGGAAAACAGTTCCCTAGATTATTTTACAGTTGAAAATTATTCTAGTGCTCAGGTTGTGTCTGACTGAGAAAGATACATCTACTTACCTTTATTCCAGAGTTATCACACAAGTATACGTAGGTAATATTATAATGGAAGGATGGGAGAGTGTTTCTATTGTAATGGAGGGATGGGAGACTGTTTCTTTAAGGGGGGGGGAGATAGGTGGAGGAAGAAAGATGGTTGGTGCTGTCAATTTTTCTCAGTCACCTTTAGGAAGTTGAGATGTTCTGATTTTTCCCATTGAGTTTTTTCATCTTATTGTAATTGAACTGGAAGAACATTTTAAAGCCTAGTATAATTATCAAGCTCCCATGGTATGTTGTTTTATACATAAGTTCAGATTTCTATCATATTAGGTCCCTCCGTGTGTGTGTATGTGTGTGTGTGTGTGTGTGTGTGTGTGTGTGTGTGTCTGTGTGTGTGTTCATTATTTTCTCCTTTTGGAATTTAGAACTAGGCAACCCAAATATTGTATTACAGATAATTTCATTGTTCTTATGCTCCATGTTCTATTACTTACACTTGTACAGAGCATTTGCTCTTGGGGAAATTTTCTTAACTGAACTACTCCTGAATTCTTGGCTGCAGACATAACATATTATTTGGCACCATTAATCACTTTGTGGAAATATAAAAGGCAGCCTATAATTGGTCTGATTATGAAACATATGTTATGAATGAATTGGACTATTCCTTTTTGATATTGTTGTCCTTGGTAGCCTTCAGATAGTCCTGACTAACTTTGAACTGCCAACCTGAATATAGACACCAGCAATGTATCTTTTTCTTGTTGAGGATACACGGAAAGAGTCAAACATCTTGTTTTCATGCCTGCATAATGTTGTTCTATGTTTGAATTTGTAGCTTATGTGTTGTGGAAGACTATGTCTTAATCCCAGGATAAATGAACAAGGACAGTAAGTTCTTTGCGGTGGATAGGAAACAGTTGCTGTTGCTGGTTGACATTGCTCACCACTTCCTTCATTGGAATAGCCAATAGAAAGTGTCAGGCACAAATAACCAGGAACATTTGTTGAGTTCAAAGCACAGTAGAGTTTATTATTGCTACCTATAATACAAGAATCTAATCAACTAATAGTCAAAATTAAATTGGTGCTAGATAAGGATCAGCAGAATTTATGGAGGGCTGGACTTGGGTCTCTTGTGACAACACAATGACTCCAAACTGATGGCAAGTTTAACATCACCTTCCAGTTGAGTCTCGTCTCCTACAGAAAGACACTTGAAGATATTTATGTTATTAACTTCTATCTTGGAAGTACAAGGGAAGGTGGTAAACAGATGGCTCATTCTTTTAATTCAGAAGGAGCTACTTTGCATGAAAGATAGTATTATTTTCTGGGGCTTGCCCAATGATAAGGAAGAATGGAATAAGTATTTGCTTGGGATTGGCGGGGTTGGAAATCTGAAATTCTATCAAAATTTTGGGGCGATTGATTAAAATTGTCACCAAATATTGGAAATTTAAACATTCTAACAGAATGATGCAACAATTATCTGCTGAGATTTTCTTCCGAAAGATATTAGAGGCAGAATAAGAAAAGTGTCAGAAAAGAAAAAAGCCACCTCAAAATATATGCCCTTTCCAGGTCTCCATTATGGCAAAGATGGACAGCAGACAATTGAACCATGTACCGGTAGTTTCAGAAAACAGTTTGTTGAGTTCTTTTTGGTAACAGCTGCATATTGGAAATATTGCATTTCCTTGGTGAAAGGAAAAGGTTTATATATAGACGGTCTGATTTGGTTGTAAACCTAAAAGTATTGCTTGGAAAATAAATGCTATTGTAATCAATAATGCTTTCAAGTAAATACATGCAGTTGTGCAATTCTGAAAATACTTAAGGGAAATCATTGGGCCTAAATAAATACATTTAGGATTGTGTAGCATTTGAGAATATGAGCTGTTAGATTGTCACCTAGAAAATCATTTCCCTACCTCACAGGATAATTCTGGGGATGAATATGTTAAAAACTTCATGTACTGGGATATAAATGTATTGGGGCCATGTAAGCATCTAAAAATAGAAAATGTGAGCTCTTCAGGGGAGGGAACTGAACAAAATCTGTAGGAGTGAAAATACATACAGTGACCTCTCTTAAGAATTTGTGATGACTCTGAGTTCTATTTCTGTCCATATCATCTTATTATGGGAGAGGAGATGGAGAATTTATTGAAGATCTATTTTCAAGCCCTATTGTGGCACTAAACTTATTAATTAACCTTCCTATCCACAATAGCACTAGCACTTAGACTTATATACCGCTTCATAGTGCTTTTACAGCCCTCTCTAAGCGGTTTACAGAGTCAGCATATTGCCCCCAACAATCTGGGTCCTCATTTTACCCACCTCGGAAGGATGGAAGGCTGAATCAATCTTGAGCCGATGAGATTTGAACTGCTGAACTGCAGCTAGCAGTCAGCTGAAGTAGCCTGCAGTACTGCACTCTAACCACTGCGCCACCTTGGCTCTTACAAGATATATTCCTTGTAAGGTATATTCAAAGAACAGTTCTTTGACGTTAAGGATAAAATCCTGTGCCTCCAATTGCATTGTGACTGCTGAAAAAAGCAAGTGATTGTGCATATGCATATAGGTGGAGGCATCCTGGACCAAACCAGGCTTTGAAAACGGCTGTGTGCACTTTTTAAATGATGTGGCTGCTTTAATGGTTCAGAGGGAGTTGTTTTAATCATGGCTATGTAGTTTGCAAAGTAATATTTTCAAATGCCTTTCACAATCTATTATGTGTTCTACTGAAGTGGAATTTCAGCAGCACCTTCAACCAAATAAATGGGATCTAGAAGAAGAAAATATTTCCTCTCTGGAAAAATGGAGCTGGAATACAAGTAAAATTGAACTCTGTTTTTCAACATGTGCAGTGAGAGCTCTTCTTTGATATTTGGCTTAGAACTTATTATTCACCAAATGGTGCTTGCTCTAAAACCTGTATATGGCAGATTAAAAACATCTTTACTAAAAATCCCCCCAATTTAAAGCACTAATTTATTAGAATGGTAACAAATTATAGAGTATTTTTTCCAGAAAATTTCAAATCCTACTCCCATCAGGTTTTCAAATCAACATATTTGATTGTGTGGAGGACATTTTCCTCATAGCAGCAACATTCTTGTTTGATGATTGTCCAAAGTCCTGGTTGTTTGTCAGAGTTATCATATGGCAAGATGGGTGACTAATAAATTTTACAAATAAAATAAGTAATGTCAACAGAGTGGGGGGGGGGAGCAAGATAAGATGCTGAAGGACAAAAGTGTGTGTGCTTTGTGGTCTGTCATGGATCTCCTAATCCAGATACTGCATTCAGGTGTGATAGAGGAATTATTGTGTGTATTTATAGTTCATATTTCTAAACCACCTATTTCCCTCAAGAGATGTTGCTAACACTAAAGAAGATTCGGGTGCTGTTCCAGATGACTTCTATTTCTGAAGTAGGGAAATTGCTTTTTTCTTTAAGGAACTGTCTACATTGGTGCAAGTATCCTTTTATTTTCATGATTGTATCCCATATTATTGTTTCAGCTCTCTGCATATTTGCGGTTAGAACACATGACTAGCAGAAATTGTAGATTGCTTGGGGGGAAGAAAGAACAGAAGTTGGAGAACATGCCCAAAGACGGAGTGTGGCTTATTTCTGTTAATGGAAATTAATGAGAATTCTCATCTTTATGACTAAAAGAAGAAATACCTTGATGTATTGCATGGTTGATTAGGAGTTTATGGTGGTGTTTCTGGTTTGTTTGTTCGTTTGTTTGTTTGCTTGCCTGTTGTTTCTACAGACACTCTATCTGTAGGAAAATGTGTCGCCTACCTCATTTCACAAAGCAGCACCATAGATGTGTGGCTACCCTGTTTTTGCAAATGGAAGAGATGAATCCACGTGCACGACTGCAAAACACAACACAGCTGGCAGCAGAGCTAATATTAGGTTATTTGCTTGGTCTACATTAACCGTTGTGGAACGGAATTCCAGTAATGGAGAATCTTGAATTTTGACCTTTGAAAATCATTTCATTTTCATAAAGAAATGATACCTTGGAATTCTTCACTGGAAATTGAGGCATCATTTAAAAATCATGACAATCTCCCCCCCCCCCACTCTTCCTAGCAGCCCTGCCAATTATTGACTGACTTTGGTCCTCCCCCCTCCTCACTTTTGTGTTGATAGGGACTTCATCTGTTAGCTGAACGCTTCTACTGATTCTTCCCTTAACAAAATGTGCAGTTATCTGTTATTAGAACGTAAGCATTTTCTTAATCCCATAGCCGTCTCTGAATATTTAACACAGTTAAAAGCGAATACTTTTCTTTTGCTACTTCTTTGAATTCAGTAATGCATTTCAGATTTTTTTTCTTTTTAATAACTCATTACAGAACCGAAGAGTAAGAAAAGATGGAAGTTTTTCAAGCCCAAGGGTTAAAGTAATTTAGCTGCTATTTATGTATTTATTTGACTTAATTTATATATGGCATTTTACTTTGCAAATACTCAAGGTATAATATGGGTTTTTTCATGTGGAAATAGAAGAGATACTGGAAATGTTTGATGGAGCATGGCACAAGTATGTGAATTTCAAAAGGATATGCGTTTATGCTTATTAACTGAAGTCTTTGATAGTGAAGATGACAAATTAAAGTATATCTGAAAGAAATAGGCATTCCAGAACATTTGATTCGGATGATAAAATCATTGTTCAATAATCAAGAAGCCCTTGTCAGAACAACTTAGAGACACACAAACCAGTTCAAGATTAGAAAAAGTGTACAAGTAGGGCTGTATTTTATCCTCATTTTAATTCAAACACAATGGCAGTTTTGAGGAAGTTTAACTTAGATAATTTGGAAATTGATAGCAGAAGCATTAAAGAATTTAAGATATACGGACACCATTTTACTGTGAAAAAATGTAAAAGATATAAAACAACATACAGTATCTTAGAAAATAAAGGCGTATAGTGAAAAAACTGGATTGTAGATAAACACGAAGACTAAAGTAATGACAATAGTTACAGAACGACATTGAAATAAAAATTAGCAACAAAGAAATTGAATCAGCTTTATTTTGCTTGGGTCCAAAATTGACTGAACAGAACATACTGAAACCAAAACTAAATGCAGGTTATCATTTGGTGCACTGCAATGACCACTGTGGCTAAACGAGGACATCAGTCTTAATACCAAGTGCAAAGTAATAAATGCCCCCTCCACCCCCGGTTATAAAAATTGGTCAGTAAAAAGGCAGGTGGAAGAATACTAGATTCCTTCAAACTATGGATTTGGACAACATTAAACAACAAAATAAAATTTTAGACTATATCAAGCTACAAATATCTCTGGAAGCTAACATAACCAAATTAAGGCTGTTTTATTTTGGTCATGTTATTCTTTTAAATTCCTTAAAAATAAGTTATATTAGAAACTAGATAACTAGTGTCCTGTTTGGGTCATAGTTTCAGAGATATTTCCTTACCAGATTCCTTAATGCCTTCAACAATGACACAGCTGCTTAGGTATTGCCTTTATTGGAAAAGTTGGGGTATATTAAAAGATGCCTATGGCTTGAAATTATCCCGTGTTGAACTATAGAGCACAATCAAACGTCAGCACAGGAAATGTTTTATGTAATAAACTTGTATTATGTAATAAAGTAAGTATTATGTAATAAACTGCTTTATGATTATTTTTATGTCATTAAATGTTTTATAAAATTTGCGAAATAATTCCATGGGAATCATGGGTTCTGGAATTTGGATGGATTTTGCAAATCAGCCATTTGAGCTACCTTGGTTCAAAAAGTTTTGCTCTGCAGTGCACTGTTTTGCTCAGCTAAAGGTTACAGAGATCAGAGGTTTAGTAGTATAAAGATTGTTGGGGATGATAGAAAATAATGCCACCAGATAACATGCTGGATAAATACTGTCAAGCAAGACAGAGACATAAACCTAGAAATATTAAAGTTGTAAAAACATCAGCAAGAATGGCGATACACAGATTAATGTGGCCTTTTGCAATTTTCCTTGCCCTTTTTTTCCTTTCCATCTCTCATATCTGCTTCATAAGGATCAGGGAGAGGGAGAACTGAGTTATCAGTAGTGGCCTTTCTACCAGGTTCTAGATATCTAGTGGAATTAAGTTTGCTACCAGCTTAATGAACTCTGAAGAATTTTCAGATTAAAAAATCAGTTTGAGTGAAAGTTGTTAAATACATCTATTTCTCCTGTGCGCTGCTTGGAGAGTCCAAGCATGGGTTATCTTCTGTTGGTTGCCAAGGGACTGAGTTAAGAAGAGATGTGGTCACGCCCTCTCTCTGCTCCACTGGCTCAGTTCTTTAACTCAGTCGAGCCAAGAGGGACACATAACCATCATCTCCTTAATTTATCTCTTGGACACTGACATAATTGTTGGACTCTCCTGTGACCTGGTCTGAGTGCTGTGAGTTGCTGTCAGGAGCTCCTTCGTCACTCTGAAAGCCTCCTCCTTGCTGCCGGCGTGTGGATTGGTTAGTCCGGTCAGCTGGCGAGAACCGCCACCGCCTCAACAATCTTATTGGAGGCAGCTGGAATCTCTGCCCTGAGCGAGCTACACTCCCTTTACCGAGTCAGCTGTTTGGCGCTGAGCAAGAGGCTCGTTAAGCCAATTTTTGCTGCCTGGCAGAAGTGCCGAGTGAGCTGAATCCCGGGCGCCTGCCATTTTGTTTGGCTGCAGAGGCTTCTCTTTCGTGCCCAAATTAATGGCTGCCGGGCTTTTGCCGCATGCAGGCTGGTGCTCCCTCCCCCATCTCGAGTTTGCTCTGCAGAGCTTCGGGGAGGAGTCGTGTCTCTGGCCGCCATTTTAGTGGCGATTCAGCGGTTTTCTTCCGAAGATGCTCCTTGGCCGTTCTGACCTGCTTTATTGTGCTATGGTGGGTGCGTCGGTCCTCCGGGGCTCCAGATCAATCACCACCACCTGTGCCTCAGCCTTTGGCACTGCCACGCGGGAGTCCCTGCCCTGGGGTTATACTCTCCTTCTGATTCCCTCCAAGTTCGGAGAAGCTGCAGATCCTGCCCTTGTGACCTGGGCAGCTGGAGAGAAGCGTGGTCCTTTTAGCACCTCCAGGGGTGAGTGCTAGGACAGATGGTCCTATTCCATCCCCCTTCACTGGACTGGACATTTCTGCCTCTCTCGACCAACATTTGAGCTTGCCTCATGGCTTCCAGGGCCTCTAAGTCTACCAGAGAGGTGGCTTCTACCTCCTTAGGTAGCGTTTCTAGAGGGGAGACCAGTAAGGAGCACAAATCTAAAGGGCAATCTAAGACCAAAGATACTTCCTCCAGTAAGGCTTCCTCAGCCGCCATTAAGGATGCTGAGCGCTGTCTTCGGACATTGGAGAAAGAATTTGCAAAAGCTCAGAAGTGGGTGGAGTTGCTTACCCCACTGTTACCTATCTTGCAGGACGAGGTCCCCATTCCACAGGAATCCTTCTCTACTTTGCCATTAGAGGTTCAGGCAACACCTCTTGTTTTCTTGCTGTTGGGACCCCGATCCACCCTTGATGTTCAATCCTCAAATGGAGTTAGAGCAGGCTGCCTTGCCCCCTTCATCCTCTGCCAGCAAGGCAATGCCTTCAGCTACCTTTACCCCGACCGCAGCAGGGTTCCGCGCAGGGGAAGGTCAGGCCAGGGAACTCCCTCAAGATATCAGGGATATGATTTCCTCAGCCATCCAGGGGGTGGCAGTTGGTCTTCAGCGGAGGTTAATTCCTCCTGTGTGTCAGTTGCCAACTCAGGAGGCTTGACAGGCCCTTAGACCTGTGTACTCTTCCCGGTCTTCAGTTCGCAGTGAGGGGTCCATAGTGGCAGAGGGGTACATCGGGGCAGAAGGGACCATTGATGGTATGGACCTCTCAGAGGATGAGGGTCTCGTCCCAGATCAACCAGCTTTTACTGGTCTCTTTAGGCCTGCCCTGTTTAAAACCCTCTTGCATAAAGCAAAAGTCACTGCCAATTTGGCGGGATCTGATGCTCCAGTGGCTTCCTCCATGGGGTTTGACCCGACTGAAGGCCTCTTTTCAGAGCCTGTCCAGGAGAAGGAGGTTGTTCCTTCTAAGATTTTCCTGGACACTATTCAGCAACAATGGTCGCAGCCGGTCACTATTTCCGCTCCTTCATCATTTGTTAAGAAACATTATGGCCTGGGGGAGGATCTGGAACAACTTTTGCAGCTCCCGACAGTTGATCCCCCAGTGGTCGGCCTAGTATCCTCTGCAATTCTCCCCGTAGAGATTGCAGAAAGGTTGAAACCAGAGGACCGCAAGGCAGAATCCACTCTGAACAAAACCGATCAGGCCGCCTCTTGGTCTATTCGGGCAGCCTCTGCTGCCTCCTTTTTCAATAGGACATCCATCATGTGGATCAGGGAGATGCTAGCCAGGGTAGCCCCAGATGACGCCCGATTGCACCAGGACCTAAATAAATTGCTGGCTGTGGCCGAATTTTTGGCGGACACAACACTTAATTCTGCCAAATTTGGGTCCCGGGCAATGGCCACCAATGTGACCTCCCGCCTCCTCCTGTGGCTCCGCCACTGGCAGGCGGATATGTGCTACCACTCCCTTCAAGGGAGGCAACCTTTTTTGGCGAGGCTCTGGATCCTATTCTGGTAGAGACCAGAGATAAACGCAAGGTGTTGCTCACTGTTCATCGAGGCCCTATCATCGTCCATCTCGTTATTTTCGCCGGCAGCCCTTTCAGCAGGACTTGGCCTTTGGCGCTCCCCAATACCAAAGGTCCTACTATCAGAGGGCAGATAGACCTCAGGATAGACCCTCCGGTAGGGATAGAGGCAGGCAATTTGGCCAGTCTAGACGACTATTCTGAGGCTCCGGTTCCCAGGGCTTCCGTAGGTCCAAGTGACTCCAGAGCAGATCCTCCCGTTGGCGGTCGCTTATAACATTTCACTGACCAGTGGGAGGTTATGACCACAGACGCCTTGGTCCTTCAAACTGTAAGGTGCAGGTTCACTCTAGAATTTCTTTCCACACCCCGAGACATTTTCTTCAGTGCCCTACTGCAGCAATGCCACCAAAAGGGCCCTCATAGAAGCCGAGATTGTTAGAAATCTCAGCAATAGAGCAGGTGCCAGTGGGACAGGAGAGACTAGGCTTCTATTCCATCTTATTCCTGGTCCCCAAAAGCTCGGTGTGTGTGTGTGGAGAGCCATTCTGGATTTGAAGTGGCTCAACGCCCATATAACTTACCGGCGTTTCAAGATGCACTCCCTCAAATCCATCCTGGGGTGCATCAGGCCGCACAACTGGCTGACCTCCATAGACCTCAAGGAGGCCTACCTCCATGTGCCAGTATGCTCATCACAGAGACAGTTTCTGAGGTTCTGCTTCGCAGAACATCACTACCAGTACCGCACCATGCCATTCGGCCTATCCTCAGCACCGAGGACCTTTACAAAATTTTTGGCAGCGGTGGTGTATCCAATCAGACTACAGTGCTATTTGGACAATATCATCATTCAATCAACATTGGCCCTTCGAGCACACGAGGATTTCCTTCAGACACTTCAATCGCATGACTTTTCTGTGAACTTCCCGAAAAGCCATCTCATTCCGACCACCACCCTGCTCCATCTCGGGGCAGTCATCAACACCACGACGTGCGAGGTTTTCCTGTCGCCAGAGTGTCATTCCAGCATCGCATCTCTGGTGAACCTCGTTTGATGCCGGCGGAGTGTTCCACTGTCTCTTCTTTCCCAACTATTGGACAAATTAATTTCCTGCATAGACGTGGTTCCTTGGGCGAGGCTTCACGCTTGCACGCTTCAATGGTGCCTACTACCGCATCAGCGAGTGCGGACCAGCCATTCCAGGTGTGCATTAGGATTTGGACAAAAACATGGGTTGAACCAATGAATATAAATTTATTTCTATTTCTAAAAGAAATGGGTGGTGGCTATTGAAATAATAGTAATGATTTTTTCATCATTTAATTTGTTTAGATTTTACAGTACAGTACAGCTTCCCTAGGACATGGACAAGTTATGAGAAATCGTATGAAAACATTTCCTAAAGTATAGTGCACACACAAATAGTATCACCTGCATCAGTAGGTAATATGTGTTTTTAGAAGTAGAATATGTTTCTGAAATCAACTGCCCCCCTACTTTTTCTATGTTGGAAAAAGAAAATCTTGATTGAACATGTTTGATGGGTGGCCATATAAATTTGATAAATAAATACTTGTCTGAAACATAGGCTGGTTGCCACATTGTATTAATGAACAATTGTATGATTTATAATGTTATTTGAATTAAACTGCCATTTTCAGAGTGCATTAATGTATATTAATTTTGGATTGGAGAGTTGCAAAGTATTAACAGTTGGGAGCCAGCCAAATGGCCATGCTCTTGTTTTCCCGGTTGATAACTAGGGTGTTCGCAACCAGGATTTGAAACCACTCTTAATTTGTATGTCACAGGTAAGCAATCTGAAGTAGCTGCACTATTCTGTGCTGGTTATCTAGATACTGATACATTTAATAAACCTGAAATTTATTGAAGTATACAAATCTGATTGCTAAAACAGTATAATTGCTTATCTATGAGGAAGTCTCAAGTTTTATTTTGTTTTAAACAAATGCTAACTGCTCAGTATTCTATGACTTCAGTGGTCAGTTGTTTTCTTGCTATCTGGTAATTGCAGTGTAGACTGTATTTTGATGAATAGTCACTAGCAAAGTGTGATATAAAAAGTGCAGTATAAGCACAATTGTGATAGTGGAGGATTTTTGAAATATTGCAGCCATATGTCCTGGGAGAGCAATGCTATTCTTTGGAACAAAAATCCCTGACAATTTTTACAGAAAGGTCAAAACTGGCATGCAGGAGAAAGGAATAGTAAGGATAATTAATGAGAACCCATCTTCCAGTGATATGCCTTAAGATATGCAATTGAACCTGGTAGAAGAGGTCTTGCTAACCTTACTGATTCTCTCGTTGGGTGCTGTCCCTCATTGCTACCCTCCACCCTCATTTATACAGATGCCTTTAGCTCCTGTCGGAATAGCACCACCAGTTGTGCTACTGTATTTAGAGTTGTGTCAGTATTTCCATGATAAAGACCCTGTTTTTCAAAGCCCGAGCCACAATTTATCTTGAAAACCGCTTTTAGTTAGGAAGGCAAGCAAATCCTTGCTTGAGCACAAACATCTTTGTGATTTCAAAACGTTAAATGCATTTCTTTATCAAAGATTGAGATCGTTTGTACAAAATTGCATTAGAGGTGCCAGCATATTGCACATATTTAGTATAAGGATGGAACAATTACTTGTACAAGTAGAGCGTACCTCGACTTAACAACAGTTCATTTAGTGACCAAAGTTACAATGGCACTGAAAAAAGTGACTTACGACCGTTTTTTCAGAGTTACCACCATTGCAGTATCCCCAAGATCATGTGATCAAAATTCAGATGCTCGGCAACCGGTTCATATTTATGACCATTGCTGTGTCCCAGGGTCATGTGACACTTTTTGCGACCTTCTGACAAGCAATGTCAATGGGGTAGCCAGATTCACTTAAGAACCAGGTTAGTAACATACCAACTGTAGTGATTCACTTCACAACTGTGGCAAGAAAGGTCGTAGAATGGGGCAAAATTCACTTAACAAATGGGCTCAATTGTGGTCGTAAGCCAAGAACTACCTGTATTAAGATATTCTAGTTGCCTGCCTATGATGGCATAGTGAGATTATTTGCAATTAGCATGTTATAATTCTGACAACATGCAGTAATCAGAGCTACTGAACTCCATATTTGAAATGATGGTGTCCTAACTGCCTCCGTCACCACTTTCAAATGCTGTGGCAGTGTGACAGTGCCTCTGCTTAGCACAATAAACAGTGGAAAGCATGTGGAACAAAATAAGTGGGCAAGTTGATTTTTACAAATTGCTTAAAAAGCTCTCGTGATATAGCTGAAGATGAGATTGGTGTGATTTTGAGACTGGCTTAGCTTTGCGTTAGAATAGGAGTCTCGAACTCAAATCATCATGAATGCTGCATGAAATCTTGTTAAGCAGCCCAAGGGCCGTAATACTGAAGCCTTTTTAGACCTCAGTCTAAAGTAAGTCTCTAGTACAGTAAGTAAGAAACAAAGGAAAAGAAAAAAAAACCCCCATAATACTACAATATCTTAAGTAAGCCATCCATTAATTTAAATGTTGTCTCTTGACAAATACTCAAATTTAGAAACCAATTTAAAGGTACTAAACAATGCATGCTTCCTGACTATGTGAACTGAATGAACGAAAATTCATTCAGATGAAATTGGAAAATATAAAACAAGGGAAGTTAGCAACCTATCATAAGCACCTTTGTTATGTCTTTCTACCTTTGGATTTCCATTATTCTATTGTTCCTCAGTAATTTTAAGGAAGGGGAGAGGGGTTCTTTATTTCTGAGGGACGGACTTTTTTCCTGAGGAAAAACATACAGGTCCTCAGTTAATGACCACTAGTTCAGCCACTGTTCAAAGGACATTGAATGAGTGGTCCTTGGTGTTCCGGCCGTTGCAGCATCCCCATAGTCAGATGATTGTGATCCAGGCACTCGGTGTCCAGCTTGCGAATTCAACGTCACAGTATCCTATGCTCACACCACCGCCATTTGCAAGTTTCTTTTCTGGCTTTTGACAAGCAAAGTCAATGAAGAAGCTGGCAGGAGGTCGCAGAGCAAAGAGTGACCTCTTTGCTTGTGATTCGCTTAACTCCAAACACTTGTACTTCAGGAATTATCTCTTAAGTAGCTTTACATCACTTAACAATGGTAATTCTGGCCTCAATTGACTTCATAAGCTGAGGGCTATTTGTACTTTATTTCCAAACATGACTTTTGCATCTGTTGACATCCCAATAATCTTTACCTGCTTTTCTGGAAAAAAATGGTCATTCAGGAATATTTATCAGTGGGAATCTTAATAGAATGAGGACTGAACCACATTCCATGGATGAAACACATTTTCTCTTGAGTCTAGGCCAGTGGTTCCCAACGTGGGCCCCACGCCCCACAGGGGGGCAATTTGATTTTTAATGGGGGCAATTGGAGCCATGTTTAAACCAAGTTAAAGGCCTTTTAGGCTGCCTCCGTTTGAGTAGAAGTTCACTTTTTGAATAGTAAGAATTATATGTCACCGGGGGGGGGGGGAATCAGGATTTTAGAGATGCTTAGGTGGGGCATGGCCAAAAAAAGGTTGGGAACCACTGGTCTAGGCACATCTGTATTTCCAAGGGTGCAGTTTACCACAGAATGTCAGGATTGAAGTAGAGTAGTTTACAATCTGAGAATTTGGAGCTTAAGCATGCATGGAAAAACAGCAATGAAAGAAAATATTTGAAACACTTGTGCTTTAGCATTAAAAAAGGGAAAAAAACAGTTGCATTACACGTTATGGACACTGATAGATGGGAAAACATTTACATGTAAGTCTGTGTATGAAAGAGAAATCTAATCTTTCTTATACTCTATATTTCCCTAAACAAAATTTAACAGCTGGTTCTTGTGAATCAAATATTAATGCTCCTGTCACTTAGATGGCCACATACAATGCATGTAAATTTGAGCCCTATACCCTAGAGCAGGGGGTCCCAACCTCTGCTCTAGTACCAGTCCATGGCCTGTTAGGAATCAGACCACACAGCTGGAGGTGAATGGCAGGCAACTGAGCGAAGCTTCATCTGTATTTGCAGCCGCTCCCCAGTGCTATCAACAATGCCTGAGCTCCATCTCAGATCATCAGGCATTAGATTCTCATAGGAACAGACTTCCGGTTCCTCTTAGGCACAATTGGAAGCTGGGACCGTGACCTCTGCGGCCGGCTCCAAACACTCCGCGCCTGAGGGTCTGAATTTGGACCTAAGCCCCCCATAAAGGGGGTAAAGCGAAAGGGGCCCTCCAGAAGGGTAGAGGGGAGCCGCATCTCCTCTCCCCAAGCTGGCAAGCCCCTAACTGATGGTATGGAGCTGCGGCAGCAAACATGGCTGCCATGAAGCTGAAGGAGAGCCAGAATCAACAAGATTGAGCAGGAGGAAAAGTGAGTTATTTGCAACCTGAGTTGAAAAAAACTTTGCTTTTTAAACATCCCCAAAAATACAAGGGGGAGGAATAAGGAAGCTAAAGAATAGCAGCGGGTCAAGCATGTTAAAATAGTGAAGAAAAACGTTTGGGAACTAGGAGGAAAAAAAAGTTTTTCTTGGAAGATTTAAAAGAAGATGTGGTTTTGGAACGATACCCTATTTTAAAGGGAAAAAAACTTTGATATTTGATCTGGAAGCTGTCTCTGCCTTACTATAAATTGACTATTACATATACTGGATTTATAAACTTAAAATAATGAAATTGAGCACAGAATAATAAAGAGGAATTTCTGAAATAAAGTTATAGAATAATATAAGAAAAGATGAAGATTGAAATATGTAATTTTGAAATATATTTTGTATGGGAAAAGTATGATGTGGAAAAGAGGATAAAGAAATTATAAGATGATTTTTGATTAATGTGTAGGAAATAAGTGAAGTAAAATATATCAATATTAGAAATATATAAACTGGGAAATGACCACATCTTTGATTGCTGGAATTAAAATAGGGATAAAATAAGAGGGGAAAATGACTAAAGACAGATATTAAGAAGAAAAGAAATGTGTGAGATGTATTGAAAATGAAATGATAATGGATTGTAATTATTTTAAAAACAAAAAATATTGTTAAGAATATTATATGGATGTATTAAAGCAAATGCTCACGACATGAGATGTTAAAAGACCAAAAAATAAATAAAATTTATTTGGAAAAAAAAAGATTCTCATAGGAACATGAATCCTACGGCAAACTGTGCATGCGAGGGATAGCAATAGTAATAGCAGTTAGACTTATATACCACTTCACAGTGTTTTACAGCCCTCTCTAATCAGTTTACAGAGTCAGTATGTTGCCCCCAACAATCTGGGTCCTCATTTTACCCACCTTGGAAGGATGGAAGGCTGAGTCAACCTGGTGAGATTCAATCTGCCAAACTGCTGGCAGCCGGTGATCAGCAGAAGTAGCCTGCAGTACTGTACTCTAACCACTGTGCCACCGCGGCTCTAGGTTGCATGCTCCTCCTCCTCCCTGGTCTGTGGAAAAATTGTCTTCCACAAAACCTGTCCCGGGTGCCAAAATGGTTGGGGACCACTGCCCTAGAGGCTTAAAGATAGCTTTTTTAATATATATAGTTGAGAAGAAAAAGTTGAAGATGAGATGGATGAAGTGGAATGTGTAGATCTTATGCCAATGGTTCTCAGCCTTTTCTTCACCGCAGGTGGGGGGGGGAATACCTTTTGTGGCCATGGACCATGGCTATGGAAAAACCAAGACTTAACTCAAGATTTAAACCATAACATTTCTTCAAGTCTTAGCAGACACCCTGTGATGACATCACAGCCTCCCCAGGAGTCCATGGACCACAGGTTGAGAACCATTGCTTTACGCAATCATAAAGATTGATCAGCTAGGAAGTGGAATGTATTGGTTAATGCAAAAATAATAATAATAATAATACAGAACTGTCATCGCAAAAATAAAGGGAAAGAGTACTTCTAACTTAACTTGCTTTAGCTAATACAGTAGCTAGGCTATATTATAGAAATTCATGGCATAGTTTTGTATCAAAAATTAAAAATCTCAACGTTCTTATAGCAATAGCAATAGCAATAGCACTTTACTTATATACCGCTTCATAGTGCTTTACAGCCCTCTCTAAGCGGTTTACAGAGTTCAGCATATTGCCCCCAACAATCTGGGTCCTCATTTTACCGACCTCGGAAGGATGGAAGGCTGAGTCAACCTTGAGCCTAGTGAGATTTGAACAGCTGAACTGCTGAACTAGCAGTCAGCCTGCAGTCGCAGCATTTAACCACTGCACCATTTCAGCAGATTCATTATGAACTACAAGGTATGTAGCTTCTGAAGATGGTTGATTATGCTTGAGTAGAAAGCATTATTTGCTTTCATTGATTTGGAATATATAGCAGATCATTTTGGAGGCTTACTGTAGTTCAGAGTTGGGAATTAAGTAGCTCTCTGGAAGTTACTGATTTCAACTCTTCTCAGTTCCAGTCAGTGTGATCAAAGGAAAGGAGTGTTAAAGAATCTGGAGATCAGTAGTCTCACAAATGTTCTGGGATGAAACTAAGGTTCAGTTTGTGTGTCAAACTTTGAATGGGAAAATGATGCTCATGGAATTATTTAACTCTGAGTCAGTATAAAGTTTGAAATATTCACTAACGTAAGAATTTAATATGGTTTCAGTTTTAGACAGGTAGTGTAGATAGGATTAGAATTAAGACAGGCATTCAAAGTAAGCTTGGTTTAATGTTGCTAGCATCAAGTGTTGTATTCACCTGTTCGTTGGAATTGATGATTGGGGTCCAAGGTGCTCTTTTGACTCTTTAGAAGCACATCCTTGAGCCACATCACAAATTGCTTTTCCAGCTTTCCTTAGCTTCAGATATTAAGAAATCACATGTTTAAAGCCTTTTTTTGCAGCTCAGTCTTTGCTCCAATTTTTGGAATCTAGCTTATGTATTGGTTTAGTTTAAGGTAATGTTAAAAATTATTTTACATTGTCCACAATGAAAAGAATAAAGTATTGTGAAAGTTTCAGGGACAGTTCTCTTTGATTAATGCAAAAGTATTTCTGAGAGAAAGATGAATGAATGCATGATCTCTCTCTCTCTCCCTCCCTCCCTCCCTCCCTCCCTCCCTCCCTCCCTCCCTCCCTCCCCCCCCCCGTCTCTCTCTCTCTCTCTCTCTCTCTCACACACACACACACACACACACAATTGGGGTTGTGGTGGAGGAATAATAAACAGTGTGAATGTAACAGACAGTGATGATTACCTTCTTGACAATGATATTTTATAAAACAGTTGTTAAATGTGAGACACAGACATTATTGCATTGATGTAGTGATGAATATTTAGCATGATAAGAAACATCTCTGTTTAAATCTGGCAGTAGATAATTATTTTTGGCTGATGGGGGTGGGCCTATGACAATTGCCAATGTAACATGGCTGTTCTTGTAAAAGTTTATCAGTGGACAGTTTATCAGTTTATCTTTATATAAATTGATATAAAGATATAAGAGTTTATCAGTTTATCTTTATATAAACTCTGGTTCCAGGGTAGTCTATTCTTATAGGACATACAATAACAGAATTTTGAATATCTGTTAGAATTTCCCTCTGTCCCCTCTTGTACCATATAGAATTTAACATGTGATTATTTGATCTTCTTTCTCATTCTCCATCTTTCCCAAAACAGAGATGTCATCTACTGTCTCTTTTATATGCACATCACTCATAGATTCCTTTGCTAAGATTATCCCTATATATCGTCACACAAGTTTGGAAATGAAGATGAAATCCAAATGTAAAACTTTTCACTTAGGTGGTTTGGTCAGATTATTCTTATTTATTATTTATTCATTAAGTTTATATCCTGCCCTTCCTCCAGAATTTTGAGGAAGTGTTCTCAATCCTCCCCACATCCATAACAATAACTCTCAAAAATAGGCTGGACTGAGAAATAGTACTAAGGCCGCTCAGTTTCTGTGGCTGGGAATGTATTTGGGTGTCTCCAGCTCTAGCCAGGCATCTGAACAATTAATCCATACTGTGTCTTTCTCTTTACATGGTGCACTTATTTGGAAGTTAGCTACCAGCTTTAAACCATGTCACTGAATCTGCCTGGAAGCTTTTATGATAAAGCTGTTATATATTCAGCTAACAATAGCCAAGCAAACTGGACTAGCAAGAAGACGTGGCTTAAGGGGAAATCGGGAATATAACAACAGCAAGATATTAAATAAGGTTGGGCCTGACTTGTTTCACTTGAGATATCGAAATTAAGTGAGAGATCTATCAATAGAGGTGCCCCCCCCACTTAATTGTAGGGGTTCATTCCAGTGTAAAATCACTGTGAAATCACCAACTGCTTCTTGAACCTGCAGACAGGCTGAAAATAATCTGGCCAAACTTCTGAGGCAAACATTTGCTCCATGCACAGAGGAAAACAGCCTTTTGCATATCCTTGTGCACGTCCTTTTCCAGATGTGAGAATGTTGATTTTATTCTTTAAAACCCTAAACATTTTATTTCTGTCTGTACCTACTCATCTCAGTTTGAGCCTGTTAAGATCTATGGAGCAACTTCTTTCTTGATGACATTGTCATATACAGAATTCTTCCTATGCTCCATGCCAATTTTAGAACCTATGAATCCTTGCACCAATCTCCTTTGCTTTAAAAAAAAGATAAGATGCGTCTTTTAAATTCATACAATACACATTATTATATTTTTGTTTCATCATATGGTTGATCTCTTGCCCAAAATGAACCTTGCAGCAAATGACAGGCTCCTCCAGAACCTAGCCCAGCCATAGCTAGGAAGGTCTTTGCATACCTTTGAGTTGTGCATCAGTTGTGCCTATTCTTGGAGCGGGAGGTCCTGCTCACAATCACTGCCTTGTTGTCTCCTGTGTGGACTACTGGAATGCTCTTTATACAAGTGCAGAATGCAGTGGCAAATGTAGTTAATTTCGCCAGGTATTCGGTGTACATATCACCACTACTTTGTGAGATGCCTTGATTACAGATGTGCTTTCAGGTGCAACTCAAGTGCTGGTTGTTACCTTTAAAGCCCTTCATGGCTTGGGGCTGGATTATTTAAGGGACTTTCTCTTCCTGGTTGTCTATTTGTTCCATCCGGTCCTGCAGGATGGCAATGCTGTGAGTCCTGCTGACTAACGAAGGCCTAGAAGACAAGCCATTTCTCCCATAGCAACCACCCACTTGAACCAGAGACTAGGTTGACCTCAACACTGCTGGCCTTTCATAAGACCCTAAACACCTGGCTCTGTGCTCAGGCTTGGGGCTCTGAATATGTCTAGGAACCTGTCTCAACAGGTGGATGATGGTTTGTTTCTCTTGGCTGTTGTCTATTTAAATTTTTGGGTATGTATTTGTTTTATTTTTATCGTTCACTACCCCAAATCATTGTTACGATGGTTGCTTTATAAATTGATTGAAAATAAACTAACAAAAATAGATGATTTTTCAGTTTGAAAGCGAGCTGCATTGCTGAGCAGTATGAATGCATTGCAGGGCTGGGTATTTTAATAATGATAATGTATTTCCCTTGCTTAAAAAAAAAAGGGCCACTGCTTTTAGGAAGCCGGCGGTTTAATGAACCCGCTGTATGCTGATGGTTGACTAATAGTGTTAGTGAGAATTGGAACACGAGTGTCTATATTGAAGAAATAGAACATGATGCAGTAGCAGCACTATTTGAAAGCAAGAGAGTCTGCAGAATACTTTCCATCACTGTCTGTGGGAGAGAGGATTTTTTTTTGGGGGGGGGATTTTCAGTACCAAGGATATCAGTCAAGATCTGTCTTAAAGGGAAAGTCTTCAGTTGGCTTGAAAACATTCACAGATTAATAAGTTATTCATGTAATTTTCATGAGGCACAGCCAATTAGAAGCTGCAGTCATTAGTGGAAATGGGTATGTTACTCTTACCTTTTCTTGTGAAATAGCTTCACCGAAATAAGAAGGAGGCCATTTTCCTATTCTGAAAGAAACTGAGAAACCAGCAACAAGCCTGGGATTTGTTGAGATGACCAACTTGCTTGGGGCCATGTGTGGTTCGTGTTGCTTGTAAAGAACTTGCTGTTCTAAGAACTATTTAGCCTCTTCAACAAAATAGACAGGATAGGAAAGGAATTTAGCAGTCACCTAGAAAATGTATTGGTTGCCCTAAAGTACTACCAGAAGCCTTCCCCAATCTGGTGGCATTCAGATGCCCTAAACTGTAACTCCTAGGATCTGGTGGTTGTTGGTTTTTTTTGGCCAGTATAGGTAATTTTTGAGCCCCAGGCTCAGCAGCAGAACCAAATCTTTAGGAAGAGAAAGCCAGTAGCAAGTCTAATCTCTGGGGGAATCATGTTGCAGAGCAGGGGTGAGGAACTATGGCCCGTTTATGACTTGTGGACTTCAACTCCCAGAATTCCTGAGCCAGCCATGCTGGCTCAGGAATTCTAGGAATTGAAGTCCACAAGTCTTAAAAGGGGCCATGGTTCCCCACCTCTGTTGCAGAGGGTGGGCATCACAAAAGAAAAGACTTTCCTCCGGGCACCTTCCACATGATACTTCCTAATGGGTGGGATCCAGAGCATGCCTGTCCTACTGGATCTCACAGGATAGGTACGTATAATTGGGGAGAGACACTCCCCCAAGTAATCCAGTCCCTTCCCATGGAAGACTTTATAGACCACGTATTACCAACACCTTAAATTGAATTGAGAGGCCTACAGGCAACCAATGCAGCTTGTGGAGCTGAGGTCACATGCACCAGATGAAAGATGTCTGTAACTGACCACATTACTCCATTGTAGTTCTTTTCTTTATCATTCTACTGTCAACTAATTGATTTTTTTTCTTTAAATCCTTGAAACTATGGGTTGACTGTTTGAGCTAACCATGAAAAAGAGACTTGAGGGTTTTTATATTTCTTGTTGCCAACTAGTAATCGTCTGGATTTGTATACCAAGATAAGGAGTGCTGAAGAACTGGAATTTGAGAAAGCAGTTAGTTGTGTGGATTACTGTGAGAGCTGTGAATTATCCTAAGAACATACAGGAAGTCCTCGACTTACGATTTTGAGCCCAAAATTTCTATTGTTAAGCAAGACAAGTGAGTTTTGCCTCATTTTACAGCATTTCTTGCCACAGTTGTTAAGTGAATCTGGCTTTCCCATTGACTTTGCTTGTCAGAAGGTCACAAAAGGTGATCACATGTCCCCACGACACTGCAACTGTCATAAATGTAAACCAGTTGCCAAGCAGCTGAATTTTGATCACGTGACCATGGGGATGCTGCAGTGGTCATAAGTGTGAAAAACACTCTTTAAGTCACTTTTTTCAGTGGCACTGTAACTCTGAACAGTTACTAAAGGAATGGTTGTAAGTCAAGGATTACCTGTAATGTGAAGAGTGAAAATAAGGAAAAATGATTTTGGAGGGAGCAGAGTCCAGTAAGAAGGGAATTCTTTACTAGGCAGGCCAAACTGTGCAAGAATTGAGTCCTTTTGGTTACATATATTCAATCAGGTCAGATTCAAGGCTTCACACATTCTAGGTGGACTAGTGGACTATCAACCAATCCATTTAAAAGCGAACTAAAAATGTGTCTGCAGAAGCAGGAATTCTGGTCTTCCTTGCAGCCCAAGGAGGACCAAGGAGCAGGAGAAAAGGTTGGGCACCTGAAGGGCTATCTCTCCAGTCCACATCAGTGTGGCTTACAGGTTTTTTCTTTTATTAATGGAATACACACACACACCCACACACACACACACACACACCACTCAAAAATTAAAGCTAAAAAATCTACAAAATAAAAACATGCAGTGGTGGGATTCAATTTTTTTACTACCGGTTCTGTGGCCATGGCTTGGTGGCATGGCTTGATGGTCATGTGAGTGGGTGGTCATGTGAGTGGGTGGGTGTGGCCAACTCAATGTCACTCCCACCCAGTCACATGACTCCAGCCATACCTATCCAGGTTTTGTGGCTCCCGGTGTTTTCTGTGGGAAATGGGCCATGTGACTGGGTGGATGTGGCCAACTTGATTGGTCTCACCCTTAGGAAATTTCTCCTTAGTCCAACTCACAATAAAATAGCACAATAAAATATCAGTGTTCCAATATTTAGAATAGAATAGAATAACAGAGTTGGAAAGGATCTTGGAGGTCTTCTAGTCCAGGCCCCTGCTTAGGCAGGAATTCTTACACCACTTCAGACAAATGATTATCCAATCTCTTCTTAAAAATTTCCAGTGTTGGAGCATTTACAACTTCTGGAGGCAAGTTGTTCCACTGATTAATTGTTCTGTCAGGAAATTTGAGGGGCTCCTACAAAAATGAGGGAGTCAATCTATTTTCCAAAGCACCAAAAGGCACAGCAAGAAACAATGGAAACTAACCAGAGAGAGAAACAACCATGACTAAGGAGAAATTTCCTAAGGGTGAGACCAGTCAACCAATGGAATAGCTTGCCTCAGAAGTTGTGGGTGCTCCATCATTAGAGGCTTTAAAAAAGAGTGAGGGAAGTATACCCCAAAAGGACAGTGCAAGGAAAAAACTTAAAACAGCCATTCCCCCTTTTTAAAAAAGTCAACTCCAAAGCAAATGCAGCAGCTGAGAGGGAAACTAAGAGCAGCTGCTCAGGCTAATTGAAAGCCTGGGTGTGCTGCCAAAAGCCATTAACCCTTCCAACTCTGTTGTTCTATGTTCTCTGTGTTCTAAATTGGGTGCTTCACAGCAGAAGCAGTACAGTTGGCTGGACCACACATGCATTAAATTCACATCCTGTAAGATCAAGCTGCATCATTGTCCCCTTCTGTATCTTTTCCCCAGGGCGAAACAAGAAGTAGCCAACACTGCAGCAGCTATAAAAGGTCTTGGGAAACTCCAGGGAGTATCAGCTGATCACAGAAGTGTTACTTAATACTCTTTATAATGAAAATGTTTGTAATCTTGTCCTTCTTCCTGATGGGAAGAGATTAATCCCATCCCTAGATGGGTGATTGATGGGTTTCCCTGCCCTAATCCTGTCAGTTTCTGTTGTTTATTGACTTGATTCAGCGTGTATGGCTGCATTCCAGCTGCAACTGTTAAGTGGAGCTATTAACTGAAGGGAGAGAGAGAGAAAAAAAACCCACCTCTCTTGCACTTTATTTTTAACCGGTTCTCCGAACTGCATAAGCAATTTACTAATGGTTCGGGCAAGCCGGTGAGAACCGGTTGAATCCTACCTGTGATGAACATTCAATATGTCTCTCAAAATACAACATAAGCATTTCAGTAATCACATTTTATTGTAATAATCCATAGGCAATCTATGTCAATAAGTAATTTTTGTTTATGTGTTGCTAATAATGACAATTCTCTAAATCATTAAGTAATTGAGGCCATATTTTACATTCTTCAGCCTTGGAAGGTTAAACCTATCAACATATTCTAATTTAACTCCATACAGTGTCTCCAGGCAGGATATTAGGGAAAGCATTCCTTCTAGAGTATAAGCCTCTTAAGCTATCCACAGCAGAAGAAGACTCCAAGAAACAGGTTGAGCATGCAGCCATGTGCTTGGGGAATGGTTAGAGATGTGCCCTTGTGCCCGGGCAATGAGGCTGTATGGATTTGTCCATAATCTGACATATCTAGAGACAAGGTTTGGAAAGATTGTTTTATGTGGCAGGCTGCAAGGATTACAGTTAAGATATTGGAGGTGAATCCTTCAATGCTCTGTATAGATATAAAGAACTGAGTTTTGAATAATACATTAGTGTTGTATGTTCCTTTTGTACCCTGGACTTTTAGATTGGGTTCATACATCACATCATGCTAAGCCACACTACAGGTAGTTGTTGCTTTACAACAGTAACAGGGGCTGGATTTTCTGTCACTAAGCAGGTGCAGCCAGCCGGGAAAGGGGTTACTACAATGCCATACAAACATGGCCAAATAAGCAAGCGTGCAATACAGATTGTGGGCTGGAGGGTGGTGCTATGGACGGCTAGATCCCTGAGAGAGAAAAAAATGGAGAAAGCAACTTACTACAGAGATTTGCAACGAGTCCTGATTTATGACTTGGATGAATCCAGTTACCGTATTTTTCGGAGTATAAGACACACTTTCCTCCCCCTAAAAGGGGGTGGAAATGTTGGTGCGTCTTATACACCGAATACAGCCATTTTTGGAATCATCAAAAATTTATTTATTTAGCGATTCTTATATGCCGCCCTACTCCCTGGGGACTCAGGGCGGCGTACAACATGTGCAAGAACAGCTATAATACAATAAAAATAGAATAATAAAATAACAATTTAAAAGAGTAAAAAACAACACAAGCAATACATACATGAGGGAGACCAAAATGTTCAACGGTCTCTAAATCACCCTGCCTGCAGGAAGAGCCATGTCACAGGCCCATTTTTAGCAAAAACGGGGGGCCCAGAGAGTTTGGGAGGCCTGCAAAGTGCTCCTGGGAGCTGGGGAGGGCAAAAACATGACATGGGGGGGGGGTTGGGAGGCAAAAAACGGGCCCGATTTTTGCAAAAACAGGGCATGCAGAAGGAGGCCTGTAGAGTGATCCTGGGGGCTGGGGAGGGCAAAAACTGTTTGTTTGTTTGTTTGTTTACCTCTTCAAAATCTTGGTGCATCTTATACTCCGGTGCGTCTTATACGGTAATTAAGCTTTATTTAGGAATTTCTAGCTAAACACCATGGCTTAACACTAAGCACAGCTTAATTTAAGTTGGGTCGGTATGTTACCTTCCATTCCAAATGAAGCTGGTATTTTGAGCAAGAATAATTAATAACACTATTCTATAAGCAACAATGTATCCCTATCACAGTAACATTTTTCTTTTTCTAGTTGAGTAATTTAAAATCACCCAGAAATTAGCTGCCTGGCAACATACAAGTGCAGATATTAAAATGACTTCCATGCCTTCCGACTGTTTCCATTACCTTGCTAAATTTAGATCAAGTAAAGCTTAGGAGCTGAGATCCCCTAGCATTTTAACAGAAGTCAAGAAAGATAATACTGTATCTAGTCTACATAATCACTGGAGAATAAAGTAGCCATTTCTAATTTCTTCTCAGTTATCCAATTTACTTCATTAAGACACATAATTCATCAAGTTCTCAATGCAACATTCATATTGAACTGATTTGATATATATCACCTTCTTAAAGGTATCTTGCAGTGTCTTCTGGATTTTGCTCTTTAGTTCCTGCCTCCCACATTGGCTGGGAATTTTAGTTCAACATCATTTAGAGGACTGCAGAATTGATATTAACATAGAAATACCTCTTAAATACATAAATCAAATGATGGACTATTCATTTTAATAACATTAAAGTTGCCTCTCAGGTTTAAAAAGGAATTTTTAACCATCTATTAACATCTAGTTAAAGCCTTTCTAAAAGTTTTGGCATGTTTGTTTGCATATATTTAAAATATTTTGGGGTTTACAAAGCCCCAGATATTTACTATAATCAATAGAAATCATGAAATCCATCTCTTTATATAACTGATGTATTACAGTCTATAATTTATACACTGGTAATGTAATATCCTTAATATCTAAAGATCAGTGCAAAACTTCTTCAGAGCATCGGTTTACCCCTCATTGCTTAGACACCAAAACCTTGCTTTGAGGGTTGTTGAACTCTGATTCTCATTGGGAGACTTTTTGCCTGAAATATTTAGAATGTTACTCAAGCTATTGAATTATTAAGAAGCAGCCTCTGTTCTACAGAATGTTTGCAGTGATGGTTCAGAAATGTACTCCTGATGCTTTTGCCATTTGAAGTAGGAAGATTGTTAGATTAATTCCTGATCTGCTAAGCAGTGGATGAAATGGCTGGAACAAAAACGTTGGGCACATTTTAATAATTCTTTGTTGATATGTAATGCTTTCTTTTGAATGATCAAAATATTAATGGGTAGCTGGTTGATAATCTCCAGAACAGCCTGATAAGGAGAATCAATTTGAAGCTAAGAAATTCTGTCTTAGATAAAATGATGGAAAAGATTTAAGCTGGAAAATTCAAAGCTACATTGCTAAATGTTTGTGAGTTTTGTAAGTACAAGTAGTACTCAACATGATCTTAATTGAGCCTAGAATTATGGTCATAAGTCATGCCGGTTGTTAAGCAGGCACCACCACCAGACAAAATCATTTCTGATTTTACCACCTTTTTCCAGTGGTCGTTATTTACTTTTATTCAATTTTCATAGTTGCCCAACTCAACCAAGTGAATCTGGGTTGCTATAGAAATTGAATAAAATAGAAATTGAATAAACCAAGTGAACCACTGCGATCGTTAAGTGAATGCCATGGTCCTTAAATGACTATGTCAATTGTTAAGCAAATCCATTGTCTGCAATAGGTTTTTTTGTTGTTGTTGCTGGAAACCGGAAGTAAATGCCATTTCCAGCAAAAACAAAACAAAACACAACAACCTGTACATTGTGATTACATGACTGCAGGATGCTGCAAATAGCCATGAATGAGAGTCAGTTGCTGAGTGCCGAAAATGCAATCACATAACTATGGCGGGGGGCATCAGAACGTCAAATCCTGGTCATAAGTAGCCTGGGAGCTCTATCATAACTTCGAACAGTCGCTAAGCGATCGGCCATAAGTCAAGGTCTAACTGTATTCTTTATCATGCATTGCTGTGATCTGTAATATATTTGTCTTATTTATGTATAAAGTGGTTCTGGTTAAACAAACAGGACCTAAATCGGAACACATAGATTGTCTTTATCGAACTATTTGAACAACTAGTCACTTTCTTCGTTAGGAAAGTCTGAGTTTTATACATAATTATAAGTGGTGGCATACCCTTTAGCAGTAATTACTTCAATCAGACGTTCCCTGAACCTGTTGATCATTTGTGCATATTGCATGGAAATTTGGTATGTCCCTTTTAGGAAGTTGCTTCAGCTCATTATTAGTTTTGAGCCATCTAGCTTGCTGGTCACTTCAAGTCAATTAGGGCCTTGAGTCAGCCATTCTATAACATGATATTTTTTTTAACGCATTTTGTCATAGATTTACTTGTGTGCTTAAGATCATCATCATACTGCATGACTCACATTCGTTTCAGCTTCAGGTTATGGATGGGCACCCTGACATTCTCCTGTAGGATTTGTTGGTGCAATTCAAAATCTATTGTTCCCTCAGTGATGCTGAGCTGACTCACCTCAGAACAGCCCCGAATCACACAATACTTCCTCCATTATGCTTAATGGCTTAATAAAGTTCTTTTTTAATGGAATGCATTGTTTAATTTTCTCTGAATATAGCAGGTCTCATTAATAGCAAAACATTCCATCTTTGTCTGAACTTTCCACAGAGCATTATTCCAATCACCTGCTGGATCCTTTAGGTTGTCTTTCTAACCTTGAGACAAATGGTAATATAAGTTTTGGAGAGTGGAGATTTTCCCTTTGCTGTCTCCTGTGCGCTTCTTGGAGAGTCCAAGCATAGGTTAACTCTTTGTCTGCTTGCCAGGGATTGAGTGAGAAATATTCGGCCATGCCTTCTACTTGGCTCCACTGAGGCCAGTTGTTTCACTCAGTTGAGCCTAGAGGGGGACCAACTTTATTTCTCCTCCTAATTCATAGGCAAGCATTCAAAGATATCACAGCTGGACTCTCCTTCGTTCTCAGCACAGGTTTTAATCTTACCGGCATTAATTGGGAGCGGGTGAGCACAGGGGGGCGAGTTCCTCACCACCCAGCGGTTTGAATTTGATTTTGCTGTTGTGGGGAGGGCTGGCTGTCCGGATTGCTGGCAGGAACCTCCACCTATTTCTTTTCGCTGAGTGCATCGGCTACAGAAGTCCTTGTCCGGGGATCCGGCGAGGCTCCGTTTTGGCGGCGAACGATCAGCTGAGAGTCAGAGTTCCCGCCCACATGTGTGATCAGCCGCAGTGGTGTTGGGGAGAGCTCGTTAGCTGGCTCGCTGGCAGAGCTGCCTCCCTCGTATAGCAACAGAGCTGTGAGTCATTGTCCAGGGTTCCGGCAAGTCTCGTAGTTTGAGGAAGCCATAGGAATCAGCTGGGAGGCGGAGATCACCGGAATTACGGGTTGCGGGCAAACGGCTTGGCGCAGAGAGAGAGTGTTCCTCGAGCGAGCGCCATTTTGAGACACGTGATTCCTGGACTGCAGTGAATAGGCGCTGGGCGGAGTCATTCCCACAGGCACCATTTTGTGCTGCGTTGCTGTTAAGAACATTGAGTGTGCTGCTTGCTCCGTGGCTGCATGTGTCTGTCCCAAGCATTGGGCTGCCTGGCTGAACAATCTTTCCCCCAATCTTGTATTGGAAGGTGGGGTTCCTCTCCTATCGGGAAGGACTCCAGTTGTGTTGATTGATCACAGTTGGGGATCTCTGGCATCGTGGTTCCTGGACAAGAGTCCTGAAGACCAGGTTTGCCGGTTAAGCCATTATAGTTTCCTACTTACTCACCTTAAGATGGCGGAGAGAGCCAGACAAAGCAGGGCCACAACTAGGGACAATACTCCCAGGAGCCTAGATTCATCCAAGGCTAGCCATAAGGCCCATAAATCTTATAAGGGGACCCCTGGACAGGGCAAGCCTCAGAAGAAATCCTCCAGAAGGTCTTCTTCTTCAGCAGAGGATAGAGATGCTCAAAGGCGTCTGACATCTCTTGAAAAGCAATTTGCTAAAGCGTGCCAGCAATCTGCAGCCAGTAGGCCCTTGACTCCAGTGCAGGAGGAGTCCCTTCCCCTTCAGGAGGGCTCTCCTGGATCCATTGATATGGTGAGGGATTTATCCCCTGACAGGGCCCTAGAAACTCCTTCTTGAGATGTAGCTATTGGCAGGGTCCCATCTGAGCCTCTTACAGGTCAAGGGACTGGTGAATCGGGGCTGCCACGGCCGGCAGGTCGAACACCTCCATCTGCCACGTTCACCCCAACAGCAGCTGGTCTTCGCCCGGGGGGGGGGGAACTTCAGGAATTAGCACTTGCACAAGAATTCAAAGACCTTATTTCTTCTGCCATTTCCCAAAGAGTCACTGAAGAGTTACAGCACAGAGGCCTTTCACCTGGTCTGTAGGGGCAGTCTGTATGGCATTCCCAGCAGGACCTTTGTTCCTTGCATTCATCCATTAGGAGTGAACACTCGAGCCTGGCTGAAGAAAGTCTAGTGGACCAGGACCTTTCAGAGGATGAAGGTCTGGTTCCAGAGCAGCCAACCTTCTCCGGTCTCTTTAAGCCAGCCCTGTTCAAATCACTGTTATACAAGGCCAAGATGACTTCCCACATTGGATTGGCGGACAAACAGGCAGATCCAGAGCTGGGTCTGGATCCTACTGAGGGAGTATTTTCAGAGTCGGTGCTAGAGAAAGAATTCATTCCAGCGCCTAAGATGTTTATGGACATGATTCAACGCCAGTGGAGTCAACCTGCTTCGCTTAATACTCCCAGCAACAGTGACAAGAGGTTTTATAATATGGAGTTGGGCCTAGAAGAGCTTTTACAGCTCCCAGTAATCGACACCCCGGTCGCCAACCTGGTGTCCTCTTCGGTCCTGCCTGCTGATCTGTCGGAGGGCCTGAAGTTGGAGGATCGGAAGGCGGAATTGGCGGCCCATAAGGTGCACTTGGCCTCTGCCTGGTCCATCAGGGCAAACATGGCTGCATCCTTTTTCAACAGGAATTCAGTTTTATGGATCAGGCAAATGCTGACACGAGTGGCCCCGGAGGACACGCGCCTATGCCAGGACCTAAACAAGCTGCTGGCGGCAGCTGAATTTTTGGCAGATGCAACGCTCAACGTGACTAAGTTTGCATCAAGAGCCATTGTGGCCAATGTCACCTGCAGGCTTTTGTGGCACTGTCATTGGCAGGCCGACATGAAGTCCAAATGGCGTTTGGCGGCCGCTCCATTTAAAGGGGGCAGCCTTTTTGGAGACTTCTTAGATCCCATACTAATAGAGAGTAGGGACAAGAGGAAGGTATTGCCCTCTTCCTATAGACTGGCAGATCGTCGTCCGGCTCCTTACTTTAGACGGCAGTCCTTTCATTAGGACCCCAGGCCCAGTGGAGCCCAGTATCAGCACCCATACTACCAGGGTTCTAACCATCCCCTGGACAGAACGGAAGGCAGAGACAGGGACAGACAATATTACCAGACCAGATGGCCATTTTGAGGGTCAGGTAACCAGCCCTTTCGTAGGTCAAAGTGACTCTCAGATAGATGCCCGCATTGGTGGTCGCTTACATCACTTTATCCACCAATGGGAGGTTACTACATCGCCTGGGCGCTTCAAACCATAAGACTGGGTCTCAGCTTGGAATTCACCTCCAACCCGCCAAGACGCTTCATTCGGTGTCCAGTTCCCACCAATCAAACCAAAAGACGTCTCATGGAGCTCGAGATTTCACATCTACTGGATATAGCTGCCATAGAGACGGTCCCCCCGGAACAGGAAGGTCGGGTTTTTTATTCCATCCTCTTCCTGGTTCCCAAAAGTTCGGGGGGAATAAGGGCTATTCTAGATTTAAAACAACTCAATTGTTATTTGGCGTACAAAAAATTCAAGATATAGTCTCTCAAATCAATCCTGAGTTGCATCAGACCAAACGATTACCTCACCTCCATAGACTTTCTTTCTCCCTCTCTCTCTTCCTCCCTCCCTCCCCCCTTTCTCTTTCAGGTGCTCAGTGAAGAGATGGCACAGTATTGTTTTAGTTCAGTGATGGCGAACCTTTTCGGCACTGAGTGCCCAAACTGGAATACATGGCCATGTGTGCTGGAGCTCCGGCTTCGCATGTGCCGGAGCGCTGGAAACCCAAAGACCAGGTGCGCAAAGATATGCAGCGGAAACCAGAAGAGCAGCTGGCTACAGCGTGCGTGCCCACAGAGAGGCCTTTGTGTGCCACCTCTGGCACGCGTGCCATAGGTTCGCCATCACGGTTTTAGTTGCTTAGTTACCGTATTTTTTGGAGTATAAGACGCACCCTTTTGCCCCCAAAAAGAGGGTGGAAATGTCGGTGCGTCTTATACACCGAATACAGCCATTTTGTGGCCTCCTGAAGCCCCGCCCCCGCATCCCATTTTTGCGAAAAAGGGCCATTTTTTGCAAAAATTGGGGCGTTTTTGTCTTCCCCCACCCCCTAGGAATGCTCTGCAGGCTTCCCAAACCCTCTACATGCCCTGTTTTTGCAAAAAAATGAGTGAAAAACGAGCCATTTTTTTGCAAAAATTGGGGCATTTTTGCCTTCCCCCACCCCCTAGGAGTGCTCTGCAGGCTTCCCAAACTCTCTGCATGACCTGTTTTTGCAAAAAAACCAAGCAAAAAACGGGCCGTTTTTTGCAAAAACTGGAGTGTTTTTGCCTTCTAATTACCCCATCTAGCATGACTGGAGGAGGAATTCTGGGAGTTGAAGTCCACTAGTCTTAAAGCTGTCAAGTTTGGAGACCCCTGGGTTAGGGGTTAGGGGTGCAAGGGTCTTCAAACTTGGCAAGTTTAAGACTTGTGGACTTCAACTCCCATTCCTGAGCTAGCATGACTGGAGGAGGAATTCTTGGAGTTGAAGTCCACTAGTCTTAAAGCTGTCAAGTTGGAAGTTTGTAAAAAGTATACATGGTTGTAAAAAGTGTACATGGTTGTAAAAAGTATACATGATTGTAAAAAGTATTCTGCTACACTGGTATTTTATTAAATAATATATTACTACACCATTTGGTTCAGAATACTTTTTTCCTTGTTTTCCTCCTCTAAAATCTAGGTGTGTCTTATACTCCGGTGCGTCTTATACTCTGGAAAATACGGTAATCAGAATTTTTAATATGTGATTGAGACTTAGCTAAACCACGTATATTGTAGATCGTGAAGCAACAGTATTACTGATAGTTTTAAAGGGTTCTTAAACTTTTCTCTTAAAGAAGCGCTGTTTTACTTTAAAAAAAACCGGAGTTTTTAAACTTTTTAAAAACTGTTAATCATGTTAATGCAGTCACTCCTGTGACTAGAGGCATACAGTGTTCCCAGGTTGAACCTTTAATTTAAAGCTTTTTCTGTAATATGAATCCTCCTGGATGCTTGTCTACTAATGAGTTGAAATATCTGCTGTCACAGAGTTAGATAGATGGATTTCCTAGAAATTTTTTTCCTCAGTATTGAAGCAAGTAACCTAATGTTCTGTTTTTATACATTACCTCTTAGGACTGCTTTGGTACAAAGTAATTCCAGGTTGGTACTAGGGCTTACAGTGAGTAAGTACAGTACAGAGTCCTTCAATATCACTTAATTTGAACTAATATGATCTCTGAATTCTTGCTAGAGGAGTACTGTACTTTTTGGAGTATAAGATGCACTCCCCCCCCCACCAAAAGAGGGTGGAAATGTTGGTGCATCTTATACACCGAATACAGCCATTTTTGGCCTCCTGAAACCCCGCCCCATGCGTCCTATTTTTGCCAAAAACAGGCCCATTTTTCGCAAAAATGGGGCGTGCAGAGGGTTTGGGAGGCCTGCGGATGCTCCTGGGGGCTGGGGAGGGCAAAAACATGATGTGGGGGGTTTTTGAGAGGTGAAAGTTTTTCGCAAAAATGGGGGCATTTTTGCCCTCCCCAGCCCCCAGGAGCACTCTGCAGGCCTCCCAAACCCTCTACGCACCCTGTTTTTGCAAAAAACGGGCCCGTTTTTCACCTCCCAACCCCCTTGCATCACGGTTTTGCCCTCTCCAGCCCCCAGGAACACTCTGCAGGCTTCCTAAACCCTCTGTGCATCCTGGTTTTGCGAAAAACAGGCCGTTTTTTGTGAAAACGGGACACACAGAGGGTTTGGGAGGCCTGCAGAGTGCTCCTGGGGGCCGGGGGAGGGCAAACCCCCCCATTTTTTTCTTGTTTACCTTTTCGAAATCTTGGTGCGTCTTATACTCCTGTGCGTCTTATAGTCCGAATAATACGGTATTGGGCAGCAATAAATTGCTCTGGGATTTTTCATAGATTTCTTTATCAGAAGCCATCTTTTTAAAATGGCTTTAGAATTTGCATTTGCAAGTTATCTTCTTTTGACTATTCCACTGGCTGTTCAAAGATAAGAGGGGTGGGGAAATCCTTCCTTTTTAAACTTGTTTGCATTTGGAAAATCTGCTGTCTTTAAAATCACCCCTTGTACTCTTTGTCACATGCCTAGATTGTTTCTTAAACCATATTGCGGATGGAATAGGGTCCCTGAGTTTGTAAGCAAAATGGTGGTGAGGGCAGTAGCCCAATCTTATTTTTCACTTTGAGGATTAGAGATGCATCAGATAAATAAGTGGGTCTGTTACTTCATAGGCTGCCTCTGTGTCAGAACACTGAGATTTCCTTCTGTGCCTTTTTTTTTAGTGTGGCTCAGGTTGATGTATCCCTTCAGATATTGCCCAGCTTTCATTTTGCATTGTGGGTGTGTTTTGTGTGCACAGCACAGCCTATGACTCATTTATGACTATCATTAATTTCCTTTCCAGTCAGTGTGGGCACAAGCAGCCCACTTGCTTTGTCAGCCTTTTAAAAAAAAAGTTAAAGTTTTAATGTGCTCTCTTGAAAAGGCTGGTTTTTTCTGATGTTACTTTCCACAGAAATTATTTAATGGGGAGGCATCTTCTTCTCTTTCTTTACCACACACATTTTCATTTCACTAACTCCAGTCCTTGAAATGTGGGGAGGGAGAGGATTAAAATCCTATTGTGCATCAGTAAACTAAAATATACCCCTGCAATTCAACACCTTGCAATTGAAATATAACCATGGACCTCTGCTAAGGTCTTTGAAACATTGTCAGTAGCATATATTTTTCTATATATTTTTCAGACCCTAATGCCAAAAATGAGCAAGGTTTCATGTCCTATTTAGCAAAATTCTTAATTTTATCCAGCAGTTTTTACATCAGCCTGGGAATTATTCTTCAGTTGTCATAGAGATGGTGTGTATATGTATATAACTATTTTTAATGCATGTATTCTTCCCGCACCACTGCGAGGTGGAACATTTATTTCTTTCATCACCATGCTACAGAAGCAGTATGAGAGGATAAATTGAGATGTTCTAAATTCCCAATATATAAATAAAACGGCCAGAAACATTAATCCTATTTTTTTATACCCACATATAATGAGACAATAGGCTTGAAGGGCAAAGATTGTTATACAGTTATATGACAAAGGAGTTAAATTTCATATTTAGGATATTAATTTGAGAAGCTTAGATGTGGGCATAGTCAAACCTGGCAGGAAATGGTGCGATTGTCTCGGGATGATTCTAGGAATAGGATGTAAGTTCTCATGAACTTTGCTTACTTCTAGAAAATGGAATCAGGAGGGCAAGAGTATCTTTACAGCACTCTTGAGTTTCATTAAGAGGGATATTACTTGGCTTCAGAATAGAAATAATTCTGCATCAAGAATTATTCTGCACTGTTAGTGGTGGGCAAAAAAGCATGCGTGTTATATAGCAAACACACCAAATTTGTCTTCTTATTCCAAAGCAAATGCTTGAAGTTTTTATTTTTTTAAAAAAAAATCTTTATTATTTTATTTGTTTTCATACATCACCATATTTTGACATAAGTCCATACCCATTATTTATACATTATTAATACTAAGTATTGTACTGTATTTATTATATTTACATATCTTCATTCTTTGTCACAGTCTTTTTCTTCTTTTTCTTTTATTTTCATCGTCTTAGTCCAGTTGTACCATTTAGTCCAAATCTTGTAGTATTCTGAGTTATTTTGTCCTCTAAGTTCAATAGTAAGTTTGTCCATTTCAGCACATCTGTATATTTTATCTAGTGATAGGTTATCCGATGGTATGTAGTTCTTTTTCCAGCACTGTGCATAGGCTATTTTCGCAGCCGTTATAATATGCAAAGCTAGATACTGAAGGTTAGAAGTTTTTCAACATTTGTAAAACACTATCTAAATGATATTTGATACATTAGAGACAATATGATGAAAGAAGTTAGATTAAAAGAAATATTTTGGAGCAGCCTTGTCTAATTGAGTGTCCTTCAGGTGTAATATAATATAATGATTTAGGTTATTTTAAATCACTTTTTAAAACAAGTCATAATTCTCTATAAGGACAAGATATAAATTTTAAAAATGATTCATGAAACCATCTGGCACTGCCTCCCCCTTTTTTCTTATAGGACATTTTTACATAATTTTGGAAGCAGTATTACTGATTTGGGACATAGCTAAGGCAGTTGTTGAACCATGTGTATATTAGTCATGGAAGATCAGTCACGAAAAAATATTAGCTTATTGAATAGCAAATTCGTATGTAACTTCAGTTTATTAATGATTTGATATCTTTGCCCTTACCAATCAAAGGCTTAATGTGAGCAATACATTTCCTATAATGCATGTTGGTTGATTATGGCATATTGTCTTATAATTGGCTGAAATAGGAATATTATCTATTCTTAGATTAGCTCAAAGTTAAACTCTAGTTTAGTCATTTGAGGGTTTTTTTTAAAGCTCAGCCTTAGGTTTCCAAGATATCTCTATATTGTTTTGTTGATTGAATAGTAATAACTTGTCACATCTAGAGAGAGAGAAAAAAAAATAATCTTAAACATATTTAATTTTATAATCTGTTTTTCACACTAGGACATTGGGAGATCTTAGTTTCCTTTCTTGTCTTATTCAGTAAAATGCTGACAATTTTTCTAATACCTGAAATATAATTTTATCACTTACAGTCTGTACTGCAAATAATCTACCAAACCCTCCACAGTTTGCACTATTGTTAGGATATATTTATGTTTGACAGTGTTTTTTCCCCAAGAGAACAGAAGAATGTAACATACTTTGCATACAGATATAAGTTCAAATTCTGTTCATCTATTTATATGGACAACTGTCTTTGAAAAAAAGATCTTTTTCCAAAATAACCACAATTATGCATCTTGCTAGATATAGAAACTGCAACAACAATTTGCTTGCTATTGCCATTTCTTTTTGTCTGTGATAGTCTTTGTATTGTTACAGGGACTTGAATTGCACCATTTTATATCCAGGAATGTTATATGCTATCAAAACTATCAATACAGTATCCCCATTAACACATTAGGAATAAAAGCATATTTTAAATTATGTACATGTGCTGATCTATACAATTTTAATCCTGGATTTCAGTTTCCATGAAATCAAACTAAAATCATTTTAAACACATCTTTTGCTACTCATCTTTTTTCTGATATGAGTGATTACCTTGACTTACGACCACCACAATTGAGCCCAGCATTTATGTCGCTAAGCGAGGCATTTGTTAAGTGAGTTTTGTCTCACTTTACCACCTTTCTTGCCACAGTTGTTAACTGCATCACTGCAGGTTGTGGGTTAGTAACACGGTTGTTAAATGAATCTGGCTCCCCTCATTGACTTAGTTTATCAGAAGATCGCAAAAAGTGATCACATGATCCCAGGACACTGCAACCGTCATAAATATGTGCCAGTTGCCAAGCATCCAAATTTTGATCACTTGACCATGGGGATGCTGCAATAGTCGTAAGTGTGAAAAACTTTGTTGTAATTTTGAACTGTCACTAAACAGATGGTTGTAATTGGAGGACTACCTATATGTATTTTTTGTTGCAATTTGTAAACAGCACTGTTGCCTCAAGAATTCTTTAAAAATGCTTAAAAAGCACCAATTACATATCCCACCAGAGAAAATACTTAATTAATTTGAATAATGTATTAGTATAATTGTTCATGGAATTGAACATTCTCCTGTGTGCTGCTTGAAGAGTCCAAGCATGGGTTAAACTTCTGTCGGTTGCCTAGGGATTGAGTTAAAAATAGATCTGAACACGCCCTCTCTGCTCCACCGAGTTCAGTTTTTCAAACTCAGTCGGGCCTAGGGGCACGTTTTTTTTCCTATCTCCTTGACTCAATCTATAGAAAACTGACAAAAGATTATTTCTGCTTGGACTCTTCTTGACCATTAACATCTACAGCGTCAACAGCAGAGCGGGCGATTCGAGGAGGCTTCCTTGTCGCCCTGCGACCTCTTCTTGCTGCCGGCGTGTGTGCTGGTTTCCCCGGTCCGCCGGCAAGAACCACCACCGCCAAACAGCTGAGGCAGCCGGAGTCCCTGCCCGATCTTCGGGCCATACTCCTTGCAGACAGATGGAGTCCCTGCTCGATCTCGGGCCATACTCCTTCGAGTGGAGCGGTGCGGAGCCTCCAGGAATATCAAACGCCGCCTTTTCGAGGCTTGAGGCACTGGGAGAAAGCGCAAGCACAGAGACATCAGTGGAAGCGCCGGGGTGAGTTAGCTCCCCTTACGGGCGCCATTTTGGCTGCTGAGGCATTCGTCGTCCTCGCCACCAAATCCCTCCCCCCCCAAGGACCCAGGCTGAATGTCCAATCCCCATCCCATATAGTGTCATGTGGGGTACATCTTCAGGTGTTTTTGCCCATCTGGGACGGTTGACCTTGACTGTGTATAAACAACTCCATTCACCTGCGCAGTAGATCATGAGAGCATCCTTCCCTTTTTTGTTCACACAGGCTGTCTTCACTCCAGCTCACTTCCCCACCCAAATGCCAATCCTCCCCCTTCCCGGTTACTATGGCAGCCGATAGCAAGCAAGCATCATAGAGGCTGACACCACCACAAATTCACAAAAGGGAACTGGCCCCGCCGAACCTCGCACGCCTACCACGGGGGTCAGGCTCGGAGAAAGCCCTCCCTAAAGACGCTCGCCCATCAGCCGATCTCCCCCCCACCCCGTGTGTGTGTGTGTGTGTGTGTGTGTGTGTGTGTGTGTGTGTGTGTGTGTGTGTATCTCACTTGCTCTCTGTCTCTGTGTCTCTTGTCCCTTTCGGAAAGCCAAGCCAGCAAGCTCTTCTTGGGGTGCTTCACTACTCCTTTTATTTCTTCTTTTTTGAAATCCGGGCTGTCTGAGCAACAATCGCCAGCCGCGACGGAGACTTCCCTTCGGGTGACCCTCCTCCCCCTCCTCCTCCTCTCGCGACCCCCTGGCCGGCTGTGGTGGGGCTGGGAGGGTGCGCACTCCAGCTCACTTCCCCACCCAAATGCCAATCCTCCCCCCCTCCCTGTTACTATGGCAGCTGATAGCAAGCAAGCATCATAGAGGCTGACACCACCACAAATTCCCCGAGATAAACCAATTCTAACGTGTGGCTCCCATTGTGAGTTGGCCCCATAACCATCTGGTTCATGGTTACTGAATTTTGTCCAGAGAAGTAAGATTAAAATTCCCTGGTGCTATTAATTTGGGGAACTCTAACCCAGAGATTGCCTGGAGGAGCTGGCTACGGAGGCCAATAAAAGCAGGCTAGTATAGTTCCATCTGATCCCTAGTGGCTAATCTCATGAGTGGAGTCCCACAACTAGTTACATGCAGAGTGGTGCCTTTGAAAACCAGCAGGATCTCTCAAATAATGATAGCCTCCCTAATGTTTCTGCTCCAGGATTGTGTTTGAGGTAGACCAATCCTGAACACTGAAGTCATGAATGCTAAAACTGTTTTTTACTATAGGGTTTTAATAACAGAATCTTGCAACACTGAATGTGCCTGCCCTTCCTTTCCTTTATGTAGGATGGGTGTCGGCAACCTGCAGCTCTGGAGCCACATGTGGCTCTTTGGGCCCTCTGCTGTGGCTCCCTATCCCATCACTGCTGGCCCCGCCCCTTGCCCTCCCCTCCCTCATCTGGCCTGAGAAAGTAACGGTGACGGCGGAGGATGGAGAAGCGGCTGGGGCTGATTCTCCGGTGCCTCACTCTTGTGGAGCTTCTTCTGGCTCTTGTTGGTGCTGGCGTGCCTCGGTCGCTTGGGGAGACACACAACCTGCTCTCCGCCCTGAGACACTGGGCTGGCTCAGCCGCGACCGATGTCGGCCTCGCTAACACGAGGGCTGGTGGGGTGGGAATGGGATCCAGGAAGATGGGACGGCCAGCAGCGCCCAGCCACGGCTCTAAGAGGTTCAGGGCAGCGGGAAAAGGGAGCTGGCCCTGCCAAACTTTGCATGCCCACCCCGGGGGTCAGGCTCAGAGAAAGCCCTCCACAAAGATGCTCGCCCGTCAGCTGATCTCCTCTGTTTCTGTCTGTCTCTGTCTCTGTCTCTGTCTCTCTCTCTCTCTCTCTCTCTCTGTGTGTGTGTGTGTATCTCACGTTGTCTTTCTGTCTCTGCGTCTCCTGTCTGCCGGTGGGGGACGACGACATGGCAAGGCGATGGCCGGAGCTTTAGTGCAGGAGTGAAGCAGCCCTGTATCTTTGCTTCCTACCGCTTCCTGCCGCTTCGGGCTCAAGCTTGTGCCCTCTGTGCTCAGCCGAAGAGCTGCAGGGGGATGACGACACGGCAAGGTGATAGCCGGAGCCTTAGTGCAAGAGCAAAACATTTGTGCAAAAGGCAGCCTTTGCTTCCTGCCGCTTCTGGCTGGAGCTTGTGCCCTCCGCGCTTGGCTGAAGAACTGCTAGGGGGGGGACGACATGGCAAGGTGATGGCCGGAGCCTTAGTGCAGGAGAGAAACCACGTCCTTTTGCATCCTGTTAAGACCCTCCTTGAGTGAGCATCCGCCAGAGAGAGGGGGGGAGAGGGTGAGAGAGAGGGAGATGGAGAGAGATGGAGAGGGAGGGAGAGAGAGAAAGAGATGGAGAGGGGGAGAGAGAAAGAAAGAGAAAGAAAGCAATGAGAGTGGGAGGGTGATAGACAGGGTGAAAAAGAGATGGGAGAGGGAGAAAGAAAGAGATGAGAGGGGGAGGAAGGGAAAGAGAAAGACATGGGAGAGGGAGAGAGATGGAAGAGAAGTGGAAGAGGGAGGGAGAGAGAAAGAAAGAAAGAAAGATGAGAGGGAGGGAGAGGGAGATATGGAGAGAGAGAGGGAGAAAGAGATGGGGAGATGGAGGGAGAGAGAAAGAGATGGAGGGAGAGGGAGAAAGATGGGGAGAGGGAGGGAAAGAAAGAAAAAGCGATGAGGGGAGAGGGGGGAGAAAGAGATGGGAGTGAGAGAGAAAGAGATGAGAGAGGGGGAGGAAGGGAGAGAGAAAGATGGGAGGGAGAGATGGAAGAGAGGAGAGAGAGAGAAAGAGAGAAAGAGAAAGATGAGAGGGAGGTAGAGATGAGATAGGGAGAAAGAGGGAGAAAGAGAGCTGGGGGAGAGAGAGCTATATCTGTTTCCCAAAGAAAAGAAAACATAGAGCCACAAAACCTGGGCAGGTGTGGCGGAGGGTGTCATGTGACTCAGTGTGAGTGAGTGACATTGAGTTTGCCACGCCCACCCAGGTTTTGTGGCTCCCAGTATTTTGTTTTCTGTGGGAAACGGGTCCAAATGGCTCTTTGAATGTTTAAGGTTGCAAACTCCTGATCTAGGAGATAAGTAGGGAGAATCAAGTCTGAGAGGCTTTCTCAAATTCCTTTCCTGCTTTGGACTGAAATTTCTCTTTCTGTATCTGACTGTTGCCTTGGCTGCAGTTCTTCCTCAAGGTTATTCTTAAAGCTATTATATTTTGTGGCTGGTGCCACCTGGACATATCATCTACAGTATGTGGATGAAGGGAGATTTAACAGTCTTACAAAATCACTGAGCAGGGAATGGTAGTGGTATGAGATGCAGTAGTTTGTAAGATCCTTCTCCTCTATGATATTCACAGTCTATGATACTGTGTGGAATCTAACATTACGTTGGCTAAATAGAAGACAAAGGGAAAAACACTCCTTCCCACCCATTTATCAGCATAGGATTTTTTTTTCATTGCAGCCCCCAACTGATTGAGACCATTTTCCAGTTCACCTCTTCCTTCCAAATTTGGTTCAGTTCTGTTTTTGAAGAGTTATCATGCTGACGAGCAGATAGATAGTCTTGATTCTCTTTACTTAATTTATTTCCAACATTTGATTGGATAGGAAGAAATGCAAATTATATATAAATCCTGCTGGAAAAATTAATTTACTCTGTTCATTGTCCCCTGAGTATGATTTCCAAGAATGAAATTATAGTCTCTTCCCCATCATCATTACCTGTGGATAGCTTTGTGAGTTGGACAGTGTCCTGGGAATTTGTTTACCGCTCTAGGCAAATCTAAGTCTTCAAACAAACAAAAAAAGAGAGAGAAGGATGACTTCATTTAGAAAGAAAGCTGTTCCCCCTCCCCTTGTTAACGAGTGACATTACTAGACGCTTGTAAACAAGCTAGCATTTGCCTTAGCTGCTTATCAGGGAATCAATCGATAAAGGAAAGATGGCTCAATTAATTTTGATGTGTGTCCAAAACCATATAGAAAGACAGAACTTCTTTATGTTTAGGCCATGATTGGTGAAAATAAATGATTGTTGAATGAAGTGTAAAGTGTGTTTTGGATATTGAAAGATGAATCTGGAAGGGAAGGAGGGAAGTCCAACTTTCCTAGGAGAAAGATAGGGCTTAAGGTTTCTTTCTGTCATGTGGAGGACACCTGGTCCCTTTTAGTCTCATGGAATTACTTCAGCTGTTTTGTTGTTAAAGTTCTTTATTGAATAATTCACTTTAGCTACAGGCGAAGAAACAGAGAAAATAGAAGAACATTGTACCTCAGTAAATATAGTAAAGTAGTTAATGGTTTGACTTTTGACTGCCCTGTTCATCTAGGGTGGGAATGTTAGGCTCATCCTTTGGTGACTAGAAATGTACTTTGGGGTAAATTCATCTACAATTCTTGGACAACAACAAAAATGGCCTACTACGGCAATATTCCCAGAAAAAGTCAGTGGAAATTAAAGTACCTTCTATGAAACTGTGTGCTTGAAGGCCATGTTTGCAGAAGCAGGCTTGTTTATTTTTTTATTTGTATCCTGCCTTTATTTATTTTATAAATAAGGCAGAAAACATATCCAGCACACCAACTTCATCCTATTTTCTGCACAACAACCCTGTGAAGTGGGTTGGGCTTAGAGAGAGTTGTTGTCATGCCGATAGTACCAAGGCACTTGCGGGTTGGAAAGGATTAGCCAGTGACATCACTGTTCCTGGGGGGATGCCCAGTTTGGGGCTTGAGAGAGAGAGAGTGGCTGGCCTAAAGTCACCCATCTGACTTTCATGGCCTTAATGAGCATAGTTGGTTCTGCCTAGATTTCTTTATTAGTAGCCACCCTCCATTAAAACTGTTTCTTCTTGGCTGAGCCTGCTACAGTAATGCTTTCTCTTTTTCCTGTTTTAGAAGAGGCAAATAGGTTATTGTCCTTCCATCCCTTTGGAGTATGCTTGAAGTATATTCTTACAGTCCTGCACACATCTAACTTGTGTAAATTCATTCTCTGTGATGCACAAATCCTGGTCAGAAACTAGGGAACAAAATCCCTTGGTATGAGAGTCTGTGGGGAGGAGGAGATCGATCACACAGCCCAGATATGGAGGGTCATGAGAAGGAAATGTGACTCACCCCGGCTCTCTTACCTAGTTCATCCAAAATCTGCCATGAGACATTGATGTGGGGAGCTTAGACCTTGGCTCATTTTACTTGGGCCATGAGGACATTTTTCTTTAAAAAGAGACACTTGCTATGCTGAAGAAGTTATACAAACATGGTTATTGTTAGTTAACTATATGAAGACCCCCAACTTTTCTGTTTGGTTATAAATTTTAACTTATATTGAACTATGTGGGAATAATAGCTGAGAATGAATGAAGAAATGCAGTTGTGGGTATTGTGGTCTCTATACATGTAACTGCATTTAATTGTATTTATCTCCATTCCTATCTTTTTTCTTTTATCCATCCATTTTTTGATTTTTTTGTTATAATACCCTTCATTTCTTAAGTGTGATAGGTACCACATATTATCTCAGATCAGGAGCCTTCTTTCAATATTGGGAGAAAAAGAAGTTCATTTCCTATCTGGAGTATCACTGAGCAGGGAGAACTACAACCATATCAATATGAGAAGTCATACATGATTAACATAACAAATACATCTCTAACTACTGACAATAGGCATGAATATTATATTGCACAATCTTATCCTTGTAAGAATACAAATCCTAGTAACAACAACAGTGATGTTATTGGAGCTCTTGGCTCTCAGGCTACCCTTGCAAAACAGAATTGATGCCTGCAAAATATATTTAAAAATGCCTACGAAGGAGATTTGGAATTGTTAGAGTATAATTTTTGAAAGACTCAAATGATGCATACTTTAGCAGAAGTGGCAGGCTGTGGCTTCACATAGTAGTTGCAGGTTTGCCCTTGATTTACAGGTGGTGACAATGGCTTTCTCCATACTTGAACTCAGTAAAGATTGGGAGCAGCTGGTAAATGGGTGGAAACAAGGAGAACAATCAAGGAAACAACAAAGAAGCAATGGGTGGAAACTAATCAAGGAGAGAAGCAACTTAGAACTAAGGACAATTTTTCTGACAGTTAGAACAATTAATCAGTGGAACAGCTTACTTCCAGAAGTTGTGAATGTTCCAACACTGGAAGTTTTAAAGAAGATGTTGGATAACCATTTGTCTGAAGTGGTGTAGGGTTTCCTGCCTAAGCAGGGGGTTGGACTAGAAGACCTCCAAGGTCCCTTCCAACTCTGCTATTCTATTCTATTCTATTCCATTCTATTCTAAATAAAGGATTGTCTTTAATGTGATTTGAAAACTTCAGCTGGTGTAGATTGTGGCTATTTGAAAATTCATGGCATTGATATGATCAATTCATGTGATATCTACATTATGCCAGCTGGACCGATTTTAAATTAAGTTCTTTGCAGGATGTCTGCCATTCACCTCATGTATGATTTTTGAGAAAGGTTAGGTGAGTCTTTTCACCAGTGGTTTTATGAATAAGTTATCTTCTGTTGCCAATGAATCCCATCATTATAATTTGTTAGAAACAGTCTGACTATATGCTGATAGCTAGCTTTTAATGAAACTGTGTATGAGATGTTAGTATTAGCTAAATACTGAACTTGGATGTTGCTTGTAGTTATTGGTTTTTTTAAAAAAATTATACTGTTGTTATTGCATGAGCTTTTATTTTGGAAATTGCCTTAAGGTACCTTTGCCCTTAGAGAAATCCTAAGATGCTTTTAATAATAATTAAATCAGTGGTGAAATCCAATTTTTTTACTACCGGTTCTGTGGGCATGGTGTGGCTTGGTGAGCGTGGCAGGGGAAGGATACTGCAAAATCTTCATTCCCTCCCCACTCCAGGGGAAGGATACTGCAAAATCTTCATTCCCTCCCCACTCCAGGGGAAGGATACTGCAAAATCTTCATTCCCTCCCCACTCCAGGGGAAGGATACTGCAAAATCTTCATTCCCTCCCCACTCCAGGGGAAGGATACTGCAAAATCTTCATTCCCTCCCCACTCCAGGGGAAGGATACTGCAAAATCTTCATTCCCTCCCCACTCCAGGGGAAGGATACTGCAAAATCTTCATTCCCTCCCCACTCCAGGGGAAGGATACTGCAAAATCTTCATTCCCTCCCCACTCCAGGGGAAGGATACTGCAAAATCTCCATTCCCTCCCCACTCCAGGGGAAGGATACTGCAAAATCTCCATTCCCTCCCCACTCCAGGGGAAGGATACTGCAAAATCTCCATTCCCTCCCCACTCCAGGGGAAGGATACTGCAAAATCTTCATTCCCTCCCCACTCCAGGGGAAGGATACTGCAAAATCTTCATTCCCTCCCCACTCCAGGGGAAGGATACTGCAAAATCTCCATTCCCTCCCCACTCCAGGGGAAGGATACTGCAAAATCTCCATTCCCTCCCCACTCCAGGGGAAGGATACTGCAAAATCTTCATTCCCTCCCCACTCCAGGGGAAGGATACTGCAAAATCTTCATTCCCTCCCCACTCCAGGGGAAGGATACTGCAAAATCTTCATTCCCTCCCCACTCCAGGGGAAGGATACTGCAAAATCTTCATTCCCTCCCCACTCTGGGGCCATCCAGAGGTGTATTTGTCGGTTCTCCGGACTACTCAAAATTTCCGCTACCGGTTCTCCAAACTACTCAAAATTTCCGCTACCGGTTCTCCAGAACCTGCTGGATTTCACCCCTGAATTAAATGTGTTAACTTTTTAACATTAAATACTGTTGGTTTAGCTTAGTCCATTGACTTTTAAGCTAAGTTTTAAATCTTTCTCAACATTAATGCTAGAATATTATATGTTATTCCTACTTGCCATTGTTCAGTTTGGGGCAATATATTATTGAAGTCTCTGCGCAGTGTGAAAACTCCATAAACTTTACTGTATTTGATTCCTCTTTAAAGAACAACACTTAGGGGTTGTACAAAACATTCTGTGCAAAAAATGTTCCATACATAGAATAGCTGCTTTTGAGTTGTCCATGCTTGGAATGAAATGAGGCTGCTTTGTTCCTAGCAGAGATGACTTGGAAGGAGGGAGGAAAAAAAAACACCCAAGGACATTGGCAGCTGGGAGGGAGGGAGCAGACTGGTAGATGATACACTGTGAGAGGAGGAAGTGTGACTCCCACCAGCTTTTGCATTTCATTTAGATTTATATACCGCTTCACAGTGCTTTACACTCTTCTCTAAGAGGTTTAAAGAGTCAGCATTATGCCCCCAATAACCTGAGTCCTCAGTTTGTCAACCTCAAAAGGATGGAAGGCTGAGTCTTGAGCTGGTGAGGATCGAACTCCTGATAGTGGAATGCAGAGTTAGCTTGCAATACTGCATTCTAACCACTGCGCCACCACAGCTCTACTACTCCCTACTCACTTTGTCCGGATTTTATTGTATCTGAAAATTTGAACAAGGAAAGCATTCTAAGTTTTAGTTCTGCTGAACTTTCGCTGACCTAAACAGTTTGGCATACCCCTAGACCAGAGGTCTTCAAACTTGGCAACTTTAAGACTTGTGGATTTCAACTCCCAGAATTCCTCAGCCAGCAGCTCATTTGATCAGATGCAATGGAGAGTTAATCTCCAGAAAGCTGGCTGGAGAATTCTGGGAGTTGAAGTACACAAGTCTTAAAGTTGCCAAGTTTGGAGACCCCTGCCCTAGACAGTTGTTCAAATGTAATAAACTTGGTAAGAATATTAAATAAAGGATTATTTAGGTTAATTAAAACATAATGTTAACTTTCTTACCATGTATTTAAAGGAAAGCTTTTCTTGAAGTAGATGAAAATAAAATTAAAAAATTTTCAATTGCTGGTTAAGATACAAGGGTATGAGAAATAAGATACAGTTTTTATCACCATTGCTTTCAGAATTGGCAAGCCATGTGGATTCTAGGCAAAATAATATAAAATTTTGTGTGTGTGTGTGTGTGTTTCTTGTTGACTAGTGCAGATGTAGGTAATATTTTTGGTTTACCAGGTACAATTTGCCATTTGAAGAGCAATGATTGAGACTTTTCCACTGTATTGCTTTAGTTCTCCAGGATGGTGTCTACCCTCTGCTTACCTTTGTCTTCGTGTTTGTATTTGTGCTGAGGCCACACTTCCCAGGAATGGTTTCTTTCTTTCATTCATTCATTCATTCATTCATTCATTCATTCATTCATTCATTCATTCATTCATTATTCATTAATTCATATTCTGCCTTTATTATTTAGAATGTTTATGGAGCCTAGATAGATGTAAAAGCATTCAGTAAATAAAAATTGTGGTGTTGGCTGGAATGGTTGCTTGGTAGACTAGTACTTTTTTATTTAATTTTTGATAATTTTTGAAATCATAAGCAATTACACATGTAGCAGTAGGTGGCTTTGTCATATCTTTTTGGCATTTTGACAAGCTAGTCTTGGCACGGGGCACCATTAGTAAAAACACATCTGATTTTCAGATTTGAAGATGCTGAGGTCCCTGTAACCATCCCAATCCCCAAAAAATGCAAGCAAAGTTAAACTTTCCATGTATTGTGCTGTGATCTTTCGAAGGTTAGTGCTCCAACAATTAAATGTAATCATCCGGAACAATTTTGAACAGTTCTGATAGTTTAATAACGTAAGACCATATTCCTCTCTTTTTTTATGAACCTATGCGATTAAGTTAATGCTAGTGTTTTTAAGATCCTTGTGCATGTGCACCAGGGGTGGGTTCCTGCCGGTTCGGACCGGATCACCCGAACCGGTAGTGACCTGCTGGTGATGTCACGATGGTGTCACGGATCCGGTTTGGTCGGTGCCGGTCCGTGGGCGCCGCCATCTTTTTTTAGGATTTTTTTTCGGATTTTTTTACTGTTTGGAAGTTTTTTCCTCTGCTGCTGCTTGAAAAAGGGCCCTCCCCCCGCCCCCGGGTTTATACTTATCTTTATTCCTTCTCCGGAAGCACAGCTGATCAGCTCTTCAGCTGTGTTTCGGGCTGATTATAGCTACTGAGCATGCGCGAAAGCAGAACTGCACAAGGGGATGCGCGCGCGAGCGGAGCAAGTGCTCGTGTGTGAAATGTCACGATGTGAATCGGCGGCGAAGGTAAGTGGAACCCACCCCTGATGTGCTCATGTGATGGATTTTGAGAAACTGGAGCTATAAAGCTGATGAAACTGTTCTGTACTGGTAATCCTGGACTTACATTTATTTAGCAACCAACTTACAACAGCACTGAAAAAAGTGACCTGTTCCCACATTTAAGACTGTCACAGCATCCCCATAGTCACATGATCCATAATTTGGTGCTTGGCAACTAACATGTATTTGTGGCGGTCACAGTGTCACATGATCACCATTTGTGACCTTCCCAGCTGGCCTCCGACAAGCCAAGTCATTGGTAGAAGCTGGATTCCTTTTATAACTACAGTGATTTGCTTAAATGTGGCAAAGAAAGTGTGCAAAATTCACTTAACAAATGTCTTTCTTAGCAGTGGAATTTCTGGTTCCAGTTGTGGTCACAAATCAAAGACTACCTGGAATACCAATAAAATTATAATCTTAGTGTCATAATTTTAGCCATTGCTCTGTTCCAAGTATAACAGACTTTCATTGAAGGCTACCCATGCGAAATATCACATAGCCCAATCAATAAAAACAATCTCTATGAATAAATCAAACTGTGCTTCTATGCAGTGGTGAAATCCAATTTTTTTTACTACCGGTTCTGTAGGCGTGGCTTGGTGGGTGTGGTGTGGCTTGGTGGGCGGGGCTTGGTGGGCGGGGCAGGGGAAGGATACTGCAAAATCTCCATACCCTCCCCACTCTGGGGCCGGCCAGAGATGGTATTTGCCGGTTCTCCGAACTACCTCAAAATTTCCACTACCGGTTCGCCAGAACCTGCTGGATTTCACCCCTGCTTCTATGACACATAATGGTTTTGTGTTGTTGAACATTATCAAATGCTGACTTGGCTGGGCATGCATGTAGAAGAGAGGACCTTTTTTGGTAATTAAGGCAGTAGGTGAAAATTCCATCTGTTGTTTACTTTAGACACTTTAATTACAGATGAAAGCAGATCCCCTTGGAGATGTTACAAAGGCACCTAATATCTATGTTGTTATGCTTATAGAAGTAGCTTGTCAAGTTGCCCCAGCAACTTTGAAGTGCAACTCATGTGAAAGCAGCAACAGTAGTCATTCTACCAGAAGAGATCAGTTGACACAGATCCTCCCCATTTAGCTACTAACATTTGTTTTTGTACCACCTTTCTTTTGGAATCCATTAAAAGGGTACACAAAAATAGCCACACAATGGAATAAAAACAAGAATTAATGAAGCCATTTAACAGAGAAGGGTACTGTTGAATAATAATAATGTTTTAGAAAAACGTAAGAGTTCACCATCTACGGCTGCTAATTTAATAATCACATTTTCCCAGATGCCTGAACTTTTCTTTCAAGGACTACTTTATTTCATATTGATTGTTTCCTGATTGCTTACTTGAGCCCTATGACAACCATTCTTGACAAATGTATCTTTTCTTTTATGTACACTGAGAGCATATGCACCAAAGACAAATTCCTTGTGTGTCCAATCACACTTGGCCAATAAAGAATTCTATTCTATTCTATTTTATTAAATGCAGCTGGTTGCTGCTATTTGAATTATTTTACAATCTGCTTTGATATCATGTACATTTTGTTCTGTTAGCGCTTCAAAAGAAGCCCAGTGTTTGCTTTTTGAAGCATTTTTGAGATTATTTTTATTTCCTATCCACTTATATAGTCAGGGGGGGGGGGAAAAACTACTTTTGGTCTTCCAATAAGTAGAACACAGGTGACACACCATCACTGTAAATCTGTGTTGCTTGAGGCTAGGTGGTATGAAGGAGATTTTTTTACATACAACTTCAGGCTTTTTTCAAGCCAGTCATTCAGTAACCTGGGAGAAAGGGATTCTGAAACACATCTGGAAGGTACCAAGTTTGGGAAGCCAATTCTTAGTTGTGGTGCAGCAGTTAGAGTGCAGTGCTGCAGGCTACTTTAGCAGATTGTGATCAGCAGTTCAGCTGTTCAAACCTCATCGGCTCAGGGTTGACTCAGCCTTCCATCCTTCTGAGGTAGGTAAAATGAGGACCCAGATTGTTGGGGGCAATATAAATATACATTGCTTACTGGTGTAAACCACTTAGAGAGTGCTTGCACTATGAGGCGGTATATAAGAGCCGAGGTGGCGCAGTGGTTAAAATGCAGCACTGCAGTTCAGCAGTTCAGCTGTTCAAATCTCACCAGGCTCAAGGTTGACTCATCCTTCCATCCTTCCGAGGTGGGTAAAAGGAGGACCCAGATTGTTGGGGGCAATATGCTGAACTCTGTAAACCGCTTAGAGAGGGCTGTAAAGCACTGTGAAGCGGTATATAAGTCTAAGTGCTATTGCTATAAGTCTCACTAATAAATAAATAAAGGCTCTTCCGTGATACTAAACTGAATTGTAAACACATTGATTTTCTGTGAGAAAAGTGCATACGATTCTGGAAGGGAACATTGTTTGCTTTAAACCTTAATGCTATGGCACACTTCATTTGATGATATAGGAGAGAACAAATGGACTGTTTGAATTTAGACACTCAGCTCAGTGTCATGGAATCAGTGCAATAAACCCAACATTCCACAGAGAACTGAACCCTGGTAAACTTTTAATAAGGATTCTGCCAACTGTGCTTGAAATATGCAGTGTAGGGATAATCATTGCTATTGATACATCATTCAACAGTTGAATTTTTTTTTTCTGAAAAGAGTAAGACAAGAGCGAACAAGGCAACTGAGATGGCCCGTCTCTGAGGAGGTCACCATGTTGCAGTACTGGTTTGAAACTTGGTTATGGGTTGAATTCAGCCGCATGAGCTTTAGTGAAACAAACTCTGGCTTTTCAGAAAATAACTTTTTTGTCTGTTCTTTTAATAAACAGTTTTTTTTTCTATATCTTACAGCTGGTATTTGGTAAAATGCAAATTTATTTTTATCTAATCTGTTAAATGAATACAGACAGTTTTTAATTGGCTGGCTGTTCTGTTAAAATATTTTATTTGTGTTTAGTCAATACTTGCTAATCAGTCAACTGGATTCCCCCTCCCCTCCTTTTTGCTTTTTTCATTGCTCTGATACATAGAGCTACTCTGACTGTCGATTTGCATCTATTATTTGACTCCCAACTAATAACTTTTCCCCCATGGTTTTTAAGAAATACGCTATAAAATAGTTGGAGGTACTTTGTAACACTTTTAATTTTCTTAATGTTTATATTGATCTTTCCAGTTTAGCAAAATTAATTACAATTTAAACATTAAAAAAAAGAATAATCTGAAAGACAGAACATCATGAAATGCATGACACCAGATTCAAACATATACTAATTTTGTCACAGCAAACTCTGGATAGTAGGTATGTAGGCAATGAATACAAGTACCACACTGAGGTAGACTCTGAAGAGGTTTGTTAAACAACACAAAGCAAAAGTGCAACAATTTTAACTGCAAAGCATAAGATAGGCAGGAAACATTCACAGCCAAGGCAACAAAGAGGAAATAGCAACATTCATTAGAGGAATGTGAACACAGAGCAGAATCTCATGTTCTTTTAGATGTTTGGAGATCCATCAATAATAAGAATGAATGTTCCCTAGATAATACTGGCTGGTATACAGTAGTTTTCTGGGGAATACAGTCTATATTGCAGCTGATCCCTAAGAAGGTTTTCCAAACATGCCTAGTATATTGCTGCTATTAGTTATATTTCTGCTTAAGCGCACTCATTGTTTATATGTCTTGCCTAACAGCTGTCAAAAGTTTCTGTGAGACAATATCAGTAAATCTTTCCAGCAACAGGTGGTTGACCTTGAAGGGATAACCTCCTCAGCTATACCACATTAGAAGATAAGAACACAGCTGGGAATGGGGAAGGAATGGGAAAGTTGACAGACTTGCTTTAAAATCCAAGGACTTATTAAGCAATGCTATACACATCAATATATTAAAAAGGTAGTTTTCTTTTTTTCTACAAGAAAGCACAGAGGAAGAATGCCATTTGTTCCTCTTTGCCATTGTAATAGTCCTCTGCACTGTGATTTAAAGCTTTTTGGCTTACCCATGATCAGGGGTCGGCAACCTTAAACACTCAAAGAGCCATTTGGACCCATTTCCCACAGAAAAGAAAACACCGGGAGCCACAAAACCCTTCCCGTGCCTGACTTATTTCCTGAGCGGCCACAGAACTAGCATATGTAGTTGAATTAAACATTCTGTTTTCCTCTGAAACTTAACTTTTTTTGGATTTATCCATGGTTGGCCTAACGGGGGTCGAAAAGCTCAATAAGTCGCGTGCCGGTGGGTATCACACATTGTCGGTTGTGATGCATATTTTGAGCGATGGAGCCGCAGCAGAGGGATAAAAGAGCCACATGCGACTCCAGAGCCGCGGGTTGCTGACCCCTGCCCATGATGTATGAATAATAGTGTTGGCCATCCTGAAAGACATAGTTGTATACTCTTCTCTCAATAGCCTTGAAGGCAGATGTAATAATACATCATCCATCCCTTCCAGATACCTTGCTCATTGTAGATTATGGGAGGTAGAGTCAACACATGGTCTTATGATACTAGTTCTGTACCAGTTGTTTAATAAAGTTCCTTCAATCCCTATTTTAAAAAATGCCAAATGTGATATTTTGGGGTCAGATAGAAATCTAATAATTACCGTGTTTCCCCGAAAATAAGACAGGGGCTTATATTTTTTTGACCCCCAAAAAATGCCCCTGGCCTTATTTTGGGGGGATGGCTTATTATTTTTGGGGTGCAGGCAGGCCGCGACGCACCACTTACTGAAGTTCGGCAGCTCCGTGGTCTCTCGGCTAATCTGTTTAGGGGGAAAAAAATCTTGCATAGTGCAGAAACTCTTCTCGCGAGAATTAACAAGTTCTCGAAGCGAGAAGAGTTTCTGCACTATGCAAGATTTTTTCCCCTAGCCGAGGGAAACCCCAGAGCTGTCAAACTCCAGTACGTGGTGCGTTTCGCGGTTCTGCGGAGTTTGGAGCTTTGGGACGAAGGATGGGGCGGGGCGGCGAGGCGAGCGAGCGACCGAGGTGGCGGCAGAAGGGGCAGCAGAAGAGCCAGATCCCAGCGGTCAGCAGGAGCCCCGAGTAGAAAGCGCCGGCCGCTGTGCCCAGGCGGAACGGCTCCCCCTTGAGTTCGGAGCCCAGCGAAAAGCACTTGAGACCCACCGGGGCGGCGCTCAGCGCGCAGGTGAGCAGGAGGTAGCTGGAGAGCGTGGCGCAGGCTCCCCGGACACTCCACTTCATCCTCCGCGTCTCCTCCGCCGCCTGCGCCTCCTCCTCCCTGCCTCGCCTCCTCCGCCTCCCTCCGCCTCCGCCTCCTCCGCCTCCTCCTCCTCCTCCCTTCTGTCCTCATCCTCCCGTGTCCTCCTCGGTGTCGGCGGCCCTTGCCGGGGAGGCGGCCGCCGCGTGTTGCGGGAACATAATGCTGGGGACGGCGGTGGCGAGAAGGGAGAGTTCCGAATGCGCCGCCACCGGTGCCGCCGTTGCTCTGGCTGCTACCGGCACAGCGGCCGCCGCTGTCACCGCTGCTTCCTCTCTGCAGGCAGCCGGCAAACACGGCTCACGCACCAGCTTTTTCCTCCCCGCCCTGCTTCCTCCTGCTCTCTCTTATTGAAGCGGCTGCTGCGGCTGCTTCTCTCTTGCTTGCCGCCGCCGCTACTGCTGGGAGCCGATGAATTATTGATGGCAGCAAGCCCCTCTTTTGCCTCGAACTTGCTGCCATCAATAACGCACCACGTACTGGAGTTTGACAGCTCTGGGGTTTCCCTCCACGGCAGCCCATTCTGAAAGAGAACGCCTCGCGAGGCTTTCAAAGTTCTCCAACTCGTGAGGCATTCTCTTTCAGAATGGGCTGCCGTGGAGAGAAGATCGAAGAACGCGATCGAGGTAGGAGGGTGTCCCTTCAAAATGCTTCAAAGTCCATCGAAGCATTTTAAAGGGATCCGTTTTGCCTGCCATGAAGGGAACCAATGCTTGCCTCCTTTTCTTCGGGGAACATTGGTTCCCTTCATGGCAGGCAAAACGGATCCCTTTAAAATGCTTTGAAGGACTTTGACCACCGGGCGGGGGATGGGGCGGGGCGCGACGTGAGTGAGGAAGGCGGTGACAGGGAAGCCGCGAACTTCCAGACGCTGGTAAAGTGAGCGCCTCGCAGCCCGGCCCTCCCCTGCATTCCCCCCCAAATTGATTATCTTACCAGCGTCTGGAAGTTCGCCGCTTCTCTTTTCAGCAGGTCTTTGCAGGGAAACTCCTTCAATGTAAAGGAGAAGTTCTCGCGAGTGCGAAAAGTTGTTAATTGGTTGCACTCGCGAGAACTTCTCCTTTACATTGAAGGAGTTTCCCTGCAAAGACCTGCTGAAAAGAGAAGCGGCGAACTTCCAGACGCTGGTAAGATAATCAATTTGGGGGGGAATGCAGGGGAGGGCCGGGCTGCGAGGCGCTCACTTTACCAGCGTCTGGAAGTTCACGGCTTCTCTTTTCAGCAGGTCTTTGCAGGGAAACTTCTTGAGAGAGATCTCTCTCTCTCTTTCCGGGCCAAAAGAGTGCCGCCGCAAAAAGAGCGGCTCCCGGCATGTCCCCCCCCCTTTCCCCCGGAAGTAGTGGGGGGGCTTATTTTCGGGGGGGGGGCTTATTTCAAGGCATGTCCCGAAAAACCCCTGTGGGGCTTAGTTTCGGGACAGGTCTTATTTTCGGGGAAACACGGTATATGCAGATAGTCCTTGACTTAACAACACCCAGAATTGAGCCCAAAATTTCCATTCCTAAGCAAGACAGTTGTTAAGTGAGTTTTGCCTCATTTTACAACTTTTCTTGCCACAGTAGTTAAGTAATTTGCTGCAGTTGTAAAGTCAGTAACATGATTGTTAAGTGAATCTGGCTTCCCCATTGACTTTGCTTGTCAGAAACTCAAAAGATGATCACGTGACCCCGGAAGACTGTAACCATCATAAATACACGCCGCTTGCCAAATATTTAGATTTTGGTCATGTGATCATGGGGATGCTGCAATGGTTGTGAGTGTGAAAAACAGTCATAAGTCACTTTTTTCACTGAAGTTGTAACTTCAAATGATCACTAAAAGGAATGGTTGTAAGTTAAGGACTAACTGTAGTGTACGCAATGGCAAAATATTGTCTTATAGCAAGTAAGACATAGAAAACTCTGGTATCTCACAGTCTGCTTGCTCTTTACCAGCTTATCTATTGGCTAGGTTGCTTTGAATAACCAAGGTTATCCATCCTTTTTACTTTCCAAGTCTCTCTATTTCCTTTTAAACTATTTAGAAGGCTCCCATCTCCTATTTCTACTTATTTGCTGAATGTATATAACATTTAGTATTTAAAGTACTGTATTTTTCAGAGTATAAGACGCACCGGAGTATAAGACGCACCGGAGTATAAGACGCACCTAGATTTTAGAAGAGGAAAACAAGGAAAAAAGTATTCTGAACCAAATGGTGTAGTAATATATTATTTAATAAAATACCAGTGTAGCAGAATACTTTTTACAACCATGTATACTTTTTACAACCATGTATACTTTTTACAAACTTCAAACTTGACAGCTTTAAGACTTGTGGACTTCAACTCCCAGAATTCCTCCTCCAGTCATGCTAGCTCAGGAATGGGAGTTGAAGTCCACAAGTCTTAAACTTGCCAAGTTTGAAGACCCTTGCACCCCTAACCCCTAACCCAGCGGTCTCCAAACTTGACAGCTTTAAGACTAGTGGACTTCATCTCCCAGAATTCCTCCTCGTCATGCTAGATGGGGTAATTAGAAGGCAAAAACACCCCGGTTTTTGCAAAAAATGGCCCGTTTTTCACTCGGTTTTTGTGTGTGGCAAAAACAGGTCATGCAGAGGGTTTGGGAAGCCTGCAGAGCACTCCTAGGGGGTGGGGGAAGGCAAAAACACCCCCATTTTTGAAAAAAAAAGGCCCGGTTTTCGCAAAAATGGGATGCGGGGGCGGGGCTTCGGGAGGCCAAAAAATGGATGTATTCGGTGTATAAGATGCACCGACATTTCCACCCTCTTTTGGGGGGCAAAAAGGTGCGTCTTATACTCTGAAAAATACAGTAAGTCCCAAACTTATTGGACAACCCCTTAAACATGGGTGGATCAGCCAACAGCAATGCATTTGTCATTCTGACCCCTTTTTCTATTTCATTATGTTTTGATGTTGGGGCTGGTGTGATTTCTTCCTCTTTCCATATACTTTTTATTCCTGTCTCCTCTCTGAAAGAAGGATGCAGAATTTATCTCCCCTCCCCCCGCAACCTTGATTTTGGTAGATTCGCACACAGTTTCCCCTCCATTCCTTTGAATTTGAGATTGCTTGTTTTCAGATGAAAGGGGGGAAAAAAGAAGGCTGGTACAATGTTGATATGCTTGTATTTCACTGCTAGGTGGAAACTGAGAGATCTTCCAGATAGCTTTTATTATGCACTATTCTCAACGCCCCACCCCCCACCCCCGGATTATTGAGGAAAAATATGTGAAAGAGACAAAGTGATATTCTGTTCAAGATTCGGGGCAGTGTAAGATATTTGGAACTGAGGCCTGCAGAAAAGGTAGAGTTCTGGAGAACAAATACTAATCAAACCTTGACGGCACAAGAATTCATTTTAAAGACTGTCACTTTGATTTTTTTAAATAATAAGTGATAATGCTAATGTTTTAGAGATAAAATTTCCATTTTATCTAGTGTTGATTTAATTGTGCTAAAAGCTAGACACGACAATTAAATCAGAGCAGTAGCTTGGTTGATTAAAGCTAAGATTTCCATTAGTATTGTATGTCTAAGAAGTGAACCAATGATGTCTTGTAGTGCTTTAGTATTCTTCATGATAAAGAGGGAAATGTGAGGGGTTTGTTCTTGAGCTTAAATCTAACTTATGCTATGCTGTTATCCCCCGTACTGAGAAATTTAACTCAATCTGAATTTTCATTAATTCGTCTTTGGTGGCAAAAATGAGATTTTCTTCTCTCTCTTTCTCCCTTTGTGTGTGCATGTGTGGCAAGGAACTGTGTAGCCCTCTTTTAAAAAGAAAGCACAGGTACATTCTGTGCTTATTCAGATGAACAAAATAAAATTATGTTGATTAATAAAGTAAGTGACAGTTCTGTATTTTTCTTCTTCTTCCAGTAGAGCCTGCAAGAACTTCCTTGCAAACATGGCCTATCTCCTTGGAGACAAATGGAGATTATTACCCTGTTTCCCCCAAAATAAGACATCCCCTGATAATAAGCCCAACCGGGCTTTTGAGTGCATGGCAATAAGGCCAAGCGCTTATTTCAGGGTTCCAAAAAAATATAAGACAGGGTCTTATTTTCGGGAAAACACGGTATAAAATAAGAGACTGTTAAAAGTCTTGGGTAAGTTACCTTGTCTTCTAGGCCAGGGTTCTCCAACCTTGGCAACTTTAACTTGTGGACTTTAACTTGTGGACTTCAACTCCCAGAGTTCCTCAGCCAGCTGTGCTGGCTGAGGAATTCTGGGAGTTGAAGTCCACAAGTCTTAAAGCTGCCAAGGTTGGAGACCCCTGTTCTAGGCCATCATCTCAGATGCCGAATTTCCTGCTGAATATCCAGTTATCTGCAGTTTTTGAAATAATCAGTATTGCTTAGATCTAGGATAGGAAATTGTGATCAAAAGTGACCCTATCTGGGAAAGACATCCAAGGAAGAAACACTCCTTTGTTTTAGTGCAAATTGGTTGTATCAAATGCATTCTTCTGACAGTAGTCCAATGTATAACAAGTTTAATTTAAGATTTCTGAGAATAAAAGATACATCTGGGGTAAAGAACAGTTAAGTTGTATAATCCCACGCCTGATTAAAACATTTCTGTTCAGATTTATCTGTAATGATATACAAGAATTACTGGTCTGCTTTCTACTCCCCCCTTGAGAGGGCGTTTTAGAATACATGTGGTACAGAGATGCGATGTTTTTAGGAATGACACTGGGAAAAAAAAATCAAAATACAGGATAGCTGTAATTAGTGTTTTCTTCTATTGTCCTATGTGAGTGCTTCTATCTTTTACAGGAGACAATAATTGTTGAAAGTAAAATGACTAGCTAGTGATAAATGATAAACGGCAGAGATAGTAAATTACAACTGGTTTGGAACCTCAGACTTTGGGATAGAAGGGGTGGTGGTGGTAGATAGGTTGATTAACATTGGCATTTCCATTTAGTACTGTATAGCTTGGAAGTGAATCAGAATACTTTTAGTATTCTTCATGATAAGGGGGAATCAAAATTATTCCATGTGTGTTTATTCCCTGATTTTCTTCCATTTGATCCCGAAATGCAGTGGATTTATATTGTTAGCGAAAGAGCTCATGTTTCATCTTGTTGAATAAGTATTTGTTTTAGAACGAATTGCTGCATTTCTCAGAGAGAACGAATGAGCTTTCTTTCTTTTAAAGCACCGGGTGTTGGGTGACAACAGGATGTCGTGATTGCTGCAATCTGGCGGCAGCCGACTCTGTCATGATCGCAGCATCTGGTAGCTTTTTGATTTGTTGACACAGATCCCTGTTCTCTACGGTGCTTGCACTCTTGCTGTCTCCTCTTTTGACTTCTCTGTGTTCTATTTTTAAACCCTGCTGGGTACTCTGTATTGCGGTATTTTTCTTCCTGAATTATTTATCATTGTTTGGAGTTGAATGGAGCAGCATGATCTCCACCTCACCCTCCATCCTCAACACCCGCCCCCCCCCCTTACTTGCTCATTAGAGCCCACAGGTCTGTCTTGAGCTCTTGACAGATTTGGTTCATGTCAAATTCTGCCAGCTTCAGGAAAAGGAGAAAGAAGTGGATAGCCCTGCCTGTGATAATGCACACGCTTGCGCCCCCTTGTCCACCTCCCAATAGGTGCATGTGTTATAACCTGATTTAGAATGGTCAAAGTGCAGATCGGTTGCTCTTGCTTTTGGGGAGAAGTGATTCAAACATAGCAGGAGAACAAAATATTACTGGATTATGAATCTGGTTGCAATGACTAGGAGTGGGACAAAGGGCTCTGCCAGTACTAGGGGTTGGTATGTAGATTTCTTTATCTAGAACAGAGGACAGTGAGTTTCTTTGTTAGGGTGCTTATGTTAGCGTAATGATCTTCAGTTCTAGATTTAGGGCATCTTGAACTGATCAGGGCATCAGCTTATTTGACGGGTAACACTTAGTTTCCTGCCCTGAGAAGAGCTATATTTCTTGTAGAAGACTTAGTGGTATGTCTAGGGGCTCCATCCAGCCTTGCCCTTCAAACTTTAAGCTAAGGGTTTGTTTTACACCTGTATATTATAGTGGTCCATCAAATCAAATCTTGTTGACATTTGTAATCTTTTCCCTATAAGCTTGTGATACAACCCTAAAGTTTCCTGTGACCCACTGCAGGATAGATAAGTGTAGTGCTTGCTATATTTTTCCATGCAATCTACTGGAATCCTTGCCCTGATTCAAACAATAAGGTAGCTTGCTACACAAAGCAAGGTGCCAGCCTCTAGGCCTCATGTAGATAGCCACATAAATATATAGAAAACTGCCTACCTGCCCACTAAAAAGTTAACCAATTTTGTCATTTTGTATTTAATCCTGTTCTTTTGCATTGAGCAAGGTCAAATCTGTTTCATGTTCACCTCAGTTCTTGATGACTTATTATTGGCAATGATAACATGATTCTTCCTGAATATTTATTTAACTTTTAAGTTAAACAAATAACTTTTATTTATTTTAACTTGGAGTCTGGGGGTTCCTGTTGATCTTTTATTCCAGTACTAACCAAGTCTGATCCTACTTAG
>JALIGW010000037.1:3100000-3200000 GCA_023053685.1 Diadophis punctatus similis | reverse complement strand
TCCAAGTATGGTTGCAATTGGTGCACCAGGCGGACCTGTGCAAAGGCTCCCCTAGCCACAGCCGTAAGATGTTGGTCTAATTTTAGCTGTGGATCTAGGAGAACTCCCAAATTGCGAACCCATTCTGAGGGAGCTAATTTTTCTCCCCCAAGAACCAAGGAGGTACAGTTGACATAGTCCTTAGGGGGCAATATCGAAAGCCATTCAGTCTTGTCAGGATTGAGCTTGAGCCTGTTCCTCCCCATCCAGATCCTAACATCGTCCAGGCAACAAACAGCACATTACATCCACTGTCTCCCTGAAGTGGCACGGGGTGGAGATGTATAGCTGGGTGTCATCAGCGTGCTGTTGAAAACTCACCCCGTGTCGACGGATGATCTCCCCCAGCGGTTTCATGTAAATGTTAAACAGGATGGGCGAGAGGACCGAACCCTGAGGAACCCCACAAGTCAGGGGCTTAGGAGACGACCTCTGTCCTCCTGTTAACACCGACTGCACCCTATCGGTGAGGTAAGAGGAGAACCACCGTAAAACTGTGCCTCCCACTCCCAGCTCGCTGAGTCGGTGCAGAAGGATACCATGGTATCGAAAGCTGCTGAGAGGTCAAGTAGCACCAGGATGGAAGAGATGGAAGAGAAACTACTAGGTTTAACAGAATACTAAACTACTAGGAAAACAGAATAATAAAGTACTAGGTTTAACAGAATAGGAAGGGACCTTGGTGGTCTTTTAGTTCAACTCCCTGCTCAAGGAGGAGATCCTACACCATTTCAGACAAATGGCTGTCCAGTTTCTTCTTGAAAACCTCCACTGATGAAGCACCCACAAGTCAAGCAGTTCCACTTGTTTATTGTTCTGTCAGGAAATTTCTGCTTAGTTCTAGGTTGCTTCTCTCCTTGATTAGTTTCCATCCATTGCTTTTTGTCCTGCCTTCAGGTGCTTTGGAGAATAGATTGACACCCCCCTCTTCTTTGTGGCATCCCCTGGGATATTGGAAGATTGCTATGATGTCACCTCTATTCCTTCTTTTCATCAAACTAGACATACCCAATTCCTGCAACCGTTCTTCTGTCCTCTAATCATCTTTGTTGCTCTTCTCTACCTTCTTTCTAGAATCGCAACATCTTTTCTATATTGTTTGCTTCTTATCTGCTCTTGAAGCTACCTGTTCAAATCTTATTTATCCTTACAACAAGCCTAAAAATGGCTCAATAATTTATTTATTTATTTATTTATTTATTTATTTATTTAGTGCTCTTATATGCCGCCCTACTCCCTTGGAACTCAGGGACTTAGTAATTCGGCTAAAGCCAGATAATGAATACTGGATCTTTGCAACTACTATGATTTTTTAAAGTTAATTCATTATAATAAAGTTGTAATGATTTTATCAGTGAAGTCACTCAGGGCCAAGCAACTGATTTAAGGATCATCATATGTTTAATGCTAAAAGACTAAGAAAGATCACACCAATAAAGCAGACACATATATTTAGAAATCAAAACAGTGGTGGGCGAGGCTTGTTGTATAATTTGCCATTTACCAAATCAAGCACTGCTTTTCACAAGAAAAGAAATAGTTTTTGTTTGAATTTCTGCTTCTGAATCATGAGCCAGATGGAAATCCATGGTGTTCATAATTCATAATTAAGATTTAGCAGAATAGCTTTGAAATGCTCTGATCTTTTAAATGAAGCTATATCTTTTAGAGATAACAGTTTAGAAATCGGCAAGTACCATCAGCAAATGATCCATCAGAATTGAGTGTTTCTTATAAACTCTCTTAGAAACTCAAAAATTGATGGCATATCAGTAAAAATGTCTTAAAACTTAAGGCAGTTTTCTTCAGTGCCCCCTTATATGTATCATTTCCTTTTGTTTTCCATGTACAGTGATACCTCGGTTCACGAACTTAATTCGTGAACTGACTCTGGTCGCGAACCGAATTGGTCGCGAACCGAGGCACATTTTCCCATAGGGTTCAATGTAAATCCGGTTAATCCGTGCTGACCTTTTTTGGGGGGTTTTTGAAGCACAAAAATATGAAACAAATTACAATACACATTAGTACAGTATAGTAATGTATAAAGAGAGGACACTAACCTTGCTTGAGATGACTTCTGGCATGGAGGAAGGCAGGTGGGAGGCAGTTATTGTTTGGTGGGAGAGTCCCCCTCCATAAGGACATCAGGGGGATCTCCTTCAGGGGTTTCCTCTCTCCTTTGTCTCCTAGCTGCAGGCTCAGTTTTTCTGGTAAATCTGTCCAATGTCACTTGTCTCTTCCTGCGCTGCATAACCCTCCGGAAATGAGAGACCACATTATCATTCATGAGATTTAACACTCTGTTCGTGCCAGTTATGTTGGGGTGGTGCTTTTCAAAAAAATCATGGCACTCATTCCATTTTTGCATAATGGATTTTATGGCATCACTGCCAACCTCCTCCCTTTCTTCCTCTTCCTCAGTGGAATGCTCCTCAAGAAGTGCCTTCTGCTGCTCACTGTGGAGTTCAGAAAGTTCTTCCGTGGTCAGCTCCTCCCTATGTTCCTCAACAAGCTCTTCCACATCAGCACCATCAACGTCCAGACCCATACTCTTGCCCATGGACACAATTTCCTCCACTACCTCTGCATCAGACCCTTCAAAGTCATGTTCACGTTCAGCGACACATTCTGGCCACAGTTTCCTCCAGGCTGAATTTAGGGTTCGGGGAGTGACCTCTTCCCAGGCTTTGTCAATGAGGTTAATGAGCTGAAGTGGTGCAGTAGTTAAATGAGGTTAATGAGCTGAAGTGGTGCAGCTGAAGTGGTGCAGTGGTTAAATGCAGCCATTGCAGGCTGACTGCTAGTTCAGCAGTTCAGCTGTTCAAATCTCACCGGCTCAAGGTTGTCTCAGCCTTCCATCCTTCCGAGGTCGGTAAAATGAGGACCCAGATTGTTGGGGGCAATATGCTGAACTCTGTAAACCACTTAGAGAGGGCTGTAAAGCACTATGAAGCGGTATATAAGTCTAAGTGCTATTGCTATAAGTGCTATTGCAGTGGACAACATTGAAATGTTTCTTCCAGAAGTCTTTCAAAGTCAAGGACGTCTCTTCAGTGACATTAAAACACCTAGTGAAGAGCGCCTTTGTGTACAGCTTCTTGAAGTTGCAGATGACTTGCTGGTCCATGGGCTGCAGAAGTGGTGTTGTGTTGGGGGGAGGAACTTTACCTTGATGAAGTCATACTCAGCATCCATATCATCCACCAAGGCTGGAGGGTGTGCCGGGGCATTGTCCATCAGAAGAAGGCACCTTTCAGGCAGCTGGTTATCAGAAAGATATTTTCTGACGGTGGGTGCAAACACCTCGTGCAGCCATTCCATAAACAATTGCCTTGTGACCCAAGCTTTGGCATTGGCTCTCCACATGACGGGCAGTCTGGCCTTGTTCACATTTTGTTCCCTAAATGCACGAGGGGTCTGAGAATGGTACACCAGTAGTGGTTTAATTTTCAGATCGGCGCTTGCGTTGGCACACAGCAAAGGGTCAATCTGTCCTTCATGGGCTTGTGCCCTGGTAGTGCCTTTTCCTCCTGCGTGATATAGGTTCTGTTCGGCATTTTTTTCCAGAAGAGCCCTGTTTCATCACAGTTGAATACTTGTTGAGGGACGTATCCTTCTGTCTTCATGAATTCCGCAAAGTCTAACTTGTAGGCTTCTGCTGCGGCCTTGTCAGAACTGGAAGCCTCACCATGTCTAATCACACTGTGGATGCCACTTCTCCTGCGGAATTTTTCAAACCACCCCCTACTGGCTTTAAATTCGTCACTTGATGCACTTGTAGAGGGGCTTCTTTGTAGTAAATCACTGTGCAGTTTCCTGGCTTTCTCACAGATCATAGCTTCACTAAGGCTATCACCTGCCAGCTGTTTCTCATTCAACCACACCAACAAAAGTTTTTCCACCTCTTCCAGCACTTGCGTCCTCTGCTTGGTTAACATTGTTACTCCTTTTGCAACATCAGCTCCTTTGATGGCGGCTTTGTTTTTCAGAATAGTCGAGATTGTTGACTTTGCCATCTTGTACTCCGAGGCCAGATCAGTCACACGAATACCACGGTCATGCTTTTCTATAATTTCCTTCTTCAGCTCAATGGTTATTTTCTTTACAACCTTCTTTCCACTATGCTTCTTGGGAGCCATATTGGGTGTCCAGTGAACTGTAAAATACAGTAAGTACTGTACTGTAGTACAGTACAGTACTGTATGTGCTAAAAAGCACACCAAAAATAAAAAAATCACTTAAAATGTTTGCTGAGTACTCACAGTACTTCTTTCTGTGTCTCTTCTTCTCTCCACGGTCTTCCTACAGGAAGTCACGATCATGTGACAGCCTGGAAATAGCATTAAAATGGCCGCGGCTCCTGTTCGTGAACCAAGGCGGAGTTCGTGAACCGGAGCATATTTTTATGCACTTTTCTGTTCGTGAACCGAGTTGTTCGTGAACAGAAGCGTTCGTGAACCGAGGTATCACTGTATTCTCACTGATATGTTCCTGCTGTTTGTTAATCAGGCACACCTTTTCACTAATTAATTTTTTTTTAAAAAAGAAACCCCCGACACAGATTGCAATTTTGGATTGAAATGTGTCAATTAACACCATTACACTAAAGGAAAAATAAGATTCAACTTAAAACATTGATGGCTATTTTCAGGTTTAGCCACATCTTCCAGCATCTACTGAATCTCTTTTTCTGTTCTGTTTTCCTTTCCTATTTGACTCTCTTGAGGCCAGAGGAGAGATGAAAGTTCTGTGCTGTACTAGCTGAAAGGTACTAGCTGAAAGGCCAAACTAAGAGAGTGGCTTGTGCTAACAAGGAAGGATGGTATGAAATTTTTTTTTTTTGCTTTCTTTAGATTAGTAAGAAAAAAAGGTTCGTTTAAATGAGCACGCAAGGAAGAATAGCAAATTGCTGGCTAAATACAGGGAGAGAAGATCCATCCTTTGACAGTGCAAGATCTTCTCCAACCCTTTTGGTGCCTTTTATTCCCCTTGTAAATAGAATGGTGGTTTCCTTGCAGGCTACTGTTGAGAAAAGGGAAGATTTAGCTTTGTAATCTTTTTCATTTAGAATTACACCTCCCCCCCACAAACACACACACACCCTTAAAAAACAGGTTGGATGGAGGAAGCAGCAGCTCTGCATAATAATGAATATTATTGTAATAATCAATACAGCATAGTTCCTCCGTAGGGAATAATTTACTATAGCTGTTGCCTGTAGAGATGTAATGATGGATGAGATGGTACAGGAGACAATTGGAAAAAAGCAGTGGTCCATTTTGTGGATTCTTGCCACACCAATGTCACAGAGTTTGTTTCTTACAAAGGGGAAAAATGGAGTCTCTACATTATGAACATATGAAGTTTAATTGGCTCGTGAATTGCCCAGCTCAGTCACAGGTACCTGGGTTCAGACAACATACTAGTTTACAAACCATACCACATAAACCAGGGGTGGCCAAACTATGGTTCTTTGAGGACCTGTGGACTTCAATTCCCAGAATTCCTGAGCCAGCCATGCATGCATGGCTGGCTCAGGAATTCTGGGAGTTGAAGTCCACAGGTCCTCAAAGAACCATAGTTTGGCCACCCCTGACATAAACTCACCATGAACAGACCCCAGGGCTAACACAATTTGTGACCCAGTATGATCTATTTTAGCAGTGCTTCATCAGAGTATAAGAGCAGAGATCTTGGCATGCTGTACTTTTAGAGACTCCTTAGCTGAAAATGACAGGGACCAAACCCAAGACTTTTTATACACAAAGTAATGTCTTATCACTGAGCTCTAGCCTCTCTTAACAGAATAATAGAGTTGGAAGGGACCTTGGAGGTCTTCTAGTCCAACCCCCTGCTCAGGCAGAAAACCCTATACCATGTCAAACAAGTGGTTGTCCAATCTCTTCTTAAAAATTCCAGTGTTGGAGCACCCACCATAAATTGAAAAAAAAGATGGTATTCCTGATAAGCTTAAGACTACTAACCAGGCTGGATCTTATTCTTGTTTATTGTGCTCAGCTCTGACACTCGTATCAGAGTTTGTACCAATATTTGTTGACTAGCCATAGTAGCTAAGTTCACATATAATGTTAAGCTACAAATCATGCTTTATAAATAAACACAATGGGTGAATCACACAACACAGCAAGTTAAAATGTCATAAAGCACATTATAAGATAGCACAATGTGAGAAATTAGTCGAACTGTGCTAAGCTCAAGATTAAAACGTTGGCTTTGCTGGGCCAGGTCAGCTGTCCTTAGATTATGCCTTCCTTTCTCTGTGCTTCCTGCAGTTTTGTCAGTTTAGGCCAGCGGTTCTTAACCTTTTTAGTGGTCCGCACCCCCTTGAATCTGAAAATAAGCTCTTGCACCCCCTTAAAAATGTGTGTATATTTTTTATTTAAGAAAAAACATTGATTGCATAAACAAATGCCATGTTTATTTACAATATATATTACTATATAACATTATTTTATAATGTTATATAGTAATATATTATATAATATATTATATAAGTATATATATATGCATTATATTATATTACTATATAACATAAAAACACTGTCGCCTCATTCGTATTTTTTTTTAATTTTTCTCGCACCCCTGGAAATGCTCTCTCGCACCCTCGGATGCACGTACCCCAGGTTAAGAACCACTGGTTTAGGCCAAGGGGCTTCTGGCATCTTACTGTGATATTCTCTCTCTCCCTCTCTCTCCACCCCAGTTTGGAAGAAATAGAATATTAAGCTGATTTAGGAGTTCTTAATTTTCTTACCATGGATCTGAAAATATGAGAGTATATGATAAGGTTTTTTTTTGCTCTTACTTCATCTCTTAAACACTCTTCCCACCCTGCTAGATACCTAAAACCCCAAATATTACCAAGACTGAAACAACACAAAAAAACCTGGTCCTCTCACTTGCTACAATCAAAAGCAGGATTTATTTTAAATGGCTGGAGGAAAAACGGAGCAAAGGAGGCATGAATTCAAGTGTCAGAATATAACTGGCATTGGGGAAATTCTAGCTTGGTTCCCCCGCCCCCATCCTCTTCATTTATAGCGGGGTGTAAGAAAAGCCACCTCTGCCGGAGATTTTGAAGAAAAGTTGTGTGTCAGAATCAAAAGACAGCAACAGCAGTCCGATGTGGAATAACAAATCTTTATATCTTGTTACTGCTTTGGAATTTTTGTGGGAAAAAATATGACTTTTACCTAAGAACAAGCAGCCTCTGTAGAATGAGAGTAGGCATTAACAGGGAAAATAGGTGTGTCTACATAGTAAATTGAGTGTGTGTGTGTGTGTGTGTGTGTGTGTGTGTGTGTGTGTGTGTAGTGTGCTTGACAAGCTTTTGGCACCAAACAAACCTGCATGCCTTTCCCTTTCCTGATGACACAGACCTGTTCGTTATAAATCTAAAGCACGAATGACCCAATTTCCATTGCATGCACCTGCTGGGCCTAAATTAATTGTTTCATATGACAGGTAACAGCCCAGCCAGGTGGTATATGAGAAACAGTCTACTCTCTCATTGTCATTCGGGTAATGACTTCCGCTTCTTCACCCTGGAGTTATTGCTGGGGATAAATTTGACCATTAAAAGCAATCCTTAAGTGCACAGTCGTTCTTTAAACAAAGACCGAAAATAAACATTGCAAGTGCTGTAGATTAGGATTGTAAGACCTCTCTTGGCCTATATTGAACTGTTCAGGCAATTTAGAGAGAGAGGGGGGGGGGAGGGAGAGAGAGAGAGAGATAGAGAGGGAGAGGGAGGGAGGGAGGGAGGGAGGGAGAGGGAGGGAGACAGAGAGAGAGAGGGAGAGAGGGAGAGAGAGAGATAGAGAGGAACAAATGAACGAACGAACGAACGAAAAGTGTCCGGATATGCTGTACTAAGATCTTAAGGGGAGGGCAGTACCATATGAAAGAAGAGATGCATATGCTCTGCGATGATGCTAAACAAGTATCATTGTCATTATTGCAAAAACATTATTGCTGTGCTCTAAATAACGGTCTACGTATGAAGGTTTGAAACAATTCCTGAACTTTTTTTCTTTTCCTTCTCAAAGCACATTGTGTTACCCTTTTGAAATGGCCAAAGATATATGAATTTCATCTGATATTATGACTCAGTGTGTAGGACAGGTTGGTAAATAGACATTTTTTTGGTGCCCTGTGATGAGTAAGAGTAACAACCTCTGGGCAAACAGGAAAGGAAATTTATTTGAAAGTAGCATTTTTTTTTTCATTTGAGGGTTCTAAATAGCATATATGTTATGCAGGCTCGTAATTTTTGTGTGGTAATGGGAGATCACTTTTGTAACCCAATGTAGCCATCAGAAGTTAAACTCAGTTCAAGAGTCAGGAGTGTTTTCACTTAGCATATAATATTGAAGTTTAAAGCTCGTACATTACGAAGTCAAAGAAAAAGATGTATTAGAAAGTTTTGATTTAAAAAAAGTGTTTTTTTAAAAGTTTAGTACTTTAAGGATTTTTTAAAAGGTGAAAAAAGGGGGTCTCAGTAAGGTCAAAGAATTTGAAACAATACAATGAATTTTGTAAATAAAAATGGTGACAGTTCACAAAGATTACTAGGTGCAAATAGAAATACACATTATTTCCATAGCAAGGAAGATATAGCAGGAATGGTTAAATTGATTATTTTATTCAAAGAGGAAAATATGTTTTCATTTGGATATCATTTCTGGAATTTGTGCTTGTGAAGAAAAAAAAAGAAACAATGACTTTGGTTTTGTTGATAAGAAAGATTTGATGTTAAAGGAATGGCTAGTTATATATTAATGTGTAAAAGCAAAAAGTTGAGGTTGGAGTATGTTTATCTTGTACTGTGCTGAGAAGTTGGGAAGTCAATGCCCCCTTTCTTTCTTTTTTCTCTTTCCCCTTGTATCTCACACCCACTTTTCCCCCACTCCCTTTCTTTCCCTTTCTTTCCTATCTTTTTCTTCTCTCTGTATTTGATATAATAAAAAAAAATACTTTTGTTACCTAGCATATGTAAAGGGAGTGTAAAAGGCAAAATTCAGAATTTATTTTTCTTCTTTTATTGATCTTTGGCATTGGTCTCAGAGCCTTCTTTTCTTGCTCTTGCTTGATGTGCCATTACTCTTGTCACAGTTTTCAACTGGATGTATTGATACAGAAGCCAGGAGGGGCTTGTCTACTTTCTGTTCTGAGGTTGCCTCTTCTGCAGGTATAAATGTATCCTAAATTGTCTAGACAGGAATAGGATGAAACCTGTGTTTGGCATTGCGTCTTGATTTTCTTATAGTGGATTACTAGATTAATTAATTTGATCCTTTCAGCCAGTTGATACTGGCCTGCACTTCAGTTTGCTACAAAAGATTTTACAGGGCAGCTTCATTGCACTGCAAGATTATAATTTGTCGTCTAATTAGTTTATATTTCTGCAAATTTTTCAGAAAGCTATCCTTTCTTGAAACCTTCTTTAAACAGTTGTGTAACCCACATGCCTAATGACATGTCACAGTAGCCTGATTAGATGCATATTTTTGAAAATTATGTAAAATTCTTATATATCTCTTAACTGTCCTTTTAGTATTTAGTGAGTAGGTAGATTCTAGCTTCAGAGATGTTCTGCCTTCAGTTCTATCGTACATATAAGCAACACCCCTAAGTTTCATTAATTAGAAGAATTCACTAATTCTTAATTAGAATTAAGTGCAGTGTAGAGGCTTTAATTTAACTCCCATAATGTATCTGATCAAAATTGTTGCAGTTTCAGAATAACCGCATTAATCAGCTTAAAGCCCTGGGGGAGTGAAAGAAGCTTTTCCTTTACCCCCTCTTCCCCAGGTGTTCTTGCCACAGAAATGCAAAAGAAATTGTGACTGAAAATAAATTGTTGACTTGGCCCTTTTTACCACTAGCCCCACTTTCTAGCTTAGCTCCTCATGAGAGCCCTCTAGAAACCAATGCATGGCTGGTTCCTGAATATTACAAAGGTTATGTTTTTAGAAAGTAAATAGGGAAAGAGTACATGTAAAATGGAAGGAATTTGGCCCTAATAGGACAGACATTGTGTGGATCATGAGGGGAGCTTTCTGTTTATCTAAGATTTGAACTCAGAAAATTGTATAAAGATGAGAGCAGAAGTTATTTTTCTATAGCTGAGACAAACAAAAACAAAAATAAAGGTGTTAATTTGATGGAGACTATGCTGGCTTCTCTCTTGGGTTTTGTATAGAGAAACTATCTTCAAATTTGAGTTTTCTTGATTTCAGGGACAAATAATGGACAACATTGAACTGTACCTCAGTTTTAGCCCTACCATAAGAACTTTATTTATTTATTTTATTTATTAGTGAGACTTAGATACTGCCTCATAGTGCAAGCACTCTTCTAAGTGGTTTACACTATTAAGCAATGTATATTTTTATTGCCCCCAACAATCTGGGTCCTCATTTTACCTACCTTGGAAGGATGGAAGGCTGAGTCAACCTTGAGCCGGTGAGATTTGAACAGCTGAACTGCTGATCACAGTCAGCTAAAGTAGCTTTAATACTTATATCACATTTTGTGCCTGCAATGGAGACAGAAAAAAATCTGGTGCCTAAATATTTCAAAGCTGGGATCTAAAACTTGAGAATACCACCATATTGTAGAATGTTCTTGGATGAATACTGCCATTTGAATAACATTTATGATTATTACTATGTAGCAGAGTGCAATTCTTCCCGCTTATCTGTTATATTTTTTAAAGGATTACATGGAATTTACAAAAGAAAGTGTGAATCGGTTCAGCTGGTGGCTCTTCTTGCTTTTACTAGATCTGACAGCCATGGAGCTGTTTACACGCATTGCCTCTATTCGTGTGCAGAGACCAGTTCCAAGGTAAACTTTAATGTTGAGATAGGCATTCATACATGCTCAGGTGGCTGATTAAAGTTGCTCTAATATTGCTTTTAAGTGAAACATTATGACACATTAATGTTGTGGGAGCCTTTGTTTTTGACGAAACACCATTCATATTAGAAAAGAGCCAGAGAGTATGAAAAATGGGGCAGCTAAACTTTTGTTGCTTTTGTTGCTTCTTGGAAATGCTGACTTTTTGATTTGAAGTCCCTAAGGAGCCTTGTACATCCTGAATTTCAGGACTCCTCTAAGAGGTTATAGAATAGTGTGACCTACCTTTTTAAGGTGCTCATCTTAGTCTTGATTTAACAGGATAAAACACCCCCCCCCTTAATAAAGGGATAAGCTGTGTCACATCCATGTATGTGACCAAAAAAAATCTCTCCCTTGTGAAGATGTGGATGACTGCATTTGTTTGGCATGTGGTTTGGCTACATATTTTTCTAAATAATACTCAAAGTAACATAAAATAAATATGCCTATGCTAAAATATCATCCGGCATTTGTATTTTAGTTCATAGTAATGCATTAAAACCATGTACAGTTTTCTTCCTGTAGCATTTAGAAATAGCTGTCAGCTGTGATCCCCCACACCTTTTCTGAGAGTAGGTACTTCAGTGCATACAATGCATTTGAGCAATTTTTTTCCTCTTAGCTTTCAACCATCAGGGAGAGCTATTCCATATCACAGAATGGGCCAACTCGCGGCCGGCCGACTCGCAACAGCCAACTTGCTGTCCGACAATTTGCCACGGCCAACTCGCCATAGGACAATTTAACAAGTCAATTTCATTATTCAAAATAAAAAAAATGTAAAAAAACATTTTTGTCATTCACATTTCATTCTGTCCCTCTTTTTGCATCCTTTCTTTAATGATTCTATTCCACCATTTCTTTCATATTAGTGTAACCGTTGTCCTGCAGTGAATTGTTCCGTAGTGAGTTGGCCATGGCAAGTTGACTGTAGCTAATTGTCATAAACCCTCCATATCATGTTGTCAATTCAGGAACCTCTGCAGATTGTGGAAATACCAGATTCTTGGGCAAGTAAATATTATAGAAGCACACTAAATTTGTCCGGGTCGGACTGGTTTTAGTTGTGTACTGGAGGGCATTTTAAGTTAAGGTTAATTGAGGTTTACTCATCTAGATTGGTGTTTGTTTTAAAATCTTGGCCACTTTTAAGATGCATGAACTTCAGTTTCCACAATTCTGGGAGCTTGAGGTCCACACATCTTAAAATTATGAAGTTTGAGAAACACTGATCTAGATTTATATCAATTCATCCTTTGGAAAGCAACCAACTTTATATTGCAAAAGAATGCTTACAAGGTTTTGTTTTGTTTTAAGAAAAGGTAGCCTACCATATCTGGACTTCCAATTGAGAAAACATAGATATTTTGAAGAAACCCAACACAGTTTCAAAAAAGTTGCTATAGAGGAAAAGATGTCTGTAAATAGGAAGTTTCAGGTGTTTTCCTGGTGTATAGATGTGCACACACAGAAAGGAATGCTGATATACTGGGGATACTTAAAATTCTGAATTATAAAAGTCTTTCATTTCAATTAAGTTTGAAGTAACCTACCTTTTATAAAACATTGGCTTTTTAAGGCACATACCGTATTTTTCGGAGTATAGGACGCACCTTTTTACTCCCCAAAAGAGGGTCAAAAAGTGGGTGCGTCCTATACTCCGGATGTTACATTAGGGGGAGGGGGAGGGAGTTGGTCCAATGGTAGCAATGGTGGCAATGGCAGCAACGGCGGCAACGGCGACAATGGGTGGCAACAGACAGCTGATTGGCGGTATTCCACCAACTGCCAATCAAAGCCGCCGCCGCCGGACCATGGCAAAACCGTTGCTGCCGCTGCTGCCCGCCACCGCTACCCCCTCCACCGGACCATGGCAAAGCCGCCGCCGCCACCAGACCATGGCAAAGCCGCTACCACCGCTGCTGCCCACCGCCTCTGCCGCCGGACCACGGGATAGCCAGCGGCGGCGGACCACAACAAAGCTGCCGCGACCGCCGCAGCCGCCCCACAGCAAAGTCGCTCCCGCCGCTGCTGGCCGCCGCCGCCGCGGATCACAGCAAAGCCGCCGCGGCCACCCCCTTACAGCCCCCGCCCCTGCCGCAGGACACGCCGCCGCAGCTGCCCCTGCCCCCGCTGCAGGACACGCAGCCGCCCCCGCTGCAGGACACGCAGCCGCCCCCGTTGCTGCCCCTGCCACCGCCGCAGGACACGCCGCCCGAGCCGCCCCCGTTGCAGCCCCCACCCCGCTGCAGGACACGCAGCCGCCCCCGCTGCAGGACACGCAGCCGCCCCCGTTGCTGCCCCTGCCACCGCCGCAGGACACGCCGCCCGAGCCGCCCCCGTTGCAGCCCCCACCCCCGCTGCAGAACCCGATGCTGACGCAGCCTCCGACGATGCCGATACTCACCACCGCCAATACTCACTGCCGCCGGAGCCACCGCTGCTGCTGCCCGAAGCGAGCAGCCTGACAGGTATGAAGAGAAACTTCCAAGTTTGAAGAGCCCTGGGTTAGCGGTACAAGGGTCTTCAAACTTGGCAAGTTTAAGATTTGTGGACTTCAACTCCCAGAATTCCTCCTCCAGTCATGCTAGCTCAGGAATGACTGGAGGAGGAATTCTGGGAGTTGAAGTCCACAAATCTTAAACTTGACAAGTTTGAAGACCCTTGCCACCTCTAACCCAGGGCTCTTCAAACTTGGCAACTTTAAGACTTGTGGACTTTAACTCCCATTCCTGAGCTAGGATGACTGGAGGAGGAATTCTGGGAGTTGAAGTCCACAAGTCTTAAAGCTGTCAAGTTTGAAGACCCCTGGGTTAGGGGTTAGGGGTGCAAGGGTCTTCAAACTTGGCAAGACTTTTTACAACCATGTACACTTTTTACAAACTTCAAACTTGACAGCTTTAAGACTTAAAGCTGTCAAGTTTGAAGTTTGTAAAAAGTGTACATGGTTGTAAAAAGTCTACATGGTTGTAAAAAGTATTCTGCTACACTGGTGTTTTATTAAATAATATATTACTACATCATTTGGTTCAGAATACTTTTTTCCTTTTTTTCCTCCTCTAAAATCTAGGTGCGTCCTATATTCCGGTGCGTCCTATACTCCGAAAAATACGGTAATTAAGATTTTTGATGAATCATTGGGTTGAATATATATAATTGTCTTATTTTGCGCACAAAGAGAGTGATAGCATGAAAAAACATATTTAGAATGATAAGATTACTGCCTCAGTAATTGTCATACAAAAATATTGTGCTCCATGCTTGGTTTGACTTTGTGACAGAGAGATTGGTTAAAATTAAGCATAAGTAAACTATAAAGGCCAATAAATCAAAGATTTGGAAGTTGACTTCATATTCTTATTTGTTAATGTGATATTGAAAAGAAAAATAAGTGTTAAAGAACTTAATGTGTTGTTAAATTATAAAATGAAACTGGAATCTATCAAAGGGTGAAGAACTGTTTGGATTTATTGTGCCTTGGGTGCTGCCAAAATATTGATTTATTTTGATCAACTCCGTTAGACTTGATTCAAAATCCTGGCTGGGTTAAATGTGTCCACTCTTTTTACCTCGAAATTGGTTTTCTAATTGACCTGATTAATCAATATAACTCTATGAGGACAAGATTTAATCTCATGTTAAAAAAAAATTGTATGTTTTTCCTTTTCCTTTATTTTAGTATATCCTTCTCCCCCCCCCCCCGCCCTTTCCTTTCCACTATATATGGAGCACTGAAAAAACTTTTTCAAATCCTGAAATAAGCAGTTGCTTTTTAAAAACAGCCCTGTGGTTCCAAACCCAATATTTCAGATTTTATGCAGAATTGCTGTTTATGTTTGGATAGTGGGTAACCTGGTGGCAAAAGATAGCTGAAATCTCTGAAGGATTTGATTTTGACTAGATTGAGCCTTTCAGGGATTCTGATCCCATGTTTTCAAATGTTTAAGATTTTTCTTTTGTTTAACAGAGAGATTTTTGTCTTGGTATTGATTCAGGCAGAGCCATAAAGTATATTTCACAACAATGAAAGTGTAATGCCATCAATTATAGCCAATGAAAGACACTTTGAATATTTTTGACTGCATAGGGTTTTTAATTTTTTGCCTCTGCTAAAACAGCAGTATCCAAGCATTAACATTCCAATATCTATGCAGTATAGTGTCATATTATAACAGGCTCCCTCCCGAACAGAAATAATACTTTGCACTCCGCATCTGAATCTTGGTACCATAGCTGAAAAAGAACTGTATTTCCTTCTCCAAAAGAGATAGACAGAGGAGGAGCTGAAAGCAGAAATCCATAGAGGATTTAATTTTTTAGGCACATTCTTTTGAAACAAGACAGATCGTGAGACACCTGGATTTTTTTTACTGATTTTTTTTATAAAGAGAGAACTAAAGGAGAGGCCTATTTTGTTTTTTGTTTTTCATTAAAAAAACCCTTGCAGTCTCAACAAGCTTTCCACTTGCTAATTCTTATTTCACTTGTTTGTCTTTGAAATGTACATTGGTTTACACAGTCATTTAATATATCAGAACATTCTTAGGGACCCCAAAATCACATTTGCAAAATAGCAGTCTCCTTCTTCCCTCTCCCCCCCCCCCCACATTAGTAGTGATTACTTCTAAATTTCAGATACCTATCCCTAGTAGGCAAAACCTCAGCTATTTTAGCATTAAAAATCATATCAGTATTCTGTATTGTGAACCAGTAAAAAGTCAGATACAAGTACCATATTTTTTGGAGTATAAGACGCACCTTTTTCCTCCCTAAAAGTGGCTGAAAATTTGGGTTGCGTCTTATACTTCGAATGTAGCTTTTTTCCCAGCCCTAACTAGGTGCTAACAGATCTTCCCAGCTCTTACCTTGCAGGCTTTTTCATTGTTACTCTCTCCAAAGAATGTTTTTCCAGCCCTAAGTCTTTGCAGGGTTTTTTTCATTGCTCTACTTGCTCTGAATAAGTTTTTTTCTAGCCCTAACCAGGTGCTAACAATCTTCCCAGCTCTTACTGGCTTGCATGCTCTTTCATTGTTACTCTCTCAGAAGAAGATTTTTTTAAGTCCTAACCAGGGGATAAAATAATGTGCTGAAGCTGACCAGACTAAGGATGCTAGCCAGATGAATACCTGGTAGGCAGATTGTTTTCCCCTATTTTCCTCCCCAAAAACTAAGGAGCGTCTTATACTCCGAAAAATATGATAGTCGATCACAATTGAGCCCAAAATTTCTGTTGTTGAGTGAGACATTTGTTAAGTGAGTTTTGCCCCATTTTATGACCTTTCTTGCCATTAAGTGAATTCCTGCAGCTGATAAGTTAGTAAGTAAAGTTAGTAACCATGCAGCTGATAAGTGAATTCCTGCAGCTGATAAGTTAGTAAGTAAAGTTAGTAACCATGCAGCTGATAAGTGAATCCCTGCAGCTGATAAGTTAGTAAATAAGTAAGCAGTTGTTAAATGAAACTGGCTTCCCCATTGGCTTTGCTTGTCAGAAAGTAGCAAAAGGCGATCACATGACCGTGGGACACAGCAACGGTCATAAATATGAGCCAGTTGTCAAAGCATCTGAGTTTTGATCACATGACCCTGGGGATGCTGCAAAGATGTTGCAAGTGTGAAAAACTGTCATAGGTCACATTTTTTTCAGTGCCGTTGTAACTTTGAACGGTCAATAAATGAACTGTTGTAAGTTGAGGACTACCTGTATATATCTGTGTCTGCTTTTGATTAATGTGATGCAGATGGGACAGGGGATAATTTATTTGGAAAATTCTTCTCACTTCATGGAGGACCGAAGAAGGAATAATTGGAAGCATTTTATGTCATCTACTTTCTAAATGTATTCTAAGTATAGGTAATCTTCGACTTAACAACTATTTGTTTAGCCACCCTGCTAAGTTGCAGTGGCACTGAAAAAAGTGACTTATAACTAGTGCTTGCACTTAATAATTGTTGCAGCATCCCTAGAGTCATGTAATCAGAATTTGTAATAATAGAATAACAGAGTTGGAAGGGACCTTAGGAGTCTTCTAGTCCAATTCCCTGCTTAGGCAGGAAACCCTATACAATTTCACACAATTGGTTATCAATCTCTTCTTAAAAACTTCCAGTATTTGGAGCATTTACAACTTCTGGAGGCAAGCTATTCCACTGATTAATTGTTCTAACTGTCAGGAAATTTCTCCTTAGTTCTAAGTTGCTTCTGTCCTTGATTTGTTTCCACCCATTGCTTCTTGTCCTACCCTCAGGTGCTTTGGAGAATAGCTTGACTCCCTCTTCTCTGTTGCAACCCCTGAGATATTGGAACACTGCTATCATGTCTCCCCTAGTTTTCCTTTTCATCAAACTAGACATACCCAGTTCCTGAAACCGTTCTTCATATGTTTTAGCCTCCAGTCCCCTAATCATCTTTGTTGCTCTTCTCTGCACTCTTTCTAGAGTCTCAACATCTTTTTTACATTGTGGTGACCAAAACTGGATGCAATATTCCAAGTGTGGCCTTATCAAGGCATTATAAAATGGTATTAAGACTTCACGTGATCTTGATTCTATCCCTCTGTTTATGCAGCCTAGAACTGTGCTGGCTTTTTTGGCAGCTGCTGCACACTGCTGGCTCATATTTAAATGTTTGTCCACTAGGACTCCAAGGTCCCTCTCATACTTACTACTATTGAGCAAGGTACCACATATTTTGTACCTGTGCATTTTGTTTTTCTTGCCTAAATGTAGAACCTTAATTTTTTCACCATTGAATTCATTTTGTTAGATAGCGTCCAATGTTCAAGTCTGTCAAGATCCTTCTGTATGAATTTGGGCACTTGGCAACTGGCATGTATTCACAGCAGTTGCAGCATCCCAGGATCATGTGATCACCATTTGTGTCGTCCTCAGCTAGCTTCCAACAAGCAATTTTAGAAACTGGATTCCTTTAATGATTGTGTGATTCACTTAACAACTGCAATGGTTCGCTTAGGGACTGTGGCAAAAGCAACCATCTTGCTTACCAGTGGGAATTCTGATCCCAGTTGTAGTCGTAAGTCGAGGACTTATGACTACATGCAAACATATATGCAAACTTCTGAATCTCTGTTCAGTGGTCTGGAGTATTCGTTGAAACAGTGAACTCTGCCATATATACAGTAGATCTGTTGGTGCAATTAAAAATACTAGAATGTATGCGACCAATTTAGCTGCACTTAGGTCCTATTACAGCAACTTTCTTTTGGTCTAGCTCCTTATATTTCTGTTCTGCCTCTCCCGAATACATACCGATGCATCTTTAATTTCTTTGGCTTACCATGTCTTATCTTTTGGTCTATTTCACATGATGTTTCTTGCTACTACAGGGAATAGCGATATGGACATTGTATATATGCATAATGAAGATGGACTGTGTGGACTGAGAGAATATTTGCAAGATGGTGAAGTGTGTTCTAACGCAGGGGTCTCCAAGCTTGGCAACTTTAAGACTTGTGGACTGCAACTCCCAGAATTCCTCATCCAGCTTTGCTGGCTGAGGAATTCTGGGAGTTGCAGTCCACGAGTCTTAAAATTGCCAAGGTTGAAGACCCTTGTTCTAAAGTAGAAACTTGGCAATGAAGCCTTTATATTCATGTACACCTGTCTTTTCCAACCTGACCATCTCAGGAACTCTCAACAGTGACCTTGGCTGGCTGAGGAATTCTAAGAGTTGAAGTCCACACATGGAAGTTAACCAACCAAGCTTGTGAAGAATAATGTAAACAAAATAAAAGATGACTCAAACGTACATGACAAAACCCTTACGGAATCGAAACCCGGCAGCACCAAGAACTTTCTCTCTCTGAGGAAGCCCATTGCAGCTTCTATTGGCTTCCTCAGCCTTCCTTTGATCTGATTGTTCTTCTGTAATTGAGACGTTCATAGGGTGGGCGAAAAAGAGGGTACTGTGTCTTTAAAGTGCTTATCCTGAGCCTTGCAGAGGCGATTCTGCATAAGTCTTTGAATGAGAGAAAGAGAGTGGGTGTGTGGAAGTTGCCATTGGCAGAGCTTTCTATGCCATCTCTTCCAGCAGCTGAGATTTGCTTCCTTCTGAATGGCTTGTCAGGAGTAATTAGCTGCTGTAGCAAGTGGCGAGGAGCCTTCTTTTTTTTCCACTGGGGGCTGGAAAGGCAGGCACAGCAGTGACGCGGAAGGGGGTGGAGGGGGGGGGTTGGGGAATTCCAAGAACCATGAGCCCCTGGCATGATTCCTCCGATCACTGTTCCTGGCAATGAGATCCCTGTTGAGGAGGGGAAATAGATGACCTACTTGGAGTTGCCGTTTCCATCAGGGTGAGTTTATTTTTAGGATGAAGTCACTAATGATTTTGGAATGATGTGAGGAGGGGGGGAAGCTGATAGAAGAGAAATCTTGTGCCGATTGCAACAAATCAATTCCTTGTAAATCTATTGTGCAAGCTATCTGGCTATCATGATACGTCAGCGATGGGGGTTCCTGCTCTTCGGTGAGGATTTTGTGAATGGCTTTTCTTCTTCTTCTTCTTCTGAATGAAGACTATCTGATTCCATGACTTCTCCCTCCACACAGCCTCTTCTTCAGACTTGCAGGGTCTGGGTGGCTTCCATGTTACCAGTTTTGCTGGTTATTGCTATGCTTTCACCCTAGAGGGGAGAAGGGAATCCCCCCCCCCAATAAACACACTCTTTTTCTTTTCTGTCCTGAAGAGACTCTCCCTGCTGGACTCTTGATGAGGAAATTTTTGTGCACATTTTCATCCTTCCTTTGGTTTCGTGGATGATATGAGCATCTTTTTAAACCCCTTCATTCATTCTGAATTTCTGCATTTTGGATACGTACATTGTAGGGGATTTGCTTTTGCAGTATTAGGTTTGTTCAGATTCAAAGACCATGGCTGTTAAATTGGAGCGACCTGTCAACCAAATTTGTATGTCATTGAACACAGTAGGATGAAATGGATGCATTTTTGGCTGTCCTCCCTGTGTGTCATGATGGTCATATTATTGTTTCGTAGTGAACTGGGCTTCCTAGGAGGGATTTCCTTGGAACTTTTCTGGGTGTGTGTTCACTTAGGTGTTTAATTGGCAGATCCTCAAAATACCTTTCTCTGAAATAAGTATGCTAAAACTACTTTTTAAAAAAAATATCAAAAAAAGGTGATGGAAATGCTGAAGAAGCATTACAGTGTCCAAAGAAGGTTAATTTATGAGCCAGTGGTGTCAATAATGCAGAGTTGCTTCGGTTGGATGGTTTTGTCAAAGGTGAATGGAAATAACTTTAGCAAGTGGATGTTCTCTTCAGATTTGTTCTTGTTTCTCTGAAGCCAAAATTCAGGAAAGCAAAGAATGGGAGGAAGCTAAATTACTGTTGCCGAACTTCCCCTTCTCTCGTTTCAAGACTCATTCCCATTAGAAGCTCCCTTGAGGGCACTTGGTAATTCAGCTGAGAACATCATTTTGCCTTTGTCCCTTGCTTTTGGATGTCTCAGATGTAAACACGCCCAGCACATTCAAAGTAAGCTTGTACTGTCTTTTTTTTTTTGAGTGTGGATGGGCACCTCTGCAACCTGTTTTTCTAAAAGCTGCCATGTATGTTATAACGTTAGAAACTTTTCTTTGCTGTTCAGCACAAGCTTAGCTCGGTTATGTGTGTGTCGTTCCCCCCCCCCTCCGGTCATGTTTGGTATTTTGTTTATTTCTTATTTCAGTTGCTAAATAGTCTGCATATTCAGTGGACAGCAATGGTTAATGAAAAGCTCGATTGGATTTCATGTAGCTGCTGTGAAATTATATAACCCTCAAACTCATTTTGTGCAGCATCTCATTCTTGGGTGGGAAAGAGTTAAGAGCTATTTTTATGAGTGGGCATATTTCTCTCCCCCCCCCCTTTCCGGAAAGAAGCAGCTGGTTCAGTATTCACCAGCAGCTAATAACCCCAGAATGTTCCCCCTCCCACTGTTGTTATTTGAAAGAATAAGGGAACTGGGCAAAGAGAACGGATGCCAGGAGCCGGAGGTGTTGTCTCTGCAGGAATGGGTTAAAAGGAATTCCAGTGCAGTGTCGCACATCTTGACATTACAGAGGAGGTGGGTAATTTTCATGCTAAATTTTCAGGAAATCCCCGTGGTGGATGGCCCTCTTAATCGTTGCCAAGAGACTATTTTGACGTCACTGATGGCAGTTCCCATCTGTATCTTAATAGCTTTGAGAGAGAGAGAGAGAGAGAGAGAGAGAGAGAGAAAGAGAAATGTCAGCTGATGCAAAACTGGTACTTGTGCTGGGTAGGGGTAATATTTTTTTCCTTTAATCTCCATCTTTGCAACAGTGAAATAGGGCAGAATTGATACTTAAAGCCAATGTGTGGACCGTTTGCGGATTTCTTGGAAAAATGCTGATATCTGTCTGTGTCTCATGGCTAGACCGGAAAGGAATTGTCTTATGAATGTACGTCATCAAAGGGGAAAGACCATGCTCTGTTTTGGTGCAGCCCTCAAATAGGAGGGGCATCGATATAAGTAGGGGGAGAAATGAAGGGAAAACAAGAATTTTTAATGAGCCTTTGGTAAAGCTTGAAATGAACTAGGAAAGCATCAAACATAGAATCAATCCAGTTTCTGCCTTGCATAACCGCTAAATGGGTTTGTTTGAGCAGAAATGGGTGAAAAGAAAGGTGAAAGCCCTTTGCTCTGTTCTGCAAAACTAATTACATTTTAAGTCAAGGCTATAACATTTCTCTTTTATTGCTAATTAGAGTCAGCACTCCATCCTCCAAATAACCTTGGGAAATAATTAAGGCAAGATGCATTTCTGCATAATCCTGATCTGCCTGTCTTTTTCAGAGAGCTAACTATTCTGATTCTTGAAGAATAGAGTTTCTTACCTATGTCTTAATTTAATAATGAATAAAGAATTTTCTTCTCAGACATCTCATCTGAATGGCTATAGTTTTTTCAGTATCACATTCAAGGATCGAAATTGCTGTGTACCTAACTGTATATTTTACTTAACAACATATGTTTATCCTGACATTCTCTCTCTCCCCCATCACAGCAACTCACTGCCTCACAGAAATGAATGAAATATCCCCTTTGAGCCATGAGAGTTAGGAGCTGCTAGTAGACCATTTCAGGACAGGGTGTACATTCAACACATTATTTTCATTTCTTATTCCTTAGTAGGGTTCAGTAAATAAAAGTTAACCCCAGAACATTGCATAGTAGTTTTACTTCATTAAAACCCATACCATATGGTAAAGTTTCATTATGCCAGATTCCAGTTGCTTTCCTATTTTCTCATAAAATATTCTTCTGGATGCAAATTTTGAAGATTTGGGGAATGGTTTTTCAGCATGCATACAGCAATAGCACTTAAACTTATATACCGCTTCACAGTGCTTTACAGCCCTCTCTAAGCGGTTTACAGAGTCAACATATTGCCCCCAACAATCTGGGTCCTCATATTGTACATATTGTCCTTTTTATTCTTAAGGGGAAATTTAGGGATTGATATGATTGATAGTGGTGTCACAGTTCCAATTCAGCTCCATGCATATGTGTGTGTGTGTGTGTGTGTGTATGTGTGTGTGTTCTCGCCGTGCTATTCCTGTATGCTTGCTTACAGGAAGAAAACAGCATACCCTAAACATAGTATTAGAAGGAACAAGCATAAAGTAAGTATCAAAGTTCAAATATCTTAGGAACAACATTAACTGAAGATGGTAAAAATGGATGAAGAGATTAACATTTGATGCAGTAAAGAAAACCCAAGTATTAGGAGAGCTTGCTTCACTCCTACAACATAAGGCGGTACAGATCACCTCAAAGAAGCATGTCATACAAAGCATATTCGTCCCCATCCTATGTTACCAGTGACAGACATGGACCCTTAGAACAAAACATAAACAAAAGTTAGTCACCACGGAAATGAGATGTTTGAAGAAAGCCGCTGGAGGGACCAGAAGACATAAAATCAGAAATGAGACCATAAGAGAAAGAATTGGCATAGAACCAATCTTAAACTACATACAGAGGAAGCAAATTAAGCCACCTTGGAGAGGATGTCGTAGGATTCCATACCACACAAAGTATATACAAAAAGAAGAGACCGTCAAAGAACACAAGGCAGACCCAGAAGAAGATGGAGAAACAATATCAAAGACACACTACAACAATATCAATTAACGATGATTGAGGCTGCTGGAAGATCAAGAGACAGAACTTTGAATCTTCCCTGAACACTAGAAGTGGTAAAAGAGGAAGTTCAGAAGAAGCTATTCCTGTACTTCCAGGTAGTTGTCTGAAATACGTATCTTCTTGACAGTGTGAAACAAAGTTTCTATGAAATCCCTCGTTGATCATTACCAGGTGACAAATCTTGACAGCTGCCAAAGAATTGGACTATTGGGAATTCAATATGTAATGCATTTAATGTACATTTGGACTTAATGAAATTGCTTTATTGTTGGGAATGATACATTCTGGATATCACAGAGTTTTAATTCTTTATTCCTGAATTAGATATTTAGAGCCAACAATTCAGGATGCTGCCACAATGAAAATGTTACCTACCTGAACTTTGGCACACCTTAGCTAAGTGTTTTTTCAACACATCTTGATAGGGAGCTTGTTCTAATAATTATCACCAATATTTATTATTATTATTATTATTATTATTATTATTATTATTATTATTATTATTATTATTATTATTATTATTATTATTATTATTATTATTATTATTATTATTATTATTGAAAATTGATTCAAGGCGAGATTCTTCTGGATGTGGATAATTTTTTGCTGCTTTTTAAAAAATAATAATCACTACTTAGTTGTTTGTTGTTTATAACGATAAAACAGCATTACTTATGTTACCACTCTATTCTGCCTCTGTAGTTATAAAGAAAGTGGCTGCCTGATAACGCTTTGTTTCATTTATGCAGGCAGCGAAAACAGGTGAGAGAGAGTGTTTCTTTTTATAATGACAGCATCATAATGATAGTATTCATTTATCATTTATCAGTTGTCATTATCAGTAACAGTAACAGAATTGGAAGGGACCTTGGAGGTCATCTAGTCCAACCCCCTGCTCACGCAGGAGACCTATACTAGCGATTCGAACCGCCGAACTGCCGACCTTTCTGATTGACAAGCATTTATAATGTTGGCATGTTGGTCAGGGTGCTGGACAATGGAGGATCCTTTAAGGCAGTGGTCACCAACCAGTGGTCCGTGAGAAAATTTTGGTGGTCCGCAGAAAAATTATTTGCATTTTTTATATTGCACTAAATACTATTTATCTTTTTAAAAAATTCATATTAGTGGTCCGCGGGATCTAAAATTATGAATTTAGTGGTCCCTGAGGTCCGAAAGGTTGGTGACCCCTGCTTTAAGGCATTTCCAGCCAAGTTTCTGCTTTAGAACAAGGGTCTCCAACCTTGGCAATTTTAATACTGGTGGACTGCAACTTCCAGACACCAGTGATGTTGAACATGACTGTGCGCTTGCAATCACACTGTTCAGCATGATATTGTTTGCCATGTTGAAAGATGCCTCCTGTGACAGTGATGCTGGAATCAGCCTCAAGTACAGAGTAGATGGGAGGCTCTTCAACCTGATGAAACTTCAACCTATCTCCAAAGTGAAGGAAACTGTTCTGAGAGACTTCCTCTTTGCTGATCACTGTGACACTTAGAACCAGAGGTGCAAATCAATATGGATAAATTCTCCATGACTTGTGACAACTTTGAACTTACTATCAACATCAAAAAGACTAGAATCAGGCACCATCCTGCTTCTCATGCACCATACACAGAACCCAAATCACAATAAAAGGGCCGAAACTACAGGCAGTGGACCAGTTTAATTACGTATCCTCTCCTAAGCAATGACTATTGATGGAAAGGTTAACCTGCAGGAATAGCAGCGACAAATTCTGCTTTTAGTAGACTGCGCTCCACTGTGTGGGAAGGTCAAGGAATCAGTAACAAAACTGAAGGTCTACGCAGCTGTAGTACTTACTATCCTTTTGTATGCCTATGCAGTGTGGATTCTGTATCAAAGACATGCAAGACAGCTCAACCACTTCAACATTACTTAACTTTGCAGCATAACAGGGCAGCAGATGGCAAGACGAAATACCAGATACTAAACTTTTATCGATTCTAGAGCATGTCTACCATCAGCCCACACACTGTTGAAGATAGCACAGATCCATTGGGCAGATCATGTCACTCATATGCCAGACAAGCACATATCCAAGCAACTTCTTTTTGGGGAACGCACTGCTGGAAGAGGTTAATGTGGAAGAGAAAAGAAACACTTCAAGGAATGCTGGAAAAAAAACCACTTCAGACACTAAAGGCCTCCCTGAGATTGCTCAATATAGACACAACCACCTGGGAAATGATGTCACAAAAGTGCCCTACTGGCATCGCCTCATCCATAAGAGCTATCAAGCATATGAAGCAAAGCGTACAGCTGAAGCACAGCAGAAGTGCAAGCCACGTTAAGACCAGAGCTACTAGTGCAACAACTGCAGTGCCTTCACGTGTCTGTCCAACTAGTGTGAGAACATTCTGTGCCCAAATTGGCCTGATCAGTCATCTTTGGACATACCACATCTAATCTTAACATGATTAAAAAGAAAAAAAGACACAGTGTCAAGAGGGTGTTTATCAGTGACGATGAACAAACAACCACAAGATATTTTTTTTATGCTTTAAGGTAACAACACACAACTCTCACTGTAAAAAATGGGCTGAATTAGAACTTTTTATCCATGAAATGTTAGTTCTCGTGACAGTTTTTCTACAATGCAAAAGAGTGGAAGCTTCACTTTAGTCCACTTTTTTTTCTTTGCTTATAGACCAGGATCTTTGGTGGTTATAGTTCTGTAGGCCTAACTTTCCCCAGGCTTAGTGCGGCCGACAGCTTGATTTAATAACTTGGAGTGGTAAAGAAGATTTGTAAACTCTTTATCTATAATCCTAAACTACTGCAACTTACTGTGTGATCTAAACTTTATCTAAATCTTATTTATAGATATAGAGATTTTGGTTAAATACATAAATGACGTTCCCTCTTCCCCCCCAAACCCCCCCCAACCCCAGTTACTAACACTAACACATTCAATCAACATTCACTGTTAGAAAGAGTGTGAAACTTTAGAGTAACTGGTGGCATCTCCTCTGTCAGCAATGACTTCTACTAAATATTTCTTGTAAGATAAATTGTACATGGTCTGTAGAGATTCTCAGTCATCCAGGTCATGGTTGTCCCAAAGGTGCTTTTTTCCTTTCTTTCAGGAGGCAATTGGACTTTCTTGTTTTTTTTTTCTTTTGAAGACGTTTCGCTTCTCATCCAAGAAGCTTCTTCAACTCTGACAGGATAATGGGGAATGGAAGGATTTATATAAATTGTACATGTTCCTTGGAGGTATTGTGGTCCATTTCCTTGAGGATCCTTGTCATGTTACATGACCTACATTTTTTTAAAACTTCAGCTAATGAATGGATACCCTTAGAATCTCATGTAGAATTTTTTGGTATAGTCCAGAATCCATTGTTCTTATAAGGATGGCAAGCCACCTTTGAGTTGAAGCTGGGAGCAGCCCAGGGGTGGGTTCTAACTTACCTCGCTGCCGGTTCGCTTCCATGAAGTGTGCACGCGCATGCACAGTGCCATAAAATAAAATAAAAAAATCTGAAAACAAGATGGCGACGCATGCACAGTGCTGGAAACTTGGCTTCTGTGCATGCTCAGAAGAAAAAAAAATTCCCCAGAAAAATAATCCAACCCCCCCCCCCCAAAAGATGGCGGCGCCCACTGACCGGCACCGAATGAACCGGTTCCGTGATGTCATCTTGAAGTCACCAGCGGGTTGCTACCAGTTCCGGTGAACCGGTCCAAACAGGGAGGAACCCACCTCTGGAACAGCCCCAAATCACGATATATTCGCCACTATGGTTCACATTTCTAGTGAGGGATGGTCTTGTCAATTCTGTGTTTTGTTTTCTCCAAATATAAAATTCCTCAAGAATTCCATCTGGGAGAGTGGGTGTTCAGCTCTCTGCTAGACAGTATTCTGATGTCCCGTCTGCTGTATTGTTCAGGGAGTAGTAAGAGATACAACTGTATTTTCTGGATAGTAGTGGTTTCTTCCTTGGTATCCTTCCATATAGACAATTTTTATTAAGTGTTTTCCTTATAATTGTCTCATGACCACCCAGCTTAGGGGAAAAAAAGTAAATATGGCCTACAGATCTATTGCTGTTATTCCGAGTTTCTTTATGATGTTAGAGTGTATGTATTGTATGTCATGCTGTTGGGGTGACTTTCGTTGGATAACTATTCTAAGAGTAACAGTGGTATTGTATGTTCTCCATTTATATACCATCTGCTTGGCCATGGACTGATAGAAATAAAAGTGTTCGGTAGTGGTTTTACAGCCATTTCCAACCCCATAGGCATGATAAACCTTTTTATGAAATCTATAGTGTATCTTTGGAATTAGAGGATGAGTCACCTACCTGAGTTGTAAAGAGCAGACTTTGATGATACCAAACATTCAGTGTGAGCCGTATATGTGTATGTTTGCATATACAGTATTTATTTATTTAGGATGCTTTCAAGTCAGTATTGACTCCTGGCAACTGCCTGGACAAATTCCTGCAGTTTTCTTGGCAAGATTTAATCATTTGTCACTGCCTCCTTCTAGGAACTGAGAGAATGGTTGGCTTAAGGTCACTTAGCTGGGTTATACCTAAGGTGGTACTAGAACTCATAGTCTCCCTAGTTTCTAGCTTATGCCTTAGATACTATACCAAATTGGCTCTCTTCAATGGTGTAATCCCCACATAATTGATTTTTCATAGTTTGAAACATCTGCCAGTTGACTCCTGGGAAGAGAGCTAGATTTCAAATACTTTTTCCAATGACAGTGGAAAGACAGTGAAATGACTTAATATGTTCAGTGAAAGCATGTTACAATATATGGTTTTGGTTATTGTTTTAATAAGACTTAGATGAAGTTCTTGTCATAGTAGGCCAAGATATCACTTATATTACAGGACTGCAGAAAACTTCTAAAGAGTTTGTAAATTTCTCTTATACTGTAACTGTGGACCCAAGTTCCTCCCATTGGAGTCTTAACAGAGCTGTTGCCATTTAACACCTCTAGCTTTCCTATAGGTAAATGTGTAGACAACGCATAGACAATTTGATGGATACTGAAACTTATTTCTTAACATATCTATCTTAGTTTCATCAAACTTAGTTTTCTGTTACAGGCTGTTGCATGACATAAGAATCTTGGAAATTGTTGGTTAGTTGCAACTAATAGTTGCCTTTGTTGCCTAATAGCAAATGTTTGTGTATGCCTTAGCTGTCTTTATGCTTGGTTTTGAATGGGTTGGAGGGGGTCAGCATAACTGAGCATGCTATATTACAGGATTTATAATTTAGATAACATCTTAAAGTGTTATAAAGACGCTGCAAAAGGTGAGAGTTGGTATTTCCTTTGGTTAATAGAGTTTGCAAGCTTACCATATTTTTGGAGTATAAGACGCACCTTAGTTTTGGGGGAGGAAAACAAGGAAAAAAGGCCTCTGCCTCCAAGCAATTTGCCAAACAGCAAACAGCAAACAGCACAGATGATATACACTGTTTGCTGTGTATTTCTGTGCATGTGTGCCTGACCCATAGAAATAGCAAAGAATTGGAGAAATGTACATTATGCCAGAAAGTTTTCTTAAATGTAGTCACACTAACTGCTCCCAATTATTTAAATAGATCTACTCCAAGGTAACTAAACTCTAATACTAAACAGGACACTGTTACATTTCAGACTATACTTGTACAGAGCTGTTAAAATTAATTAAAATTTCTGGAAGTATACGTTATTCTCTATTATTTAAAAGAAGATACAATAGCATTGGGCCTCTTCAGAGCAAGCATTTATTTTTAAAAGCCTCTTTATTTTGTTAAGTTGTCTAGCCTCTAGAACAATAATAAAGCAGTCTTTAAAAAATAAGTCTAATAATTTGAACATTCTACAGACATTTATAGTTATTCACTTACCCCCTTGCATTCAGTTCAGCAGAAATTAAAAGTCTGTGTGTCTCTCCCAGCTATCTGCCTCTTTGCAGTTTCAGTTTCAGTTTCATTTTCGCACGTGGCAAATCAGCTGGGGATCGGGAAGCTGCTAAGGACTTGCTTGTCTTAACAGGCTCTTCCCTGCTTGCTGCAAACAGGTAAATTGCTGGAAGACAGAGGCCAAAGGGTGGGGGTGAGTGGGTGGGTGGGGCTACATTCGGTGTATAAGACGCACCCAAGTTTTCACCCTCTTTGGGGGTAAAAAGGTGCGTCTTATACTCCGAAAAATACGGTAGTTTGTTTCTATGAATTTAATGCTATTTATGTCATGAAAAAAAATCATGAACAATTTGGCATGACAATAACTTTAATTAATTTCCCGAACTAATTTGAGGTGCTAAAGCACCTGGAAGTCAGAAGACCTCCTGTTGTTTTTCTCCAAAATATCTAACAACTGCTCTGAGAATAGTGTGTGAAATGACTGTCTATCCACAGTAAAGTTGTTAAATCTCTTCTGCTCTATCTTTAGCCAATAGATGCAAGATATTTCAAGAGGATCTAGATCAGGAGTGTGTTACTATAGTTCCAGGGCCTCATGGAACCCACAATCCCTATTTTATTGTGATAGCAGGAGGGAAATTATTAAATGAATGAAGAATAACCAAATGATATTGAGTTATTTTAATTAAATGAAATCCAGCTGCAATCCTCGTTTGTTTTGTCTCCAGCCACTTTAGGGAATGTGGCCCCCAGTAATGCATCTCAAAGGCCAAGTATAGCCTTGAGTCAGAAAAAGATTGTGCACCCCAGATCTACTTAAAAGGAAATTCTGCTGAAGAGCATTGGAGCATTGCTAATGATCTCACGCAGACTAGAATAAATGGACCCCTGTGCCTTTCATTGGTTATTTTTTTTCAGATTCAATTATTTTTACCCTGTAGAATTCCAGCAGTTTTTCTGGTTTACAATGAATAGCAGACATCTTTAAGTGCTCATATATTAGAGTAACTTGGAACAAAGAGAAGGAAAAGAAGAGAATGGATTCTTCCAAGAAGTAATGCATTTAAGCCTGGGGTTCTTAAATGACAGAAAGATGCCCCCGAGGAAGAGAAATAGCTGCCCTGTATGCTTTTATTTTTACTTTAAAATGTATATCCCATCAATACTACTGCAAACTGTGACCATCATTGTTACTGACAAATACAGGATTAAAATAGCCAAAGGCAACGTAGTAAAAGGCAAAACACAATTCAAGTATCAATTTTAGTGTTTAAAGAATCTCTCGGAATCTTGAGAGTCCCAGGACATAGCTTCATTTGGCTGACTAGCATAGCTGTCAGTTAGAAAGTTGCTTTCTTAATAAAATGGACTTTCCTGGATGCTCAAGGCTCAATAAAATTATAATCACTAAAAATAGGTCTCATTGCTTCTGACTCTTTTCCACAACACAGGAGAGTTACCTCCAACCTGAGTGCCCTCCAGATGTTTGAACCATCTCACAGAATCCTCAATATTGTCCTCCTGGTTGGACCCTAGTTTTGTCAGCCGAAGTCAACATATCTGTGTAGGGGACATCTGTAGGCTGGCTTACTGTGAAATACAATAATAGCATAACTTCATCCTTTTCTTGATTTTTGCAGAATTTAGAGGAGCACAAAAGCAAAGGCAATTTACTCTGCACTTGCTAAGATTTGGAGGAAGCTAGGCAGAGTGTCTCTCAGGTTAGCTGGACAATACTCAGCATTGATTCAGAATTTGTATGTTCAAGTGGAGGAGAGTAGTAAAGGAGGCGCTTGGATGAATTCTTCCTAGATTGCCTTTAAATAATAACAATTTATATTTATCTTAATCTTACTGGATCCCTAACTGTAACCCTCTCACCCTGAATAAGACAATTAGACAGAAAGAAGGTGTCTATCTCCATCATGGTTGCTGCAGTTAATCTAAGATGTTTTCTCCCACTCTGTTTTTAAGTACTTTTTAAGTAGTCTCCCTCTGTAGACACATTTCTGTCATTTAATTGGGCTGGTAAGTAGCTAGGTCCCATGTCAGTGTTTTAAACCAAGCTATACAATCATAGCATTACCATAACCAGTATACAGAAAAACAGACTTTACTAATTAGATGGAGAAAAATGTAAAGTGGTACACTATTGTCTCAAAAAGCTAACTTCTTGGTTCACTTTTTAAGTATTTCCTTACCCTCACTATTGAACTGATTATATTCAATAAAGGCAATTCAGAATGCTAAGATTTTAATGCAGCTATGATTGAGCAGAAATGTGCATGCCACTGTCTTGCAGGAGTAATGGTAGCAAAGAGAGGAGTTGATTATCTTTCTAACTGGAACCAAGTGCCGACACAAATTACTTTAGACCAAAAGAAGTTCTCTGTTGTGGCCCGCCCGCAGCTTGTGCAGCCTGGGCCTTTGGAACCTTCAGTACCTCTTGGCAGTGCTGAGAAAGGAGGGGCTACTCCTTTCCTGAATGCAAGAGCAAGCAGGGCTGCCAAGAGGCAGGAAGGGTTACTCTAGAGGAGGTCTACTCAGGAGTAAGACTTGGGGCTAATTGGCCACTCCCCTAGTCTATTTAAGGTCATCAGTTGCAGCTAATAAGCTGCAGAGAACAACGTTTGGAAAAGAGACCTGTGTGATCATAGCTTGCTCCATGACTCTTGTTTTGGCATTCTCTGCATTGGCTTGGATTATCAAGGACGAATTTCTAGGAACTTTGCCACCTCTTGGAAACTCCGTAAGATAAACAGACTCAATTGCTCGTCATTGTCTTCGAACTCTTTGAACTGATACCAGCTATTCATGAAGCTTAATTGATAGCTGGTTGCTTGCTGATAACAGTTTGTTTGTAAATTGGTGTGTGCATCTTGTTTACTACTAAGACGTTTTATTAGTAGCCTTTGTTTCATTAAATAAGTGTGTACAAACTGCTCGTGTGGTTGTGTGCTTCGTGGGGACAGAGCATTCTCTTGTATGTGCTTGTAAATGTAAAAAGACAAACAAACCTGAAAATGTACAGATAAAATAATTCAGTATAACAAATATAGCAGAGACAGGATTATACTAGTTCTGTGGGTATTTAGTTTGCTGATGGAAGGGCTAATTAGGGTCATAAATGGCAACTTTGCAGTGAAGTCTGATGTAATGTAAAATGTTTATTTAAAAAACGAAGACAATTGGTGGTCGGAAATGAAAAAAATATGGGTGTGTCAATGTCAGAGGCATCTTTGACTCATTATTACTCTTATTATTTGTCATTACTACTATCCAACTTACCGTGATTTTGAAGAAAACAATCCTGACTCAGTCTGCATTCAAAATTTTGACTCAGTCTGAGTCAAAAACAGAAATAAATACTAACGAAACCCCACATTTGCTTTATATGAATGATCTGAAGCTGTATTTGAAACTGGAAATTGAAATCCAGTCATTGACAAATACTGCAAGCATTTTTAGCAGAGATATAGCAATGGAATTGGCCTAGAGAAATGTGGTACAATAGCAATAAACTTGGGTAAAATGATGACTAGTGATGGAATTAAAATACCTAACGGCCAAACTGTCAGGAGCCATCGGGATGGAATTTAGAGCATTTTACAGTTGGATAATACCAAGCATGGGCAAGTTAAAAATGAGATTAGTAGATAATACACCTAAAGAGTGAAAAAAAATTGCTAAGTTGGAAACTTAGTGGAAACACTACCAAAATCATAAATACCTGGATTACATCTTTTATACAATACCCTGCTGGAATTATTAATTGGACACAAGCTGAACTGAACAGTTTGGACTAGAAAACAAGAAAGCTCATGACTATTCATAATGCATGACATCCCCCATAGTGATATTGATAGAGTATTCCTGCCCCACAGAAATGGAGGCAGTGGTTTACTTCAAGTCAGACAAGCTGTTGAGGAAGGAAACCATGTGTTGGCTGATTAAATAAAAAAAAAAACCCAGCAAAGAACAAGCCCTGATGTAAGTTAAAAGTGCATTTACTAACCGTACGGGAAACAAATCATGAATGTGGCAATGGTTTACAACTGGAACATTTAAAAAAAAAAAGTCTGCCAGCTTGATTTTGGCTGCTCAAGAGCAAGCTATTTGAACTAATGCAACCAAGGCCAGAATTGAAAAATCATCAAATGATTCAAATTGCACATTGTGCAAAGAAGCAGAAAAAAAAGTAGATCATATAGACATCTCATGCAAGACGATAACACAGACAGATGATAAACAATGATATAATATAGTCGCCAGTCTACTCACTGGAACATCTATAAAAAAATTACCATGTGCCATGGGTGGGAAAGTCAGAGTGGAAAAAGTTGTAAAAAAAAAAGAGCAGGTTAAAATATTGAGAGATTTCTAAATGCAAAATTGATAAAAGTCTTGGAGCACAACACACCAGATTTAACTCTGGTTGAAAAGAATAAAGTGTGGATAATTGATGTGGCAACCCCACGGGATTGTAGAATAGAAGAATTGTCAGGATTCAAGCCCATACGAACATGTCAGGGTAGTAAGAATTCAACTTTTGTACCTCACTTCTATCAACAAAGTAGTTAAAAAAATACCCTTTGAACAAAATAGGTCCATTATTTTGACCTGCATGAAAGTCTCAGAGCAACAATAGAGCAGCATTCTTTCCCTTTCCCATTCCCTTTCCCATTTCCCTTTCCCCTGTATTTAGGCCACCATGACTGAAGGAATTCAGGTTAAAGCATCTGCAACTGAATTAAAGCATCTTTGCCTCTATTGTTCTATTTTACCTCCACCCACGAGTGTACAGAAGCTGAGACTGCCTTTCTTGCAAGCATCCTGTACACCCACTTACAGAAATGCAGCTTTTCCAGACCTTCCCTTAAGCTCAGTGTGTGTGAACGCCTAGCAGCTTTAAACGAAAGAAGCAACCCTGTTTACTTCCAAAGGGTCTTGAACGGCAGGCCTATGGAACAACTTTTTTCCCCATTTTTGTTTGTGTTTGTTTTATAAAGAAACTTAGGAACCTAGATGAGCATTTAAAAATAAAAGATGTCTTGTTGCTCATAGTGATAAGAGACCGTTGGCATGGCAGCATGATACAGATTGGCTGACCCAGAGGCCAATGAATAAATAGGAAGCAAAAGCATCATCATTTAACCTTGCAGGAGGTACTAATTCAGAAAGATGTGATGTTGACCTCAAATCCTTGTGCAGAGCTATAGAACCGAATACTTAAGCAACAGAAAAGAACTGCTCTGGACTATAGCGATCTCTTCCCACCACCAATGATTTTGCGTTAGAAAGAAAGAAAGAAAACAAAAACTATATTTTTGCCAACTTTTTTGACTGAACAGGCCATATGAAGGCAGCTTGTAGTCAGAGTCAATTTTTAATTGCCAGTCTTCTTTGATTTGTCTGGAAATACCCCCTTCCCCCCAAAACCCCGGTCCACTCACACACCACAAGTAGTTAGAAGTGTTTTCCTATCAAATTTCTTCTTTATTTACTTCTGTGTCAATGTGGGATAGAAGGAAGAACGTAGTGACCTTTTCCCAGGCTGGCTGATCCAGCAACTCACCTTATAAATGTCCTAGTCTTTCTAAAAGGTTACTGTCAAAATACTAGGTAGGAAGAACATTAGCACATTTTATATTGTCAAAAATTTTGGGAAGAATATTTTCTTGGAGAACATTTGCAGTTTTTTTTTAAATTGTTACCTGTGCTGGGACAGTAATATTATCTGGCTAGCTAGGCCAGTAATCTGCTTCTCAAGAGAAACTTCCAGTCATGTATTGAATTTTTTTAAAAAAAGAATAAATACTAACCTAATATTTTTACATCATTTCATTCCTGCTCTGGAAATGTATTTTATTTATTCGTTATATTTATTTATTAAACTTACATGCTGCCAATCTCACCAAAGGTGACTCACAATATTAGTGTGGAGTGGCCTGTTTGTGAGTTGCCCATGACCAAATAATTTATGTAATGATGAGCAGAATTATTATAATATTGGGAATAGAAATAGATGCATAGGAGAACAGTGTTCTTTACTTAAAGTAGAGTGGAAAGTGGTTGACTTTATACAGGGGCGGGTTCCTCTTACCTGCCTTCCGGTGCGCTGCGCGCGCATCATCTCGTTTTCCGTGCACGCTTGCTACGTGCGTGCGTCCCCTCGCATGATTTTGCTTCCTGCGCATGCGCGGAAGCAAAAACCCAAAAATTCCAGAAAAAAGATGACACCGCGCAACGGACCGGCGAAGACGGCACCGGAGCCGTTGCGCGCAAATTGCGTAATCGGCGAGTCTCTACCGGAACGGCGCACTGGACCGCACCGGTAGGAATCCACCACTGACTTTATGCCATGTTTGTACATTTCCTGGAAGCACCTGGATGGCAAAGCAGGGTGATAAAGTATGAAAAGGATTTGAAACTCATAGATGTGACATTCCAAAATGAATTGTACACCATAGCTCCATAAACCATCAGTTAAAGAATTTGATATGTGGTTTACTTTGATGACCCAAAATAAAGGAATTTAGATTTTTCACTTGGTAGATTTTTACCGCCAAATGTAAAGAACCTCCAGAAGGTGTGGGTGCTCCAACACAGGAGGTTTTTAAGAAGAGTTTGGACAACCTTTTGTCTGAAATGGTATAGAGTTTCCTGCTTGAGCAAGTGTTTGGACTAGACAGAAGACCTCTGAGGTCTCTTCCAACTCTCTTATTTTGTTAATCTGTTATATGCACAAAGAGATACATTGCAGAGAGAAGTTCAAGTGAAACTCCCACAGAACAGAACATTTCAGATCCAGAGTGTGTTTTATTATTGTAATATGTCAACCTGAGAGTGTTTAGACCTCCCTATAAAAATGGTTCCTTGATATTGGCTGGGTGTCGTTGTTGATGTCAACCTGGTATCTTAATTTATGTATTTAAATTTTTGATTAACAGTAGGAATGGAAGGCTGCCATTAATGGTAGCCAGCCCCTTGGCAAGACAGATTGCTTTCATTAATTTAATTACGTCTTTCGAAGATGGCTAATGGCTCCTTTCTTTGCTTCAGGATATGCTCAAGTAACATCCTGGGAATGTGTGTGTAGGTGTATTTGGGGGGAGGGGAGAAGGAATGAGAACAGTTATTAATTAAATTGAAACATCCCAATGCAATTCCTCCCATTCGTGATGAAAACATGCCTTCTGCATATTTAAGCTTAGGGTTAGGGTGACAGAATCACTTTTGTCTCTCTGTGGCTCAAGGTGTTAGATTTCATTCTCTTTGCCTTACACCTACAAACTAGATTAAAAACCCTTTAACATTTCTTTTCTGTGCTTCCCTTCCCCCTTTCTATGGTTGTTACTGCTGCTGTAGCTTCTCTATGTTTTTTGTAATTTGTCTTATTTGCCTGGTGTTGCTGACTTTTCTAATGCATGTCTTCCCCCCCCTCCCCTCCACACCCCCAATTTTCCTTTTGCCCAGCTCCTGTGAACCTCAACATTTTCCACAAACTTTACAGGCCACAGTGCGTCATAGTCAGCTGCCTCCTTGCTCCAATCCATGTTTGTCCTGAGGGAAGAAGCGTGGCTGACTTATTCACACAGAAAGAGAAATCTTTTCACGAAAGAGTTTCTTTTTCCCCTTCTTCCCCATGCTCTGCTTTTAATAAAACACTCGGATGAAACATAGTAGTTTTCTTTTCTTAATTTGACACGCCAACCAGCATCTTGTGAATGAGGAATATATATATATATATATATATATATATATATATATATATATATATATATATATATATATATATATATATATATATATATATATATATATATATATATATATATATATATATATATATATATATATATATATGGCTTCTATAGCAATTTCCCACTGAGGCAGAGAGGAAATAGGTCAGCTGGGGACGGTAGCGATGGCAGAGGCAGTGAAGTGCACTCAGTGAGGATGGCGGAGTGTGGGGTGGCCGAAAGGGCAGAGATGGGGGGGGGAGTTGCACATGTGATCATAAACGCAGGCAGACTGCCAGCCATCTGAATTTTGATCATGTGACCATGGAGACACTATTATGGCCATAACGTTTGAGGACCCGTTGCAACTACCATTCGCCTGGCACTAACTTCGAACGGTCGCTGAACAAATGGTCATTATGTGAGGACTCAAGTGCATTGCCCGGGCAGAGAAGAGAGCTAGCTTTTCAAGCTGGAATGCCTTCCTCAGAAGGAAGAAAGTGGGGGAAGAGAGTACACAAATAAACAGTTGCTTATCCATTTGTAGCTGAGGCTGGGTGGCTGTTTTAGACTCTTGGCATGGAACCTGTTATTGATACAGAGTGCATTGCAATCGTCCAGTTGGGTGGTGTCCAGGGCAAGAGTGACTGTGAATCGGGCCCCTTGATCCAGGAACGGGTGCAACTGGAGCACAATATGAAATTATGCAAAGGCCCTCCTAGCCACGACTGCCATCTGCTCTTTGAGCAGGAGTTATGAATCCAGGAGCAGTCCCAGATTGCACACAGGGTCTGTTTGGGCCAATGCAACCCCTTTCAGCACCAGAGACCGTACGAATGGTAGTTACTGGTAGTATATCAGCAGGAACAAACCCCCAGCGCGCTCCGGGTCCATCAGTCACCAGAAGAATTGTGGATCTTTTGCATTAAAAAATGAACTTATGGTTTATGGTTTTGTTGATTAGGCAGAATAGATAATAGAAGGAAGAGAGTCATGATGTAACCTTAGAGAAAGATGTTAAAATATAAATATACTTATATCTGCTTTAAAGAAGATTAGAAGCCACTGTTTTATACTTTTTTTATATCTTCTTTTTCCACTTTATTTTTTCTTCTTTACTTTCCTCTTTTTTTGTACCTTTAGCCTTTTATTTCTTCCTCTAGCTTTTTTTCTTTCTCATTCTACCTTCATTTGTATTAGTTCTCTCCCTCCTTCCCCATATTCATGTCTACACACATATACGAGAGCTGAAGAACGAGTCTTAAACTGATGCTACAAAATCAGTTTACATCCCTGGTTAGATATTCTATTTCAAATTTTACTTTGAATTTTGGCTTAGATTGCTGAGACTCTAAAGACTCTGTTTTGGTTTTATTATTTATTTTATTTAGGATTCTTATATGCCGCCCTACTCCCTGGGGACTCAGGGCGGCGTACAACATTTGAAGAACCACTAAACAATATCATAAAAACAATTTAAAATACATTTTTAAAAAGTGTACAAAATCTTACATAACCTGTCCCTGATCATTCAACAGATGAGGAAAAATAAACTTCAGCAGGTTCGCCATATCTTTGGAAGTATAGCCTGTGTTTGCTTTCTATTATTTTCTAGTCAGCTATTTCTCATACTAGCAGGGTCTTTGTCACAATCATCTTTACCTTAATTTTAATAAATTATTATATATCTCTAGTAAGTAATTTTACAGCTTTAAAGGTGTCACTCTTAATATAATTTATTAGAAAATCAATGTGATTTTGACCCAAATAGTCAAATGTAATTTTAAGGTTATCCTTTAATAAACTAAACATATTCTTCAGCAGCCTGTGTTGTTCAGGGCTTTGCATGTACAACTGCTGTTGCTGGATGGCATATAAGTACAATAAGTAAGAAATTAAGTTGAATTTTCCCATAACATTATGTTGGGTTAAATGCAATAATTTTAATTCTGGAGGTTTGTATGCATTATATAAATACCTTAATTTGTTATCCTGATTAAAATTCTCCTAGGACATTGACATTTCTCCTAAAATTTTCATAGACCTATTTATTTAAATGCTCAAGCCCAAATTGAGTTACTTATTTTATAATAAACAGAAATGTAAAGATCTTAGGCACTTTCTTTTATATGGATTTCAGTTCCTGGAATTCATTTCACAGCCATTGCTGAAAATGCTGGGAGTTAAAATGACAGATCTGGAAGCTGCAATAATAGATCTGGGGAAGTTACAAAATATATTATGCTGCAAACCTTAATGTAGTCCTTGATGACTATATTTTTGTGCATGCTGATAGTAGGGACATTGATCAATCTATGTAAATGTGAGTATATAAGTGATTCCCAGAAGCCAGTATCTGCAGGCATTATATTTTCCTTCACCTGTGTCAAGATAAGATAAAGCAGGCATAGTGGGTGTCAGATTTTGACACCCTTAGGGAATTCTTTTCCTAGTTGTCAGACTTTTACAAATGTAAATGAGATGTTTCTGAAATGGAAGTCCTTAGTAGCTGTTTGAATGGGAAGCAAACTGTGTATGCTAGATAAATTATTCTTTCTGTTCTGTTGATAGTTTGTGAAGTTCCTCCTTAATGTATGCAATTATTAGGCAACTGTATGTAACTGATATAGCTTCTTCCAGGCTGTTCTGAAGTTTAATCTGTGTCAGGGAAAATGTACACACTATAAAATGCATGAAGAATAATAAGACAGTTTTCTGTCACAAATGCATCCCTGTATCCCTTGCTGTGCTTTGTTTACTTTCCAAATAGTTGCAAGCAATCTTGAAATGGTATAGAATGAGAAATAAATGAAGCTGTTATATTGATATAATTAATGTTGGATGTTACACGCTTCTGCTTTAGAATAACATTTATTTTATTTAGCGTATGGCACCTGTTAGCTAGGGATCACCGAGGCGGCTGGCTGCCTCTGTGAAAGGAATTTTTTTGGGCAGTGTTATCTTTATCCGCGGGATGCCTGAATGCCGGTAGGCAATCGAGGGAGGTTCCTTTCTTTTCCCTAACATTTATTTGCTCACGGGAATCGAGCCGCCAAGCTGTTGACCTTAGCGGCGTGCAGACCCAGCGTCTTACCACGTGAGCCACCGCGACCCCTAATAACATCTTAAAACAAACGCTACAAAAAGATAACTTACTGTATGTCTGTATCTCTTAGCATTCTATTCTGTGATAGAGATATATACTGAGCATGAAATGCTAAATGAAAGCCAGATGAGACTCAGTTTGATCTAGTGGCTAAGGTACCGGGCTGGAAAGTAGAAGACACTGAGTTCTAGTCCAACCTTAGCCATGAAAGCCAGCTGGGTGACCTTGGGCCAATCACACTCTCTTAGACCAACTCATTTGACAGGATTGTTGTGGGGAAAAGAAGAGGAAGAAGATGTGTTGGATATGCTCGCAGCCTTGAGTTATTTGTAAAAATACCAAAGGTTGGAAACAAACAAACAATAAAGGTTAATTCACTGCGTAATATCTGGCTAAGTGGAAATCTTCTGGTGTAAGAAGCTTTATGGGAGCTGGCTGCTTTTCCATCAAATGTGTCACTTGAGTGGGCATGTTCATGCTTACAAAATTAGCTGATTATCAATCTGTGTGAGTGGGTGTCTCTTGGCATTTGTGTAATCTCAGAATCTGATTCTCAGAATCTGATTTTTCTTTTAACGTTGCAGAGGAGAAATGGCTTGGATTCTCCTTTTTTTATTCTTCTTCTAGGTCAGGTCCTGCAGGAATTGTGTTACAATTGGTGGCAATTGCATTCCTTCAGGCAGGTGATTTCTGAAGTCATTTATCCTTTGGCCATTTCCCCCCAAGCTAACTGGAAAATATGAGAAGTGTATCTTAATTACATCCAGAAGACATTGAGTTGGGAAAGATTGGGTTATATAAGCAGAACAGTAAAAAAAAATTAGTGACTCCAGCCTGTCCTTCAACAAAAACAAAACTCAGATTTTAAGGAAATTTTTTAGATAAGATAGGCTGGACAGTTAGTCCTCAGTTAACATGTGAGATGTCTCATATTGTGGCATGACCCAGCCAATTTTATCTGGACTTGGAATCTAAGTTTAATTGGCCTAGGGTTGAAATTGTGTGAAAGATCAAGGAATCCTCAGGCTGTTGACTAAACTGAGAAGTCATAAATAAATATTGAGAAAGGTAACATCAGTTCCACGGTGTTTCCAATACCTGCATGAACGCTCTTATGGTCACCGAGAGTCAAACATGATATGAAGGAATTTTTTTTTTACCAGAGACAAAAGACAAATACTGTCTTTGAATATGGAAGTTCCATTTAAATATTTCAGCCTTCCCCAAACTGTGCTACTCTGGAAGTTGCAATCCCAAACATCGTTAGATTAATGAGATCTGGTCTTAATTGCTTTATGGATCCAGACTTTCATGTACCACAAAGACATATACTTGGTACTAAGATATTTTTCAGGTAGGTGAACCAAATGATCCACCTCCTTCATATCCTGCTTCATCAGCCATGAGGATTGTTGTGGTTTGTGGAAAACACAGTAGTTACACATAACATTTTTTAATTTTGGTATTGCATTCTATAATATAACTGGGTTGTTCAAACCTTATTTTCTATCATCTGAAATTTCAAGTTACCACATAAAATATTTTGAATCTAGTTTGAATCTGAGAAATAACTGTTGCATACAACAAAGTGATTCTGTCTGGCAAGGCATTTATGAGTTTGCTGAACTGTGCTGTATCTTTTGGGGTGTCTGTGAGTTAGATGGGTGAAGGTAATGATTTTTTAGTCTTCCCTGCTGTCAATGAAGAGAGAACCTTAGTTGAACTCAGAAACCTTAGTTTGCTTCTCTGCATGATGGATAGCATAAAGACCTGTGTAGCGATGTGAAGGCCCGGAAAAAACCCGGAAGAATTTGTTTTTTTCCTGAAGGCTTTTTTGTTTTTTTCCAAAAAAATTGGAAAAATTGAAAAAAGAAAAAAAACCATTGTGGAATATTTTATTTTAACATGATGAATAAAATATTTTAAGACAGGGTGTTCAAATATTTTCCAAATCATTTCTAAAAAAATGTATGATATTGTTATAAGGAAATATCCTTTTAGGTTCAGTTCCAAGTGGGGAAAAAGACACTGGATTCATGAAGGTTGCTTGGAAAGAAGGTTTAATGGTGGACAGGAGCACATGGCAGGAGCCCCTGTACAGAAAAGGTAACTTACATGGTTCCAGGTGTGGTGAAGAGAAAAAGAGAAAGAGGAATGCTGAGTTCCTGGTTTTTATAGTGTAAGTTGGGTCCCACCTCTTAGATTTCCTTTTCCTGTATAGAAATGTATCCCATTGGCTCTCAGACCCCCCAGGGGCATGCTGGGGTGGCTCTTGGCTTTTGTCTAATCCAGCTTTGGCTGAATGAAAGGGCCTTGGGCAAATCCTATTGTGGTTTTATCATGCAAAAGACTTCCAGTCCAGGTGAGAGGAATATGTGAGCTTAGCAGGGGTGGGGGTTTCCAAGAGGAGTCTTTTGTTTGTTTAAAAGCATGTTTCCAGATGTGTTCCACAGAATATTTCCTACATTTTAATATCTCCTAGGATATCTCATTTCCTAGGAGAGGGGTGGGTGCTAACTTCCTACAATATCAGATTATTCTGATTTCTGTGCACTGAGTGAGGACAAGCAAGTCCTAGGTAACAAACTGAACCCTCCAATGCAAGAACAGTATGCATTTCTTCCTTTAGGAGGTGCTGCTATTGTAACAAGAAAAAGGTTTCAGTTTTGCTTTTGCATGTTAGTGGGTGTGTTAGGTTTGTTCTGTCCTCTTCGCTAGGCCTCAAAAGCATTGGAAGAAAATACAGAGCAACAAAAAGGACCTGTGCTGAATGAAGGGACTTTATGAGAATTGGGTTTTTATTTTTATTTTTATTTAATACTGTGGAGAGGAAATATGAAAAATTGTTACATTTGGTTTTGAAAATTGTTTTGTGGAGGCTTTTTGGCTGTTCCACATAAACTAGTAAGTGGTTCAGGAGATTGTTGCTCCCTTTGTTACAATTACAAATAAATATTATAAAAAAGTAAATTCTGTTTGTGATAATCGTTTGGCTACACTATATTTTTAATATGCTAGTTGTGATAATTTTATACCAAGTCAAATTGTCCATAGTCGTATTTTATGTTCCTAAAGTAACAGAATGACTTTCAATCTTAAAAAGACAAAAAAGTGCTAATGTAGCATTTTTTTCAATTTTTCCAAAAATTTCCATTTCCCCCCGGGGTTTTTTCCGAGCTTCAAAATTTCCGGAAATTTTACATCTCTAGACCTGTGTAGGATTTATGACATTTTTTATTTTCTCTGCTCCAAAAATGATCTCAGCCAGATCATCTCTTTTGCTTATGTTGGTGTGTATGTGTATATGTGTATGATGCATATGGTAGGGCAGTAATTGCAATCATATGTGTGTGCGTGCATGTTGTGTATGCTTTATACAGAAATAATAAACTTCCTGGTTTTGATTTTCCTCATGTTGGAAGTAATTGCCTTTTAAAAAGGAGGATTATGAATGATTGTGAATAAACTGGGACTTTAATGGCATCATTTCAAACAATAATCTAAAGAATCCGGGCAAGTCAATCAGGCAAAATTGGCACATACTTGATTAGTGTGTTCATTTTTATTCTGGAACAGTTTATTAGCTAATAATTATATAAGAGTCAGTTTTGGGTAAATTGCAGATATGTTAAGTGTACCAGGTTAGTGTCAGCAGCACTTCATTCTTTGAGGAACAGGGTTTTTTTGCAGTGCTTCTTGAATGCTTTCAAATAATGAGAATTTGAGAAGTTTCTTCTTTTTAAATTAAAACTGACTGATAGGAATTGTTGTTGGATACCAGATGGTATACTAGATGCCAGATTTCATGCATCGGAATGATAGATTAGTAAGAAGGATAAAAGAAAAATAGATTTTTATCTACATACCCACTTGTTTACTTCACAGTATAGCAGTTGCCACTGATGAGACCAGTGTTGTTTTATTCAACTTAAAATGCCTTTCTGATGCAGTACAGCTTTTTTTTCAGACTTTTAAAATCAAGCAAATCTGTGGTCTCTTACAGTCCAATGCTCGGATTTGGGGACTGCCTAGAACAGTGATGGCGAACCTTTTGGGACCAAGTGCCTGCGCACACCAGAGTGCTGGAAATCCAAAGACCAGGTGGGCGGTGGGCACATGCGCACCGGCCAGCTGGTCTTGGGTTTCCGGCATTCAGGCACACGCGAAGATCGGTGCGCATGTACGCACTGGAAACCAGAAGAGCAGCTGACGATGGCGCAGGTGCCCACAAAGAGGGCTCTGCGTGCCACCTCTGGCACGCGTGCCATAGGTTTGCCATCTCGGGCCTAGAACTTCAGCAGTAATCTAGACCTGCTGAAGATCGGCGAATCAATGCTTTATGTTGATGTTCATCTCCTAAGCGTTTAAAGCCTCCGGTTTATTTCTCTTTCCTAGGCTGCTTGCAATGGACCTGAGGTCATTTTAGATTTTCTACAATATGGTTGATCTTGTAGTTCTTTTTGGTTCCTAAAGCAACAGCTGGGGGCTGTGATTATGCACACCTGTGCATATGCGTGCATATATGTGTTGTTTCCTTCTCTATGTAGTCCTCTTTATCGAACACATTCGTTACATATTAACTCCATGGATCTTCATTAGATTTTCCCTCAGGGTAACCGTGTTCAAGATTATTGGATCTCTGGGAATAAGAAGGAAGTGGTAGGCCTTCCTTCCAGAGATGCTTGATCTTCATTAAGGTTCAAGGAAAGAAGCTTGTCTCCTTCCATGCTGGTCAGGAGAGGACTCCCAGGTTTAGGTTCCAGCTTCTCAGGATTCTGCTTCTTCTATCTTTTGCTTTAGCCCTACTTGTGGGCCTCATTTCAGGCCTATATATTCTGTGGCTCCCAACAGATTATCCCTGCGGGAAAGGGTTCTTCAAAAGAAGAATGACTAGAAAGCAAACCGAGGGTCTGTCCTAAAGAAGAAACCATTCCCCCCCCCTAGAAATTATCATTAGCTGTTTTCACATTGGCTAAAATAATACCTAGAACATGTTAGTTGCTCTAGATTTCGGTAGTATAACCAAAGTCTCTTGCTTCTTGGCTTTTTATTCCCTTTCTCCTCCAAATGGTGTATAGGGCAGCTCTCCTGATACTCTTATCTTCCCAGCCTCTTCACTTTCCCCTTTCAGCTATTTCCATATGTTTGGTTCCGACACGGACAAACTACTGCATTTTTCGGCGTATAAGACGCATCGGAGTATAAGACGCACCTTAGTTTTGGGGGAGGAAAATAGGGGGGAAAAATCTACCTACCAGGTATTCATCTGGCTAGTGTCCTTAGTCTGTTCAGCTTCAGCACATTATTTTATCCTCTGGTTAGGGCTGAAAAAGCCTTTTTCAGAGGGAGTAGGAATGAAAACAAGCCTGCAAAGTCTTAGGGCTGGAAAAAACCTTCTTCGGCCGGAATAGGAAGCCGGGAAGAGTTAGCACCTTGTAGGGCTGGAAAAAAAAGCTTCGAAAAAGCTACATTCTAAGTATAAGACGCATCCAAAATTTCAGCCTCTTTAAGGGAGGAAAAAGGTGCATCTTATACTCCGAAAAATACGGTAAATAACCTGTTATTCTCACACACAGACACACACATCCCTAGTAGCAATCATAATGTTACAGGTTGTGCTGGGCCTTTATAAAGTAAGTGAAATCAATATACTTTTCACTGATGGGCTTAGACACCACATTCAGGAGAGTGCAGGCAAATCTGTTTTTTAATAAGTCCCACATAGCTTAGCAACAGAGCTTTTGCCTATAAGCTACTGCATGTGTAAAAGGTTTGAGAGTCACCAATTCACACATGACATGTATTAATATTTACTTTTAAATGCCTAATGTTGGCAGGAAAGTGAGTTGCCCTACAATATGTAGAAATGACATGGTGAGCAAAATTGTAAAAAGCATGGATCCCTCCCCCAGTTTGTCAGGAAAGCTTACTTTCTTAACACATTGTAAGAATGAACCGACCATTCTTCCCTCTCCTCCCCACTTGAGTAACAATTGTCTGACTTCCACATGGGTAATTACCAAGGCCGCTGGCTGTAAAATCAGCAATAATGTATGTTTGGAGCTCTACAGCACTGCAAATTAAAGAGAAATTACTTTGAATTAGTCTGCCTGTATTAGTAAATCCAACCTACAGCCAACATTCAATAAATCTTTGTAGGCTTTGACTGCTTTTCTGTTGAGACTTGGCAGTTGCTTAATAAAATGAGTTGATGAACACTCTCTAGGGCTTTTACTTTCTGTTTCCAAATTGTTTGATACCCATAGTCCTCAAAATACGCACTCTACAGATTTAGCAAGGCATAGGCACGGCACAGGGCTTAAACCAGCATTCCTATTTAGCTGAATTTCTGTAAGACTAGCCACATTCCTAGTCTTGCACTAAATTAGCAGTGATATTTTCTTTTCTATTTTTGTATTTTGTTAAAATAGCTTGTTAACAAAGGGGGGGTGGGAGTCTCAGCAGCACTAATAAAACTTGACAAAAAGTGGGAAGCACTTCTAGATACTTTTGCTTCCCTTTCAGCTGGCTAAATGCAAAAGCCACCTGAATTCAGGTCCCCATGATGTCTGTCTGAGAAGATGCTAGTTCTGAAAGGTGACTTACTGAATTACTTGCCGCTTGCAGCAACTCTTTTTTGTTTTTGCTTTTGAATGAAAGGGTTTTTGTAATTTAAATGCAGTGGTAAATTCCTCCAGGAAGAATAGCAGTTCTGGGAGATCTGGATTCAATCTTTATATGGTATACTTGGTGCCTGCTTTCCTAAAATCATATACTTTAATCATGTGGAACTCCCTCTTTTATTTCATTTATTTCATTTAGCTTTTTTTCCTAACCAAAATACTAATTGCTGTAATGTGCAGCTCCCCCTACCTTTGGTTAAGCTTGAGGAAACGTCTTTTGTCCTTTTAATTCTCTTTTACCTTTAGGGAAGGTTCATTGTAATTCTAACATAGATATTGAAGAAGATATCTATCAATTAGCTATATGGTAATGTGGATGGAAAACTAGTGTATTGTCCTGTATGCATTATGCGTTGTGTTGCGTTGCGTTGCGTTGCGTTGCGTTGCATTGCATTGCATTGCATTGCATTGCATTGCATTGCATTGCATTGCCACTTGAAGTAGTTTTGGAGTAGAGCAGCATAGAAATACCAGAAATAAATATTTCAAGTGTACTAGCATAGTATATGCTGTATATACTCTGTTACATACTGAGTGTATCTGTGGGATATCTTTTACTGGCCAATCTAGCTACTGAGAAGGGGCTGATTAGGACTTCATTGGGTAGGAAAGGAGAATATAAGTCAGCCATATTCTTGATAAAAAGATACTATATATTAAAGGAGAGCCAGTTTGATGTCATGAGTAAGGTGCTGGCCTAGGAACCAGGAGACTCTGAATTCTAGATCTCCCTTGGCATGAAAGCTGGCTGGGTGACTTTGGGCCAGTCCCTCTCTCTTAGCTCAACCCACCTCCAGGGGTGGGTTCCTACCGGTGCGGTCCAGTGCGCAGCTCTGGTAGGGACCCGCCGATTGCCCAATTTGCGTGCGCCGGCTCCGGTACCGTCTTCGCCAGTCCGGCGCGTGCTGCCATCTTTTGGGGGAAATTTTTTGGCGAGATTTTGCTTCCGCGCATGCGCAGGAAGCAAAATCACACAAGGGGGCGCGCTTGCAATATGGCAGCGCACCAGTAGCGAGGTAAGTGCAACCCGTCCCTGCCCACCTCATAGGGCTACTGTTGTGGGGAAAATAAAAAATCCAATAATAATATATTCCTCTATGAAAAAGAACAGTTATTTGGGAACTGTTTTGTCAAAAACTGAGTAGAGAAGGAACACTGAATGTTCTTTCCAACTGCAACAGGTATGAATTGATCTAGAATCTGTAGTATATCTTCAATAATAGAAAGAATGATCTGTGGATATTTAGGGATTTAAGAAGCAAAAAAAGCCTCTTTTAGGGAAGCCTCAATTAAACAAGAGGCAAAAAAAAGGAAATATTATAAATAATAGAGCTATGTTAAAAACAAACTAAGTTCCAACTCTTCTCCTGCTTGCAGGTATCTATCACTAACACCGTACTGTGCTGAAGATGTCTAACAGCAACGCCACACAGGAGACACTGGAGATAATGAAAGAATCAGAAAAGAGATTGGTTGAGGAATCTTTGAACAAAACGAAATTTGTATCCAGGTCACCAAGCAAAGAGGAGCCTGAGAAGGACGGGGAGGAGAGTGGTGTACGGCAAGAATCTCAGGTAATTGGACATAATGTCTCATAGGTAGCCAAACTAGTAGGCTCGTGAAAGCTTACAATTGACCGGCTACAGTCGTTGGACTTAATTTTATTGTATCTTGATCAGTTATCTTCAGTGATGTTGCTAAATTTATTCCCATTAGAAGCTCCATGGAATCTATCTCATGAAATCACACCAGTATTTAATCATATATGAAATCACATTGTTTATAGACTTATGCACCCATTGCTGGAGTGTAGTGCAAATAAAATAATGTTAGAAATTGCTACCATTTCACTTTATGTTTCGTGGGTTTTTTTAATATGAAATCTCTTTCAATTCAGTGTTTCCCTCTTGTTCCTAAGAAGAATCCCCTGTAGGTTTTTTTTTTTACATTAATTCTTGTCTACAGGATTTGGAAGAAAGTCTGTGTGGGTCTAGTAAGACTTATTCCTGTGTTTGCCACCTTAATATAATCATGATGGGCTATTTCTGAATTCTATCAAGAAAACATTTTTTTAAAAAACCCTCTTAAGCCCAGGATCATGGTCCAATGGTATAGTGCAGTGATGGCGAACCTATGGCACGGGTGCCACAGGTGGCACGCGGAGCCATATCTGCCGGCACGCGAGCCGTTACCCTAGCTCGGCTCCAGTGCGCATGTGTGTGCCCACCAGCTGATTTTTGGCTCATGCAGAGGCTCTGGGAGGACGATTTCGGCCTCCAGAGGGCCTCCAGGGTGGCGGGGGGGAGTGTTTTCGCCCTCCCCAAGCTCCAAGAAAGCCTCTGGAGCCTGGGGAGGGTGAAAAATGGGCCCACCGGGCCCACTGGAAGGCGGGGGAGTGGGGGAGTCACACATGCATGTGCAGGGGGGTGGGGCAAGTGAGGGGCTTTGAATTATGGGTGTGGGCACACACGCGCGTGCAATAGCGTGCACGCGCACTATTTTGGCACCCGAGGAAAAAAAGGTTCGCCATCACTGGTATAGTGCCACCCCTGTACAGTGTTACATATAAAGTAATTTAATAGAAGTGTCCCAGCACAAGGACATTGTAATTGGAAATTCAGTAGCATTGAAAGGCAGTTGAGGGAGGGGAAAAGTGAAATTGGCCTTAATATACAAGTTGCCAGTTTGGCTGCTGCTACATGCATAGTCTTCATTTTAAGCGTGATGAGTGGAGGATTAGCAAAATCTGGACAGAAAAGTTGGGAATTAAAAGTCAATTTAAGGGAAGGAAGGAAGAAGGGCATTGGTACTAGAAAAGGAGTCTGTTTTTAAGCCCCTGTAACTAAGTGATACAAATTTTGTTTTGGACACAACATATTTCTTTACTTGAACTGCATTCTGTTTCTTCATTTGCTCTTTTGATGTTTAATTTGCTGTCATTGGAACTTTTTTGGATTTTCCCTAAACATACAAATTAGTCAGTTTTTATTAGACTCTGGTACGTGTGTCATGGAAATGACAGGCTGTGTAATTTTGTGATCAAAATCAACTAAAGCCAAGCCCTTTGGCTAGTACATTTATACCTCTTACAAGAGTACAGAAACAGGCCTAGGACTGATGATACCTTTCCTTTGCAAGAAAGTATATAGTTCAGTAGAGAAACCACTATCATTTCTTGGTGTAATACAAACATTTCTTTTAACAAGATGGAAACCCCATAGTCTTTTATTATCAATTGGATGAAGACAGAATGTGTTAAATGTTCAGCCTATGTTAATTCTGAAAAGCAGCTGCTGCCTCCTTCGTATGCTAATCTAATAGTGTATATATACAGTTTGACAAAATGGTTTTTGAAGAAAGGAAGAAGAGGCATAGGGCAGGCATCACCAATCTGGTGCTCTGTGTAGATTTCTGCTGGATGAAAATTTTGGGAGTTTTATTTCTATCATACTTGGCTAAGACAAGATTGGGTAAAGCTAATATGGGAATTTTGGAATCCTGAAAATGAAGCAGTAATTTAGCCCACCCAATCCATCTTCCAAGTGTAGAAACCTAATTTAATTCATTGACAAAACGAATTGACAAAGAGTGAATGTGGTGTTTTTCAACTCTGGCGATTTTAAATCCTATGTACTTCAACTCCCAGAATTCTGCAGCCAGCATGTCTAACACATCCAGTGAGGGAGAGTACAGCCATTTCTCTAGGTAACTGATTCCTTTGTTAATTGTGCTTGCTGGATTTCAACTGCTATGCCTTTGTCATTCATCTATGGATAGAGGTAATTTCTCCAGGTCAACAGTACACTTTGCAGTACCTATCACCCCTGATTCTTTAAGCTTTGGGGATGCTTGGGAGGCACATTATTATAGCACATATTCATGTTTTTATGATTTTTTTTTTAATTAAAAGAAGATTTTACTGAGATTTTAAAAAATGACAGAAACATAGAAGAAGAAGAAAGATTATTAAAAGGTAAAAGAAAAGTGAAGAATAAGAAAAAACAAGAAAAGGAAGTTGTCTAAAGAGCCAACTTCTAATTTTCTTTGCAGCAGTTACAAACATAGCAATTATCACCTCCTTCCTAACATATTGCATATCATAGTTCCCCTCTTCACATAAAAATATTTTTAATTAACCAATCATGAAATCAGTTCACTTTTGTCCATTTTCAGCAAAAAGTCTATAAACATATAAACCTATAAAAGGTTTCTAGTCTTTTATAAAAGTAGTTGTAGTTCCCTCCTTAATCAAACAAGTCAATGCAGTAACATATTCATTCCTTTCCTAGCGTGTGTCTTAGCATGTATAAAGAATGCACAGAATAACTTTTCGCCTTCTTCCTACTCCCATCTTTTTTCTTCTTAAACAGAGGAGAACATCCAATCACGGACATGCTAGAAAAAGAGCTAAGGTAAGAGATTGCTCGTGTTATCTTTTCTATGTTGCATTGTCATTATACTTCAGAAGATGGTGATGTGACGCTAAACCTGTTTCCATCCTTAGTTCTGAGTCCCAGCCTTCCTAATAGGGTGCCAGATTCAGTACTTCTGAATCTGAGTTCATAACCAATTTCAAGGCTCAGAATGCCACAGCTATTGCATTTTTTCCCTAGATTTCATAATCTTGGATTTTTCAGGTGTGCCCTTTGAATAGCTCAACATGCACTTTATCCAGCCATCTCAAGGTGGGAGGCTAAGGCCCTGTTCTCTCTGTAGCTACAGCACAACCGTAGAGCAGACTGTTTTTGGAAAAGCATGATGAAAATTATCCACCTTCTAGAAGCCATGTTAAATTTGTCCTAGCTCTGGCTTTTGAATCTCATTTGTTTTAGCTATGTTTCAGTTGTTCTATTGCATACAATAAGTCAGGGTGGTGATGGCATGCCCCATTATTAAATCTTTCCCATCTATTTTTCCCCCCTATATGTAGAGGAATGCCACACTGTGAGGAAAGCCAAGATCACTGTCATTTTGCCTGGCATGCTTGTTAACCACACACTGGGTTTTGTTTTCCTTTTTTGGTTGCGATGGAGAATTCATTCATACTTTTCCACCACTCTAGGCTGAATTGGTACAGCCTAGAGTTCTTATCTTGTTTTGCTTTGTTGGTTCCACTCAGAATCTTTGGGCTGCTTACAAATTTTATAAAATAAATAAGTCTAAGCTTGCTGCTTCTGTAAAAACAGAGTTGATAGGGGTTTTACTTTTTTATAATTTGACAGTAAATCGTTACTGAATTAAAGCTTGGTCTTTTAGGCATTTGTCATGAATGCTTTTAATATTCTTTATATTAGTACAGCCTCCAACTAGTAGTCCTTGGAGTTAAATTTATTTATATGAAAATTTGTACAATACATTCTCAAGAATCCATATTTCACCACGTGGGCTTGTCCTGTGTAAAATTTTGTGGGCATCACCATTCCCTCCCCACAACATATTCTTTAACCAGTTTGAGACAAAGCTTTATTTTTAGCATATTTTTAAATGAACCAGGCAAACCACCCAGAGTAGCTATGCTTGTTGAAAATACATGCAAGCAGTGGTGGGATTCAGCTGGTTCGCACCGGTTCGGATGAACCGGTTGTTAAATTACCCCCACACCCCCACTATCAAAGTGGATCCTGGGCGCGGAGCTGTGCTGCAATGGAGAAACGGGCAATGGAGTGGCCAGCACGAGGGAAGGAGGAGGCCGCTTTCCCTCTTTCTTCTCCCTGCTCCTCCTCCTTCCCTCATACTGGCTGCTCCATTGCCCGTTTCTCCGTTGCAGTGCAGCGCAGCACCCAGGATCCACTTTGATAGCGGGGTGGTGGTGGTGTTTAACAACCGGTTCTCCCAGGGTCAGGTTGGCCGTCACGGGAGGCTCGTCCCACAGTGGAGCTGGAGGACGGGGATGGGCTACGCCTCCCACCACAGGCAACCTGACCCTGGGCGAACCGGTTGTTAAATTATTTGACAAACAAATAATGTGGAATGGTAGGTTTGGAATTAAGGCAGGAAGAATCTATTTATTTGTTACTTACTTTTGCTACATATTGGGGGCGGAGTGGGGAGAGAAATTATATAATGAATTTGCAACTGAGAAGCCCAAATCACGTATTTGTTTGTCGTTTAGGCTGATGTAGAAACTGAAGTCAGATGGAGTGGCAAATTATCATATATAATGGGATCCCATCTAAGATGCCAAGAGAGGAAATTTGTCCCAGTTATGCGGTTACTAATGTTGATGGAGTTGACACCCTTTGTATTGCTCCATGGCAAAAAAAAAAAAAAGAATTATCTTTCTAATGAAAGCAATGCTACCTTAATTACTAGTAGGTGACTGGCAGGTCCATGACACATCAAAAGGAGGCTGTAGTCACCTGCATCTTAACTTCAGAAGCATTTGTGTTTTTGTTTGTTTCAGTCAAATTCGAAACTGAAATTAGTGAGGAGCCTGGCTGTATGTGAAGAATCCTCTAGTCCCTTTGTGGATGGGCCTTTGGAAACTCAAGTAAGCCAAATAACAAGTAAATAAATAACCCTTTCAGCTGGTGGGAGGTGTGTGTGTGTAGAGAATCCCTTTCAGCATTAATGATTTCTGGCCTAGATTAAGGTAAGACATCTTGACAAAAACTTGTCTGAACCAATAGCATCTTGTGACAATGTGATAGCCAAGTTAAAATGTATTAAAAGTGATATTGATACACCATTGGCATATCAGTAATCTCCAATGGTCTGATTACAGACTGCCATATGTATGAGTCCATGTTCTGGACCCTTTATTAAGAAAGCCTGATAGCATGATCAGGACAGACGATTGTATCACGAAGAGTGGCTTAAGGAGAACTTTCAGGATATAATAAGAACTTTTAATCATCTAGTGATACCAAATAATATCTACATATTGAATCTTTTCTACCTGTAGAACAACAATCTATGCAGATACACACTATGATCCATATAGTAAACCACTATAGTTCAGGTAGGGTGCTGTAGGTATAGGATGCTATAATAAGAAGACAAAATCAAAAATTGTGGCACATACTAGAGGGGATTTACCAACCCAGCATTGTAGATTATTCAAGCAAGTGAGCTATGCTTAGAAAATATAAGAGCAAAATCCATTGGGTTATTAACCTATCCGATCTGGAAAAGCCTTCCATTGTCACACCTAATTGATCATGTATTGGTTGGCTCCCTAAGCAGAATTTAGTGTTCTCTTAGTGTGAAATATCACATTTTCTCCCCTCCTGAAAGGAAAAACAGGGACAGAACACCCTGTCTAGTCTAGCCTTCTGTTCAAATCAAATCAGTATTTTTTAGTATATTTACTGTTTGCCTCATAAGTAGGGAACATTGATAGCATCAAAAAATTATTGATTCTACATATATATTATATATATTCAAAGTTCACATACAGATGAGAACTTAGCCACACGGAGAAGGGTAGGCCAGAATCTTCAGTGATTGATGGCCAACCTGACCCAAAGTAAAATTCCTTCCTAGATCCAAAAAGTTGATCATACGATGCTTCCAGCTTCTGTTGATTGCAAAGCATCAGCAAATACAGCTTTTGTCCTGTCATTAGGATATCATACATTTGCACATCAGTTGCCCATCTGACAAGGAAGATGACAAATCTGCAAAAGATGGTCCCGAAAAAGAAGAAAAAGAGAAAAACAAAGAGAAGGCCCCCAAGAAAATGTTGTCTAGAGGTAAGACAATCTTAGGTTCCAGTCACACCTGTTCTTTGCAAAATTCCAGGTACCTGGATGATGCCAATAAATTAATAAAGAGACATTTCCTAAAAAATTTAAAAAGTGAATTAGTAACATGTTTTAATAATCCTTGAAGCTTGTGCAATATATTTGATATCATTCAATTTGTTGATCATTTATTTGTTAGTTGCATATCTTATCTTTCCTCAAGGAACACGTAGCCATAATCCCCCCCCCCAAAAAAAAACCAACACTCCTGTTGACCTGTAGATTGGTTGGAGTGATGGAACCTGGCCCAAGTCATCCAGTCATTTTCTGTATCTGAGCCTCCCCGACTGGATTAGCCACTATACTGCATGGAAGAGAGAGTCGAGGAAAAAAATTTGCAACCTTAATATAGTTAGAAAAGTTGACTAACGCTATTATGTTTTTCAAAATCTTACTGTGGAAGTGCATGAAAAGACTCAGATTTGCCTGAAAGTGCACACTTTGATGATCTTGCCCACTGCCAGTGAGAGAACACTTGGATTTCTTCACACACACACACACACACACACACACACACACACACACACACACACACACACACACACACACACACACACACACGTATATGTAGACATGTGTATATACACGCACATATGTACACAAGTACATATACACACGCCACTTAGCGGTAAGTGTTTGTTTAAGAAACCTTTTTTTCTTTTTGCCATTTCCATAGTGACTTGAGAAAGTTTCTAAAACAAGGGAATAGAGCTATACTGAGCTCCCGGTTCAATCCTTCCATCCTCTTTTCTCCTAGGGATGAAAAATGAAAAAAAAAATATGTCACAATTTTGTCCCCAAATTTGCTCCATGTACAGATAGTCCTTGACTTACAACCACTCCTTTAATGCTCGTTCAAAATTACAATGCCACTGAAAAAATTGACTTGTGACCAGTTTTCACACTTATAACCATTGCAGCTTCCTCACAGTCACGTGATCAAACTTCAGGTGCTTGGCAACCGGCATGTACTGTATTTACGATGGTTGTAACATCCCGAGATCCTGGAATTGTCATTTGCAACCTTCCTAGGGAGCTTCTGGCAAGCAAAGTCAAGGGGGAAGGCAGATTTGTTTAACAACTGCATGGTTCACTTAACAACTGTAGTGATTTGCTTAACAACCATGGCAAAAAAGTAAAATGGGGCATGACTCACTTAACAACTGCCTTGCTTAGCAATCGAAATTTTGGGTTCAGTTGGGATCGTAAGTCTAGGACTACCTGTACCTTAAACCTCACTTGAGTCTCTTTCTTACTGCTGCACTGTTACAATGGCATCTTAGTACCTGTGCATTACCTTACTAGTTATTTAATTAATTATATGTGTTTTTGAAATATGAAACAGCATGAAAAGAGATCTGTCCACTTGAAATAAGCTTTCTTTCTTTCTTTCTTTCTTTCTTTCTTTCTTTCTTTCTTTCTTTCTTTCTTTCTTTCTTTCTTTCTTTTCCTTCCTTTTCCTTCCTTTTCCTTCCTTTTCCTTCCTTCCTTCCTTCCTTCCTTACTTCTTTTTTTTCTCTTTCTTTCTTTCCATTGGCACACTGCACACAAACTTCACTATCTCAGAGATGTGTGAAGGTATTTTATAACTAACTAAGAGTCATTGTGACTCAGTGGTTAGAATTACAGTATTGCAGGCTAACTCTGCATTCCACTGCCGGCAGTTTGATCCTGACTGGCTCAAGGTTGACTCAGACTTCCATCCTTCCCATGAGGATCCAGATTGTGGGGGGCAATATGCTGACTCTGTAAACCTCTTAGAGAAAACTGTAAAGCTGTAAAACTGAAAACTTATAAAACTATAAGTCTAAATGGTATTGCTATTCTTATAAGTTTAGGTAGAAGTACATTTCATTCCCCCCCCCCCAAATAAAATTTAAAATAACTAATAACCCTGGGGATTAGAAGAGAAAAATCTGCCATTGTATATTTTAATGTGGCCCAGGAAATAACCTGCAAAGTTGGAAAAGCTATCTTCAGATTGCATGAAACAATTATATTATTGGGCGTTCCTGTGTTCACATTTTCTTCGGCTCACAAGACGGTCTAAGACTAGGTTATATATGGGGCAATCACGTGAAGGCATGTTTATGAGAGTTTGCTTTCCTGGAGAACGCTCTGTTCTAGCAGACATAGCATAGCAAGCATTCACATTTCCACTGAGCCCACTAAATAATTGCTTCCAATATTTAAACTCTGCAGGGAGCCACTGCACACATCATTTCCCGTAGAGGAGCTATCTGTTTCCTTCTGTATGATCACAAATGTTGTGTATCTCTACTGGAGGAAAAAAAATGCTATTTGTTGCTGGTTGGTTAAATAGACCTATAAAGCTCAGAGCCTACTTAATCAGCCAATTCACCTAGGCTGGCAACTTTAAACTCTCTGCAATTTGGGATGAAAAGAATGAGAAATTTGAATAAAAGGAGCCAAAAACTACTAACAGCATTTGAGTTTGCTTTCTCCTCCTCTGAGATCAAAAGACTTTGTAAATAATGCAGGACCTAACATACTTATTACAAAACCCTGGTATGTGATGATTTTTTCCACACACCGTCTTCTGATGGATTGGGGTTAATCTTTGTTAATATGAGGCTTGAAGATCAAGCAATGAGGTTTGATAAATTTGCACTCTAGGAAAAACAAGATCAGTCTATTTCTGGTCTATGTCATTTTATAGTAATGATAATGGTGATTCCCCCTCACCATCTTAAGAAATACTCAAATTCATTGATTATGTTGATAGAGGCTGATATGTTATAACAAGAATTCAGATATGTATCACAACATGCTTTGATTAAATAGGCCCTTCCTTGTTTTCCTGTAGTGTGGATTTATATATTCAACTTTTTAGAAGCTAGACAAGGTGGAAGCCCTTTCCATTGTGATGGAATAGGTAGTAAAGAAAATACTTGCACTGAAATATTTAAAATTAATTTCACCCTCCAATTTAGCCTAAAGGTTTAAAGTTGAATTTAAAGGGAGAAGTTTGGAGTGTGCATTGAAGTGCATGCAATGTCTGTCAGAAAATGCCTCATAGTCTTTCCAACTATGACTTTACTTGAGCTGGACTATTGCTCCCATTGTTTACTCTTATTCTGAGCAGTATTTTGGCACAAAGTGAATTATAGTGCAACATTTTAGTATCCCAATGGATGGAAAAGACTATACTGGAATTGTGTCCATTCCATCATCTGCATTAAATTGAGGTGCTTGAATGCCAAATCCTTTTCTTTCCTTCCTTCCTTCCTTCCTTCCTTCCTTCCTTCCTTCCTTCCTTCCTTCCTTCCTTCCTTCCTTCCTTCCTTCCTTCCTTCCTTCCTTCCCTCCCTCCCTCCCTCCCTCCCTCCCTCCCTCCCTCCCTCCCTCCCTCCCTCCCTCTTTGGTGAAGAAGGGTGAACAATCTCAATTGGTCTATGGCTCTCTGTTGGCTATCCTCCCTCCCTCCCTCCCCCCTCCCCCTCCCCCTCCCTCTTTTCTTTTTTTACTTTTTTTCTCTTCTATAAGTAGGTCATTTCTTGAGTCTGCTTCTATTGTCTGTTATAGATTCCAGCCAGGAATACACAGACTCCACTGGAATAGATTTGCATGAATTTTTAGTAAATACACTGAAGAAAAATCCAAGGTAGGTTCCAGGAGTGGTCATGTTGTGGATCCTACAACTGCATGCAGAATTGAAAATGAGAGGCACATATATAATCAAGGGTAGTGTTAGCTGCCAAAAAATCTAATATGTTTATGTTGGTATGTGTCTGCTAAGGGTAGGATGGAGCAGCTAAGCAGCCTTCTATGCCCTCCTGAAATCATGGAATGATGTAAGTATCATGAACATGAATTACATATAATTTAGAGTATCCTCTCAGTTTACCTAGTCTTGCTACTCCTAAGCACTTCTATGCTTACCTTGCTCTGGAAAGTCTTGAGCTTGATACGGCAACAGTGAGATCTGGACGTTGACTTGGCTTTGGCTAATGCCCAGGTTCTGGGTATCAATGCTCCAAAGAATCATAATAATAGTTCATAGACTACTGCTGATTGGTCTACAACTTCATTAGTATCTTCTTTACCATTACCAATTTACCACTAATGGAAATCAGAATATTTGTGAGAACTTTCCCCATCGTCTGCCTAGTCATGTAGCCCAATATAACAGGACGACATTTGGCAGGGGAGAGTTGATGCTGCCTGTAGATTATCTGAAATATGTAATAGTGAATAAAATCTCATTACGTTTTTTCTTAGTGTAATGTGATGTTTACACGTTTCCTACTCGTGTTTTTCCTGGACTGTAATCCTAGCCTTGTTATGTCATTCATCTGACCCTTTAGAAAATCATGGAAAGCCAAATCATTCATGATGCAAGCTTGTTGCTACTTATTTGCTTGCTCATTGACATTTTGCGGTGTCTCCAGAGGTGTAAGAGGGATGTAGCATAATCCTGTGGCATAGGTTGGATAGAGAAAATGTGGCTGGCCTAGAGTTAACTAAGTAAGGTTCCATTGGTTTTTGAGTTCGGTCTCATAGTCTTTCTCTAAAGCTTGAACCACCGACTATGACAGCTATCTAGTGGCACAGACTTTTGTTAAAATAGATGCATTTATATCCTCCTATGCTACGTTTGTATAGTATATACTATACTATAGTACAGTGATGGCGAACCTATGGCACGGGTGCCACAGGTGGCACGCGGAGCCATATCTGCCGGCACACGAGCCATTGCCTAGCTCAGCTCCAGCGCGCATGTGCACGCCGGCCAGCTGATTTTTGGCTCACACGGAGGCTCTGGGAGGGCGTTTTCGGCTTCCGGAGGGCCTCCGGGGGGCCGGGGGAGGGTGTTTTTGCCCTCCCCAGGCTCTAGGGAAGCCTCTGGAGCCTGGGGAGAATGAAAAATGGGCCTACCGGGCCCACCAGAAGTTGGGAAACGGGCGATTTCCGGCTTCCAGAGGAGCGGGGGAGGCCGTTTTCACCCTCCCCAGGCATTGAATTATGGGTGTGGGCACTCGCGCATGTGCGATAGCATGTGCGCATGCACTTTCGGCACCCGAGGGAAAAAAGGTTCGCCATCACTGCTATAGTATATAGCAGGGGTGTCAAACTCAAGGCCCGCAGGCCGAATCTGGTCCATGGGGTGCTTTGATTTGGCCCGCGGGGCCGCCCTGGAAGCAGTGAAGCACCGGCCCATGGTGCCTCTGCCGACCTTCCATTTTCGCTGGCAGAGGGCTGCAGGATGTCAAGCTGGCCACGCCTACCCTGGCCATGGCCACCCCAGCCACACCCACTCAGCCCCCCCCCCGAGGTAAAACACAACCCTAATGCGGCCCTCAATGAAATCGAATTTGACACCCCTGGTATATAGTATATATACTATATACTATATTCCCGTGATGGCGAACCTATGGCATGCGTGCCCGAAGTGGCACACGGAGCCATGTTGCCTGGCATGCGCGGCATCACCCCTTCCTCTTCCTGGTTTCTGGTGTGCATGCGCTCACGATGATAAGCTGGCCTTCGTGCGTGCAGCAGTGCCGGAAACTGGAAGAGTTGGTCTTCCATTTTCCTGCGTGATCATGTGCGCTGGCCAGCTGATCATCGTGCGCGCATGCGCACCAGAAACCCAGAAGACTAGCTGGCTGGCATGCATGCGCATGCCGGAAACCAGAAGTTTATTTTTGGGCACGCGCATGCACCATGGGCAGCTCCTCTTCCGGGTTGCGACCCAGCCGAGCGCGCGCCATCACTGCTATATACTATAGATGCAAGAACAGAAAGGGGGAAATGGGTATGAGTTACACAGTTACAAAGAATAGTGATAATTCTAAAAATCCTCCTTTAAATAGTTCCTCTACTCTGCTTCTGTTTTTTTTAATAAACAGTATCAAAACTGAATGCCTCATGCTAGCTATGTTTTGATAATACTGTTTCTCTTTAATAATAGAAATTGTATGAGAGCCTATGGGTTGTAATGCTTCTCGTCTCTATGCAGAAATGAATTTTGCCTGAACACAAAAAAAATACTGCTTTTAACTTGCTACATCTGTTTTGCATATGTCAGTGCAGAACAGGTAACAGTGCCTTTGTTGTTGAATCACCTTGAGCTTTTAGCTTAATATTAGAAAAAGAGGAGGACATAAATCTACAGATTTTGCCGGGAGACTTTTCTTTCTCTGCACTGAATGTTTTGCTTTATTTCTCCCTTGATTTTCTTTTAACAGGGATAGGATGATGCTGCTAAAATTAGAACAGGAGATCCTGGAATTTATTAATGATAACAAGTAAGTAAGGCGGGTTGATGTATGAGTAAGGGTAACTGTGGAGACCACAAGCTTTCTTCTCTTGGGATGGAAATAATCCATTTGTGGAAAGAGCAGGTGCTCTGTTTCCTTCTCCTCTTTTCTCCAATAGGTTAAGTGTTAGTACATTTGCATGTAGGACCCAGTCAGGTTTTCCTGTTTTGTTTTGTTCAGGACTGGTATAGAGCAGCTATGGAGTTTCCATTTCCTCCATTTGTTTGTTTGTTTGTATCCTGCCTTTAGTTATTTAACTAACTCTTTAAACTCTGCGTCTGGATTCGGAATAATGCCTCTGAATGTCGTAGATGTTATTCCCTGCTATAGCATTCTCCTGGTTCCTAATTGAACCAGCAGCCAAAAAAAAAACAAAAAAAAACCAACCACACACAAAAAAAACCCCAACCCACAAAGCCATTTTAGTACATTTTATTTCATTTTATTTATTTCATAGGATAGCTTTCAAGATTCTTCTCTCCCACCCCAGTTTTATGTTTGGAATTATTCTTGATCATTCAGAAGGCATTAAAGTTAAATGGGAATTTCAGTTTGGGCCTTCCAGTCATAATCAGCGGTGAGTTGCTCCCGGTTCTGTCCGGTTCTAAGAAACTGGTAGTGTCAGTGGTGGGAGGCCCCGCCCACCCGCCCGGAACGCTTCTGCGCAGTAGCGTCACACGCACGAGTGCACGCACAAACCATTAGTAAAGGGTTTTTAGAACCCACTACTGATCATAATTGAATGCACAAGCTGCTGTTGCTGCTGCACAAAAATTCGAGGCCTCCCTTGGGGTCTCCACCAAGTCAAGAGGGCACTACAACCATGCTGTCAAAAGCCATCTCCTTTTTATGGGCAGCATTTTTACCTTTTTCCCACAGCCACCCGTATTGCCACGCCTGTGAACATATCTGCATAAATTGCAGCTTGTAGAGTTTTCTCTGAATTCAGCATAATAAAAAGTTGATATAAAAACAAAGTCGGCTTATCATTATCTTCTTCCGTGCTAGAAACATCTTAAATGGACTGTGCAGCTATTCATTTATTTGTCAAAGAACTTTCCAACCCTTTACAATAAAGCTATCTTAGAGTCTATAATAAACATGTCTGCTAAGCCTCAGTGGCCTATAATCAAAATGTGTGTGTGAGTGTGTGTGAGTGTGAGTGTGAGTGTGTGTGTGCCTCTATATCATATATGTAATGTAATCATGTAATGCCAACTTATTAGGATTAGCTGAAAATCACTAATTCAGCTCGCTAAAAGTACTGTAATATGAACAGGTCTGACTGGAGAGTTATGGATTTTCAGCTTTGATTATCAGGGGTTACTGTTACTACGTCCTTGTAATTAGCCCAAGCTAATTCTAGAACTATTCTGATCATAAAACGAAGTAACTCATATACTCAACTATCTTACCCTGACAGCTGCTTGTTTGGGGCAGAATATACCAAGATTCAACCAAGAGCTATGATACGGTTCATGTTTTAAGAAGATTTATTTCCCTCGGTATTTATATGTCAGCTGGTGCCAAATGACATTGGGCAGCTTATTACTTAGGAATATGTGCCTATAATATTAACATTGTTATATATCAATATTTAAGTCATTATTCCTAGAGCCAGTACACATGACTTGAAATGGATTGGTTGCGCAAGCCATTCATTGCATAAAACTATGGGAAGAATTGCTTCAGTGCCCATCCTAGAAGAGTCCACAGTGTACTGAATGAACTACTAGTAGAGATGAGAAGATTTTTCTGGATTGTCAATGATTTTAAATAAAATTTCAATATTGTATCAGTAAGGCAATATTACCGAGTTGCTAGGGATGGTTTCAGTTGCCCGCATTGGTATTAATGGATGCTTTCTACAGTCGTTTTAGCTTGTTAGGGTTAAATTTGCTGAATGAGGGTGTGTCTCTTGATAACTCATCCCACCAACTGCCATGGAGCCAAAGACCAAGGTTGCCCAGGTGTTCAGTTTTCAGGAAGATCTAGTTGAGCATTACTCATATGGAAACAAATATTTATTTGTTCTGATCCCATTTGACACCCTGCAGATGTGTTAGAATTACAATTCAAGAATGATCAAAAGAAGAAAACACTGGGCTTTGCCAAGTTATGGAAGACGGTAAATTTAGGAGGACAGGCATCAATCGATGGGATGCTACGGGTCGTCCTGGACTTACAACTGGTGGCTTAATGACTGATTGAAGTTACGATGGACTTTTAAAAAAGCTACTTACAACCCATCCTTGAAGTTGTGACTGCCTTCCTCCCCCACAGTCACCTGATTGCATTTCAGGCATTTGGCAACATTTGCATTGATAACTGGTTCCAATGACCCACAGTCACACAACTACTACAACATGCAACTTTTTTTTTTTTACTAATTTCTGACATTTTGCTAATTTCTGACATTTTGTTGCAAAAAACAACAACAATCCCACCATTCGGAAGAACGGATTTGCTTAACAATCACACGATTCATTTAAAAACCACAGTGACTCGTTTTGTGACTCCTGTAAAAATGGTCGTAAAATCAAGCCTGTCATGAGGTGCCTTGACTTACATCTAAAATTCCAGGCTCCACTTTGGTCAAAAGTTGAGGATTACCTTGGTTCTAATATACTGTATATTTGTTTTCGAGTAAAAAAATGGAAACAATTAATGCTACCTTCTTAGTCTAAGTACGCCAAGAAAATAATAAAATAGTATTTCAAATAGTAAAAAGTTAATTGCAGGTAGTCCTTGACTTACAACAGTTCACTTAGCGGCCATTCAAAGTTACGACACTGAAAAAAACGACATAACCATTTCTCATACTTATAACCATTACAGCATCCCCATGATTATAGTGATTTACATTTGGATGCTTGACAACTGACTCACATTTATGTCGGTTGTAGTGTCCCCAGTCATGTGATCAACTTTTGGCAATCTTCTGACAAACCAAGAATGGGGAAATCAGATTCGCTTAACAACTATGGGGAGAAAAAGTTGTAAAATGGGGCAAAACTCACTTAACAAATTTCTCAGTTAGCAACATAAATGTTGGCCTCGGTTGTGGTCGTAAGTTGAGGACTACCTGTACTGATTCTTGTTCTTTGTCACAGTGAACTTGCACAGTTCTGGGTTTTTCTGGTTGCTGGGTTTTCAGCTGCAATAGCAAATGAAACCCTGTTGACAAATACATGTTTAGTTTTGATTTAGACTTTTCGAGAGATGCTGAAGAGGTCAAAAACGAATGTCCATAGGTTATTCTTTTTCCCAAATGCCCTTTTCCATTATATCACATCAGAATGCTCTCTGAAGATGGACTTTCTATATTTTAGAAAGTGTCTATGTCCATTGAAGACATCCTGTAGAACCTGTTACTGCTCACAGTCAGTCTTTCTCTTTTCCAGCTAACCATTTTGTTTCATTTCATAGGCCTAAGGCAGGGGTGGGCAAACTATGGCTCTTTGAGGACCTGTGGACTTCAACTCCCAGAATTCCTGAGCCAGCCATGCATGCATGCATGGCTGGCTCAGGAATTCTGGGAGTTGAAGTCCACAGGTCCTCAAAGAGCCAGTTTGCCCACCCCTGGCCTAGGGCATTTCATGTAATGGCAGGGCAATCGGGAGTTTGCATTTTTCATTCTGTACATAGTTTGCCAGCTTTTTAAAGCCAGGGTTGCTTCACTGCACCCTTGCTTTAGTAAAGAACTTCAGTATAAGTAATTCTAAGATGACATTTTTAATTGAAGCAATGTGGTGTTTCATGGCTTTTATTTCTTTCTTTATTTTATTGTCTTACTCTTTGCCCTTGCTGTGGTCAGCAATCAGTTCAAGAAGTTTCCTCAGATGACCTCATACCACAGAATGCTTCTACACCGGGTGGCTGCCTATTTTGGCATGGACCACAACGTAGACCAAACGGGGAAAGCTGTCATTATCAACAAGACCGGCAACACAAGAATGTAAGGCAAGAATGCATTTCAGCTAGGAAGGGGGTAACTGGGAAATAAATTACATTCTTAGTCCTTTAACATTTCTGTTGCTCTTCAGAATAGCCAGAGCTCTTTCTAATTTGCTAATCCCAGAATTATAAAGTTATAAGATACCATCAGGACCATCGTATTTTATTGCTTCTTGTGTAGGCTGCTTGCAGCAACCTTGAGATTATTTATATCTTTCCTTCCCATTGCTTTACCTAATTGATTAATGACAGAAATGGAATATGTCAGTCAAAGCTCTGTATGACAGCCTCTTAGTGATTGCCCTTATCTGTGGTGGCTCAGTGGTTAGCTTTCCATCCTTTCGAGGTCGATAAAATGAGGACCCCGATTGTTGAGGGCCATATGGTGTCTCTGAAACCTGCTTAGAAAGAGCTGTGAAGCGGTATATAAGTCTAAATGCTATTGCTATCCTAAAATTTTGACAGGCAGCATGGTGCCCTCCAGTTGCTTGGAAACTTCTATCAGACACAACCCGCATGTCCAAAAAGACATATCACCCCTTTCCCGGTCACAAACCTTTTCCCCATTCTTCTGACTTTACCCATTGAAGGAAGAAAATCACCTAAAATGCTATGGTTTTCTTCTCTATTTTCTTCCTTCCTCTTAAGCAGGGAACGGGAGATGATTTTTCCTCTCTTGTTTTCTACAGGGTGTGCTGGAGTTTCCTAGAGTGGTCTTGTGTTATGTTGGCATTAATGTTAGGTATCATTTTAAAACTGCCATCTGAAGTGCCTGCTGGCATGAGGTGTTTTTTTTTTTAAATCTCAGCATCTATAGGCCACAGTTTGGAATTCCTTCAGAAAGACACCATTTTGACTTTCTTGTCAGCCTTAAGGTTATAAGTATCCCAGGGCTGAGGAGGAGGCGGCAGGGAACAAAAGCCAAGTACAAGAACAGTGGAAGGCAGATGTGTTTTCCTCTAGACACAGTTTGAACTGGAAACGAATCAAGCTCTTCTGCCCCCTTCCCAATAGAGAAACGGCTCAGGTGACTTTTGAATGATTCCAAAGCCTGTACAGGTTTTCAAATTGAAATTCCTCATTTAAAGCAATAAAGAAGATTCTATGTTGCTCTCCTGGGTAGGTTGCTTTGCAGAACCACTCCTGAAGCAACAAAGGTGAAAAGGCATCTGCTGTGAGATTTTTCGGCTAGAGGATCTAGTTCATGTGCACGTAGCTAGAAAGAAAAGATTAATCTGTCCCACTAAGCATTATTTTTACCAGAAAGAGCACCTCAGTGCCAAACATGATTTAGGAAATTTTCTCTGGCTTCACTTTATTTCTGGAAACACCCCCACCCCCCACCCCCAAAGCTTCTTATTGGGCGAAAGCTTGGTAAATCTGGATGCGATTCTGCTGCAAGTATAAAGCGTTAGCTAGATAAATTTTGAGCTGATCTTTATAGTATAGGTATGCCAGTATTAAGAATAGCCCCAAAGTGGTCTAAAGCAGTGGCCCCCAACCTTTTGAGCACCAGGGACCGGTTCCGTGGAGAGAGGTTTTTCTATGGACCAGAGGGGGCACGGTTTTGTGAGCTGCCTACACCCCGTGGGTGGGGCTTCACTTGTTTGCGCGGACCGGTTTCTGGCATGCGGCGGATCAGTGCCAGTTCACGGACCGGGGGTTGGGGACCCCTGGTCTAAAGGAAAAGCCTCTTTGGGAATGGAGAGTTTGGCAGAAATCTGGCATATGCCAGTTGTGAACCTAGTATCTCCTCATAGGTGCATTGGGGTATAGGGCACGTGAATCAATCTTCTACTTCTTTTGCATCCTGACTGCTTCACCATCTCATCTGCTAAAAATTGGCTTGGGTCTTCTCCGCAGCCCTGAGCAGAGGTTCTCTGAACACCTGAAAGATGAGAAGAACACTGATTTTCCACAGAGATTTATCCTCAAGCGAGATGATACCAGCATGGATCGAGATGATAATCAGGTAAGAGAGGCCATATATAACTTTACCTGATTGTGTTCCATAATTATGAAGCACAGCAATCACTTTTATTGGCTTTCATCGTTTGGGCTTTTTTTTTTTTTACTCACACTGCTTCTTTGCAATATTTATTTATTTGGTCAAGTTCCTACAGGATGTTTTATGTCATTCAGTCAGAATCATATTTGTATGGAAAGCAGCCTTCTTTCTAATCTGGTGCAGTGATGGGACAACAATGTGTAATTTGTTGTAACATGATACAGATTTGGATATATTGACTGGGAATTTAAGAAATTGCAGGAAGGATGGTGAATTTAGTTTTCAGATAGGAGAGTCATAGAATCATATTTTTTTAAGGGTTTATGAGGAGTTCCAAGAAGAGCTGGAATGGATTATAAAATAAACAAATTCAACTCAACATGCAAAGCGTTAATTACAGTATCCAAAGTTTGTATGTACCTACGTGCAATTCATTCTTTTTCCTCACCGTGTTAGAAATTGGGACAAATCATTTAGGCTAAATGTGGAGAGATTCAGGACAAATAGAAGAAAAGTGGCCTTTTATACCACATAGTCATTCATAGAAATTTGGGGCACTGGAGATGAATTATAGCTCATCAGTTTAAAGGAACTGGACAAACACTTGGCACATTAGGCTATCAGTGACCACTCTTTACTACTTCTGAAATCACAAGCAATATCCCTTAAATATCATTTGCAAATAATCAACTGAAGTAACCAAGATCAAGGAAGTAACAGTGAAAAATCCATACAATCTATGTCTGTGAGCTTCCAGAATGTATCTAATTGGCCACTGGTGACAAAGAATTCTGGAATAAATGCAGTGGACTTGATCCTGTGGGGCTCTTTATATGGTCTTATATTTTCATTAAATTAAAGAACAGCAAGGTCAATTGTTGAACCTGGAAGTTAAGAGCATCTTTTTTTCTGTGAGATTATTTTGATTCTTGTAAACTGGAGAATGAAGAAGGGAACATGCTAACTTGGTATGCCTTCTAACAAAAAAGGATAGCTTGAAATTTGTCAGGACACTTAAATTTAGATATTGTGTTATAATGTTGAAGGTGAGGTCAGGTTGTGCCTGGCAGACTGCCTGTTACATGGACTGTTTGGGCTTCATTTATACATGCAAACTATGATGATTGAAAGCAAAACAATACTTAGTTTTCGTTTGTCACAAATATTGTGATAAAGGGCTTTAAAAAATTGCTCGCCAAAACCTAGAAATATTTTCAAAGCAGACTAATTTACCCAGGAAAATCTAGGCAGTGTGTTGGGCTCTCAACCAGCTTAAAGAATTCATAAAGTAATTGCTGATTGTATGCATAAGATTTGCTGCTGGGTTTGGCACAGAGTGAGGCTGTAACTGAACAAAATTCTATTTGTCATTAGATTAGGATCCCACTGCAAGATGGACGAAGGAGCAAATCCATAGAAGAACGAGAAGAGGAATATCAGAGGGTTAGGGAACGCATATTTGCACGGGAGGTAAGCGTGGATAAATTTTGATGGGACCGAGAAGATACTCAATATTCTATGTATCCATAAGTTGATTTGTGTTTAATCAAACACTAATTCATTATATGTTTGCTGGGGTGCAGACAGGAATCACCAGAAATTGCAAATACAGTACAACTGTGAAGGTTTTTTTACAACAAGATTTTAAGACACAGAAACAGAAAGTTGATCAAGTTAAGCTGCTGAATTTTATCTAATCCAACCTTGAGGCCTAAAATAGCCACTTAGCAAACCCAACAAGACAAGAAAGCTGCTCTCTGATACCAAGAAGCAAGCCATTAGCTGTCAGAAGTTAGAACAGTGTACTCCCAATAATGGCCTGCTGTAATGATAGTACAAGGAAACCATTAGTGTCAGGAAAGGGAGGGAGAACAAAAGGGATAATAATCCAGACTAAGATTTTGTAAGTGAAAGTTGTTTCTGCCATTTCTAAGGAATGCAAGTACCTCTCTTTTTCCTAGCAATCAGGGTGTTTTTGAAATACAGTGGTGCTTAAAAGTTTGTGAACCATTTTGAATTTTCAATGTTCTGCATAAATATGACCTAAAACAGGGGTGTCAAACTGGATTTTCTTCGAGGGCCAGATCAGCATTGTAGTTCTCTGCGGGCCGGCCGAGGGCAGGGAGACAGGACGGACCCCTCCTGCAGCACCCTGCTGGCCAAAATGGGGCATGGGGGGGCAGTGCAGCCCCCCCCGTGCCCCGTTTTGCCCGGCAGAGTGCTGCAGGAGGCCGTCCAGGCCGAAAACGGGGCAAAAAACTAAGGTTAATATAAATTACAAATCTGGTGCTTGTGTAAGGTCAAATCAGCATGGTTATTTTTTTTTCCCATTATAGATCTTCTGCCTGGTAGTTGTAGCCGTGAGAAAGTTTTAACGGGGCTTTTCGGAGCCCCTCTGGAATGTTCAGATATATCTTGATTTCAGCCCGCCGTAATCATTGTCTAATGAGATTTCTTTCCATTTCTGTTTCAAATTGTGCGGCTCCGCTTGATGGTTAGTCGGGCCAAAACGGATTCCTGAATGAAAGCAGGTTAGTAAAGCTTGTGCATGCTTCCTTCTAATCGTCAGCCTTTCTTGAAGATCCTGAAACTGTATAACAATGCTTTTCTTTGATGTTAACCAACAGACTCGCCAAAGAAGGCTTTTCTTCTAGCTCTCACAAAAGGCGACAGATCTTTAGGTACCTCTGTGTGATTTCTTGCATACATTTGTCTTGCAGAGCAAATTCGCACCCATGCATGGCTGCTTGTCAAGTCCTTCGAGTTGTCATCTCTTTTGCAACATCACTTTCTGTTTTTTCTTCTCCCACAATAAGATAGAAAAGGGCTCCTAGAGACATTTCATCCTGGGGAGCTGGGGGTTGAGAGCATTTACTTAGGAAGTAAATTCTCTTGCTTCCCATGCTGCTGACTTCCACGTAAGTAAGCTTCAGGTTGAAGCCCAACAAAGAACTAGGATGGGGAAAACCCAGAAATACTCCAGTCTTTGTGCAGCTGCTCCCACTATGTATTCGTGCTTCTAGAACAGGGTGTCAAACTCAAGGCCTATGGGCCAGATTCGGCCCGTGGGATGCTTAGACCTGGTCCGCGGGGCTGTCCTGGAAACAGTGAAGGACTGGCCCGCGATGCCTCTGCCAGCAAAAATGGAGCTCGGGAGCCTGTTTCGAACCACCACAGGTGCCCCGACATGAGTGATATCAAGGTGCCCCCCCCCCCGAGGTCAAACACAACCTCAATGAAATCGAGTTTGACAGCCCTGTTTTAGAAGATGTAATTCTGTATCTTGTAATTCAGCTGGTTTTCTTTAACCTTATGTGATGAAGTGGGTGCTGAAACTTCACTAGCAAAATCTGCACATGCTTTAAGAGGCCAGTGATCCAGATTGCTGCAACATATTTAAGAAACCCAGGTGTCTTCTCGTGACACCCCAAGTCCTCAAGGAAGGTTTCAGGGCTTTATATTTGTCAGGATGCCATTATGAGAAGGCCTTCCATCTTGGGATCATCTGGTGTTCAGGGTGGCAGACCCTTTGCAAAGTATCTTGGGCAAATATGTATGATTATAATTTTAGAACCTTTGAAGTTTAGAGTCTGCTTACTAGTGAAAGCAAAGATGCAACGGTCGGTTGAGCTCTACTGAATGCTGGGTGAAGGAGCACCATCCAAACTATGAAAATGAGAGCAAAACCACCAAAATACGTTTGTTTGTTTGTTTGTTTGTTTGTTTGTTTGTGACATTTATATACCGCCTCTCAGTGCAAGCACTCTCTAAGCGGTTTACACAAGTAAGCTGATGTGGTGCAGTGGTTAAATGCTGCGACTGCAGGCTGACTACTAGTTCAGCAGTTCAGCTGTTCAAATCTCACTAGGCTCAAGGTTGACTCAGCCTTCCATCCTTCTGAGGTCGGTAAAATGAGAACCCAGATTGTTGGGGGCAATATGCTGAACTCTGTAAACCGCTTAGAGAGGGCTGTAAAGCACTATGAAGCGGTATATAAGTAAAGTGCTATTGCTATTGCTATTTATATTGCCCCCAACAATCTGGGTCCTCATATACACACATGTTACCTTTTCAATAAAAAGTTCATTTTATGAGTACCATTCACCTGGCTGAATATGTCAATAGCAACTTCTATTTTGCTAAGATTCAGTCTCAGGTTGCTCCCTTCAGCCACTTCATTAAAATAACTCAAGTGCAGGTTGAGGATAGCAGCAGCAGCACAAAAAAAAAAAAAAAAACCTAAGGATCAACAACAACAAAATAATCATAAAAAGATTACAAAAACGAAGCACTGAAAACTAATTTAATGCCAGAAAATCTAAATTTCTTCATAGTCAAAATATATATGACATTGAAGGGGAAATCACATCAATATTTGACTTGGCTGCAGCTAAAAGCTGGAATTCTTTAAAAGAAAAAGTACAGAAGAACCATCATGGCAGCACAACAGGCTACGAATCATCAAAGCCAAAATTGGACATATTTTAAATTACAGCAAATACCAACTACACAAGATCAAAGATGAACATGTAGATAATCTCATTAGCTGCTGCAGTAAAATTGCCCAGAGTGTATTACCAATGCCATGAAATTGCTAGAAAAATTATACTTTGAAATGTATGTAGAAAACTTGGCTTTACTGTTAAAAAAAAAAAGGCTACTGGCTCCACACACGTGAAAAAGAAAATGAACAAGTCAGAATCTTGGGTTTTAAAATACAGAAGAAAAGACACCTGAAAAACACACCAGACAGTACTGCTATTGGGGGGGGGGGGAAACTGATGTTCACAGATGTTGAAATATTAGGACATAAATGAATTGATGAAAATCAAATGGAAAAAATACTGAGATTTGTAATTTAAAGTTGAAGGACTTTGGGAGGAAAAAAATCAATTACAATGCCAGTAGTAATTGGAGTTCTTTGTACCGTACCAAAGAGATTTACCAAATATTTCAAAGTTTTAAATCTGTTTGACTTGAAACTGCTGACTTTGGGAAAAAAAAGAAAAGAAAAGACCTTTCTTGTAATTTTTTAAAGTACAGTATAATATCTCCAGGATTCCTAAGCTTGAATAGAATGTAAACCTTTGGAAAATGTCAAGTCTAAAAACTGATATTCATTGGATGAATTTGCAATGTCCAAGATACATTGGACCAAATCCTAATTACCTTTTCTAAAGTTCCTTATTAAGAATATAAGAGAAAAGAACCTTGAAAATCCTAAATTGTGATGCCAAAGCTTATGCAGTAATTTTCTACTTTCTTGAAGTAAATGTGTAAATAGGAGCAGGATCAAGGAATTCTTCATTCTTCTCTTGTGTTACTCTTTTCCCATGGTTACCTTTAGCATGTAACTCATCTATTGATGTTGCTTTTGCTATCTTGGGAAAACAAGCAGTTAAATTGTGTGGACTGCTTTGGTATACTTGAATAAGAGCAGTCTGCATGGCATGATGTAAGTGCTTTTTGCGTTGTGATTATAAAATATAATATTTGCTCAAGGCCCGAGTAGCAAATTGTGAGCATTAAAGACCAAACCGTACCTATCTAGAGTTGAATTGGAGTTGTTATTCTTGCGTAGCTGCTGCTCAGTTCATTGGGATTCATAGAGGAATTTGTTTTTGGGCACTGTGTCCCACATCTGAATCTGTCTTTGGTTCTGTTACCTTTAATAGCAGCCACAAAACTCTTGCTTTATGAGGTTGCCTCATGTGTGCTTTCCAGAACATTCTTAGGATTGGTTATTAGGTCTTTGGGATAATTTGTTGAAACCTAACCAGAACAAAACAACCTATAGATAAGAAATTCATCTGTAGTCATGGCAACTTCCTTTCAGCTGGTAAGATGCAATTAAGAATTTCAAGTTGTTGAGGGACCCTCAGCGTGAAGGCCATTGTTCTCCAAAGCTTGTATCTGTTCCTATATGAGGAAGTGATATGAGTTAGAATTGGCTAATAAGCAGTGATAGTAGGTTGCTAATCAAGTGAGGTCTGTTTAAATGAGGTATCTTGATGTATGAAAGTTCTTCTGGACAAGCCATCTTGAAATGAACACTACTGATCAACAGTACTCTTCAACTTTCCTTCCCATGCTGTCTATATTAAATAACTCCCTGGCTTATTGTAAAGTAGGCTTGAAGGTTGTCTACATATGTGCAGCGGCAGCCAAAAAAGCCAATGCAATCCTAAATTGCATTAACAGAGGGATGCAATCAAGATCAAGCGAGGTAATAATACCACTCTATAAAGCCTTAGTTAGACCACACCTAGAGTACTGCATCCAGTTTTGGTCACCACACTATAAAAAAGATGTTGAGACTCTAGAAAAAGTGCAGAGGAGAGCAACCAGGATGATTAGGGGACTGGAGACTAAAACATATGAAGAACAGTTACAGGAACTGGGCATTGCTAGTCTAGTGAAGAGAAGGACTAGGGGAGATATGATAGCAGTGTTCCAATATTTGTGGGGCTGCCACAGAGAGGAGGGGGTCAAGCTATTTTCCAAAGCACCCGAAGGCCAGACAAGGAGTAATGGATGGAAACTGATCAAGGAGAGATTCAACCTAGAAATGAGGAGGAACTTTCTGACAGTGAGAACAATCAACCAATGGAACAGCTTGCTGAAGTTGTGGGAGCTTCATCACTTGAGACTTTGAAGAAGAGATTGGACTGCCATCTGTCAGAAGTGGTGTAGGGTCTTCTGCTTGAGTGGGGGGTTGGACTAGATGACCTATAAGGTTCCTTCCAGCTTTGTTAATCTGTTAAATATCTCAAAATATAGCCACTTCCAGTAACTTGACATTCAGGTTACAGAGTATGTTGTTTAATCTCTTCCGTAGATATATTTTTCCTGTTCTGTTCTGTTCTGATGATAATGGAGACATTAAAATACTTAACTGACTCAACATTTTTTTGGAAGCCATTAGCAATGACTAAGGCTATCTCTCCCCCCAGCCCTCAACTTTTCTCACTGTGATAGTCTTTAGGTTCTATGTTTACTTCCCTGGTTTGAAAACTCCCCATTACTCCGCAATACAGGCTTTGTGCAGTAGAAATCTGTACATTCTGTATTCCACAGAGATTAGCAGAATAGTCTCTTTTGCCAATATCTGTAATGATAGACTGACTTTTCAATTTGCCACAATAGGTTTAGGGTCCATTTTACCACCCAATCCTTTCAAATGGTTGAAATAGTTTTTTTTTACAAAGTCTGACGTACTCATTTTAATATTGACAAACCAAAACCACCTGTTCCAATATTTCCAGGCTTGACATGTGATGGGGAATTGAGAAAGCAAAATTCCAAAACTCTGAATTGCTGACACTTTTCGACTTGGCAAGTATGGAGTTTTTTTGAGGGGAGAGGGAAGGGTTTCTTTTGGACTGAAAGGCAGCCTCCTGTTATCTCTGCATCTGGGTGAAGTCCCTTGTCCAAGTCTGAAACTTAAACACCTTGCAATAGTTAGGTGTCTGGGCTATCATTTAATATTCCAACTACGTCTTAATCAGTAGTGGGTTTCACTTACCTTCGCTACTGGTTCGGAACTGTGAATGCACGCGCTCGCTTTGCTCACGCGCAGCGCTTTGCATGCGCAGAACCTTCTGCGCATGCGCATATCGTCCATGATGACGTCCGGGCGGGTGGGCAGAGCCTCCCACCGCCACCGCCACCGGTTCTCCTGAACCGGGGCGAACCGGTAGCAACCCACCACTGGTCTTAATATGAAACTTGTTTGAACACATGGAGTTCAGTAGGTTGTTAGTACAAAGAAGCTGGAGGAATTCCTCCTGTAATTGATCACCTTCAATAATAAGGTATCCACCTAGAGAAACTGAAGGGAGGACGATTGTGAATATAGCAATAGCAATAGCACTTTACTTATATACCGCTTCATAGTGCTTTACAGCACTCTCTAAGCGGTTTACAGAGTTCAGCATATTGCCCCCAACAATCTGGGTCCTCATTTTACCCACCTCGGAAGGATGGAAGGCTGAGTCAACCTTGAGCCTAGTGAGATTTGAACAGCTGAACTGCTGAACTAGCAATCAGCTGAAGGTCGCAATGCTGCTTTTAACCACTGCGCTATCTCAGCTAATATGCAGCTCTTTGTCTACAAACTCAGTGCAATTTAAATGAACATCCTTTAAGAGCTCTTTCCTATGCAACAAAATCAAATCTTTTTAAACTAACAGTTTAAAACAAAACATTATAGAAGTAAACTGAAAACCAAAGGTTTAAGATAGTTACACCTAAAGAAGATATCTGCAAAAAGATATCTACTGGATATACCTACCGGATCAATAAAGCCTTCCGTTCCCCTTCCCTTTCCTCTTTTTCCATCACTGGGTACTGAGCCTTTTTCTCTCTCTTCTCAATGCACTCTTATCTAAACCATGCCTGTTGTCTGAAGGACTGTATGCCAGTATTAGTAGTTTGTTAATAGAGTTGCATTTATCAGCATTTGGTATTTAAAAACAGTTGACTTCTATTCCCAGCGATTGTAAACATGAGGTCTGAACCCGAAAGACCTGTGTAAATCCTTGAGATACAACACGGTGTTGGCTATGTATATTTCAGTTTCAAGCTTGTGAATTCTAATATAATCTCAGTCTGGGCAAGCAATACAAAACCTATGTATGTCCTTTCAGCCAGTTAAAGCTTTCCTAAATGACTTTCAATATTAAATACTTTGATTGTCCTTCCCCACTTACTTCTGAATTGTTTTTCTTGGGGAATCGTTGTTGAACTGTATTCATTTCTGCTGTCCTCACTGTTATATAACTCCCTGTAATTTTAATAAACTTCCTCCTATTAACCTGTCTAATTCTGTCTTGAAATTTAGGAACAATCTTGTTTTTCATTTGTACCTTCGCACATACGAACTAGACTGCCAGTATTTTCACACTTTTCTTCCAGCTATGCTCCCAATTCTCACCAGTTTGCTCTTGTTTAGTGATGCAGTGCAGATTCTGTGTTTTGAGCCCTGAGGTATTTTGACAGTGTTTGTAAGGAGCAGTTACAGGTCCATGCTACATGAGGGAACATTCCGATCTCTTATCTAGCACAAAAGGTTTCGTGATGCCCATGCTGCAGTTTACTCACCAAATAGTTAACACTTCTTAAATTAAACGGACTACTGGAAATACCTGCTACCTGAGTTAGGAGGGCTATCCGAATTCTTAATGGCAGGGCCCGGGCATGCTTGAACTCATCCCGCCTTTTTGGTTAGAGCCCTTGCTATGAGTGCATCTGCAGGGCAGTGTTGACTTAGATTGTCACCAAATATTGTGATGCTGACCATTCTGCCTATTTCTCCAGGAGCAGCCTATAAGGTCCATCTGCCTACACGTTAGTCTGTTTGAAGGCCAGTAGCTTTGAGCTGGCCCTTTTCAGTGTATGCTACCTGTGCTCATTTGTCTGCTGTTCCAGTACCAAAACATTGACATCTTGAATGTGTAGACATGCTGTGCCTTTTCTGGTCCACGATGACTTTAACCGTTGCCATCCCTGACACAGGGGTAACCGAGATGGGCTCAGCCGGGCTTCAGGCAGCCGCCAGAGCAGCACGGAGAGTGATATGAAATCCCTGGAGCCCCGGCCGTGGAGTAGCACCGACTCCGATGGTTCGACGCGCAATCTGCGGCCTCCGGTCACCAAAGCCAGCAGCTTCAGTGGCATTTCCATCTTGACTCGAGGAGACAGCATTGGCGGCATTGGCAAAGGGAATGGCGCCAACAGGACTGCCAGGCCAGGTATCTCTTCCTTCTTCATTTGCCTTTCTTCAAGTAAAATATTCTAAGTTTGTGATGAATACAGCTTGGGGGTATTTATTTATTTTATTTTATTTTATTTTATTATTGGTCTCTGTCTCCCTTCCAGTGGGTCCCAGCCCACATCTTATGCATTGGCATTGCTTAACCCTATAGAAATCAAAAGGAGGCAGCTAGAAAGCCACCCCTGAAACATTTGCGCTAGATAGCAGTCATGCCAGTTGTGAGAAACACAGCCAGCAACAGGAAACAAGCTGGTATCAAGGTTTTTGTCTCATTCCAGAGATGATCAAGATGTTGAGAAAAAGTCAATCTCCGCCTGATAAGTGCAGCCTGGGTCTGGATCTTATCCACAACACTGGCCATCTTGACAAAATACCTCCTGCCTTTTTAATCCAGCTAGAACTGCTTTAAACATGATGAAATTTTTATTTCTGAGCCCTAATTCGTTGGATTTCATGAAGCCCCTTGTTAGTGTTATGTCAACTTTAAAGAATGTTCACATTGAAAAGCAACCCGCAGCGATAATGCTCAGTCTTCCCTTTTCCCCTTGAGCTGTCATACCGTACCAATCTGGTACAGGTTTCAATGTTGATGGCTGCTGACACCACAAAGTCCTGTTACATCATAACCATCAATGAGAACGGTGTGCAGAAATAAGCCTTGTCTAATACTCTTGGATTTTAAAAAAAATGCACCCTTCAGAATTCTGTAATTTCATTCTGAGACTTCTTTATCTAACTGGCAGGTAATTCAGTAAAAACTGTAATCACTCCCAGCTAGACCCAAAGGTGCTTTTTCAAGAGGCAAGTGGACATTCTGGTTTTTCTTTGAAGACGTTTCGTTTCTCATCCAAAAAGCTTCTTGGATGAGAAGCGAAACGTCTTCAAAGAAAAACCAGAAAGCCCACAGTTGCCTCTTGAAAAAGCACCTTTGGGACAACCAGGACCTGGATGACCGAGAATCTCCACAGATGCTCTCCAGCTAGAAACAGATCGTAAGAAAAACTGATGAGCTTTCATATATGCAACCCAAAATGATGGTGGCTCTTGAAAAATCGTTGGGAAAGATGAACTTTACACCTCTTACATCAGGTAAACAAGGCTAGGAAATGTGATTTCACCCACCTAGCATGTCAGCAGTAGATATGATCAGCCTGTAATCTGAAACATGAACAAGGTAGCAGGTTGGGAAATGTTGGTAACATTAAATGCACTTCTGAAGGAGAAGTGGTACATGGAGAAGTTCCTTCAATCCTATTTTAACAGTCATCAGCATCTGTGTTGGTACTTGCTATTTCTATGGGTAAGTCAGCATACTGTTATTTCTTTCCCATCCAGGTGAAAGGACATGCGCTTCCGAGATTCTCTTCCATCACTCTGCAGTATTATGTAGCATACTTAATATGTGGGGTGGATGATGCATTTACAGATGTACTGATGCATCCTCTTACCTTCAGAAATAGGGATGTGTCAATAGAGAGGGTGGCACAAAGTAACATTGTGTATCCTCTCTCACTGTTGCTTCCTACAGCATTTGGGATGACTCATATTTAACCATCCATCTACTCACCCTGTTTACTTCAAGGGCAGGCACTGATATGCCTTTGTTTATTTCTTTTGTTTATTTCTTTTATTTCTTTTGGCATACTTGTTTACGAACATGGTCCCCTGCCTTCGTAGTCAGCATGGTGGTGGAGAAAAATCCTATCACCCATCTGGTTGTGCAGATGCATGAAAAGTTGGTCTTTGCATCAAAGAATGTTGACATTTTTGTTTTGTCTTTGGCATCTAGCTATTTGACACCCATTTTTAAGCCATGCGCATAGCTTTTTAAGTCACAGAAGAAAGCATCAAGGCAGGCACACAATAATCAGTGTGGTTCACAACTAAAGCACTAAGAATAGACTGTGTTGCTGGGTGATTTAGTGATTCATATTCTCGGATTTTTTATTTCTTTTATCTCATTTGTACAAAAACTGTAATAAAAATGCACAATGAATGCTGCTCCTTTTTATGTTGGTCCTTTAGTTGTATCTCCATTGGTTACTTTTAATTGTTCCGCCATCATTATCCCACAAATAACTAAATTTCATCCCTTTCCTGCTTCCATTATTCTTTGTCACATTATTCCCATGGGAAGAGAGACTGGTGGCGGAGTGCTGCATGGCAGCTGGTACATGAATATATTACGTAATGAAAAGTTCTTAAGAACACCAAGAACTTGTGTGGGAATGTGACCGAAGGCAGGAGCTGTGGGATAGGAAGTCTCGAATGCAAATTCATGGGGTGGCTTTAAGCAAGTAGTTATTTCTGCCCTCACAAAAGTACTATTTTGTAAAGTATTATCAAAGAGATGTATAATTAAATGTATTGGATGTGCCGTATTTTGATCACACAGCTTGGATTTCCCTCGGTGCTGGACTTATTTTGGAGTACTAGCATAATAGACACAGACCTGAGTGATGCAGAATACAATTTGGATGGTGCTACCTACTCCCCAATGTAGGAGTTTGAGTGCATAATTAGCAGCAAAAAGGAAATTTCTGTGTCTGGGTTGGCATTTCAGACCCAACGGGGTTTCAGGAGGTTGTAATTGTTGTCCTGTTTCTGATTATGTCCCTCTTTCTTCAAGCCTCTTCGTTGCCAGCATTTTCTTTATTGGGTACTAGTACTACATAACCTCTTCCTTGCTATTCTTTCTCCTGGCCCCTCAGGTACTTCTCAACCAGTAAACATCAGATGTTCAGTCAGTAGGATGTAGATAAAACACATTTCATTTGTAAGCTTCCTGGATTGATAATCAAGGAGACTATGTTTCTTTCAGTCACAGAACTAGAAAGAACTACGGTATTTATGTTATTGTCCAGCCACCCCTCCTCTGTGCAGAAACTGTTGATTATTCAGATTCTTGATGTTGGGTATGCAAATATATGAAAAATGCTTCCTTCCTTAGGAGCAGCCCCTGAGAAACTGACAAAAGAAGAATCATGTAGATTCTTGTACGAATGTTTATGGCATATCTATGTGCAAGCATATGGTTTTCTTAAGCCAACGAGTAAAGCTTGGTTCTCTTTCTCTCAGTCCTTCAAACATAAATATTTTAACCAGAGACTGTCAGGTGAACCCTTCATATGTTTTTAAAGAGGATTAGTTGGTGGGTTTACTTGAATTTTCCTGCAACAGAAGTCTACTTAGTTATAATTTTCTTTTTGCATAGCAACCATTCCTTAAGACCACTTATTTTCAGCAAATACAGCACTGTCTTTGGAAGGGGCTTTTAGTTTTTATTTTATCACTGATATAGACTCTTCTCTAATAGCAAGAGGCAGACAGGTATCCAAGGTCCAAATACTAGCAATATGGGTAAAATATAAAGCAAAATGTCAAGTTACTTTTCCATTTTCCATTTATTTTATTTTAATCCTGTATTCTGGGGTTTTTTTTTCCAATTGCATATGTCATACATGGGAAGAATAGAGACCACTTAGGGCCGTGATGGCGAACCTATGGCACGCGTGCCACAGGTGGCACTCAGAGCCCTCTCTGCGGGCACGCCAGCCGTCGCCCCAGCCCAACTCCACTGCGCATGTGCGCGTGCCTCCAACTGGCCAGCTGGTCTTCGGGTCTCTGCCACGCATGCATGGGGGGTGGGGAGCATGCGGGGGGTGCACGCACATGGGGGGAGGGGCGCATGCACGAGGCCTCACATTGCATTTTGGGGGTTCGCACACATGCGCACGCCCTCCCCACACCCCATTTTGGGCCTGGAAGGCCTCCTGCACCAACCTGGAAGCCAAAACGGGGCATGGGGTGGCCACGTGAGGCCTCCCCGCGCCCCGTTTTGGGCCTGGAAAGCCGCCTGCACCAACCTGGAAGCCAAAAATGGGTGGGGGCGGGGCGCATGCACGGGAATGTGCATGTATGGGGGCACTCGCATTGCATTTTGGGGGTTTGCGTGGGCGCATTTGCGCACACGGGCGCTTTGGCCACTTGGCACCAAAAAGGTTAGCCATCACTGACTTAGGGTGAAAGAAAGCAATTTATTAGTAAGAACATGCTGAGTCATTTTATAATAGGTAATAACAGCATCATTCTGTGTCTTTTGGCGGTTAACTGGAATAGTTAACTAAATAGGACATATAACAAATGGGAAGGCTAAAGCAGCTTCATACACAGTTGTTTTGGACTATTTATTGCAGGTGCAGTTTAAATCACAATGCACAAATATCAAGGATATGTACCACAAGAGAACTATAGAGTTGTCTATGAGTCTCAGAAAAAACCTATTAAAAACTTACATTCTCTATCACACGTACATCAGCCCTTTAATTATACAGTGACTTTCTGGGGAAAATCAAAGAAGTGGAGTTATGCTTGGGCCCTAGAGCAGTCAGCTTGTACAGATGAATTTCTAATGTGGGTACCATTCAGTGCTATAACAAAACAGCAATTATAGCATATATTATATATCATACCATATCAATCAAAGCAAAGCTGTGGTGATGCAGTGGTTAGAATGCAGTACTGCAGGCTACTTTTGCTGACTGCCGGCTGCCAGCAGTTCGATCCTGACCGGCTCAAGGTTGACTCCGCCTTCCACCCTTATGAGGTCGGTAACGTGAAGACCCAGATTGTTAGGGGCCAATATGCTGACTCTGTAAACCGCTTAGAGAGGGCTGTAAAGCACTGTGAAGCGGTATATATAAGTCTAAGTGCTAGTGCTATTATCCAAAGGAAGGTCCAGAGTTACAGTGGATTGAGATCCGCGTGGTGTTGGTTGTTGGCTCTTAACTAAAAGTAAATAAATGTAATATATTTCCTGAATCCTTTGCATTCATCAGGGGAAGTGGTGATGATAATTCTGTCCCTTGCAAGAATGCCCGTGGGAGTAAAAACTAGTCACTGCCTGCTGTTGCTCAAATGCCACTGTAATTATGGTCATACCATTACAGTCAGAAACGGAACTTTGAAAGCCTTCCCTGTACAGGGGGAAAAAGGGGTGGGTGGGTTGAAGGGAGGGGAGTTTGTTTAGAATATTAAGTTTGCCAGAGATAAAAAAAGGACTCATCTTAGAGTTAACCAAGAGGAAGGGATACAGAATAGGATGATAAAATAATCAGATCCTGTTTTCTTTTTCCCCTCCTCCCCAGGAAATATTTGATTTGATCGTATAAGATTTGGAATCCAACTTTATCCTTGAGGCCTACTGTGTATATTTGGGCTGTCTCATACTCTTGTCAAGGATAGTTATTAACCACATTTGGGATGGCACCATATCTTGGTTGCAGGCAGAATCAAAGTTCAAAGAGGCTTACATTTTCCCCAGCTTTTAAACTGAAAATTTACTTTAAAATTATGGCAATATTGAATGAATGATACATATACCCAGTCTTTGTTACAGCATTCGCAGATCCCCCATGGTCATGTGATCGAAATTTGGGCCCTTGGTAGCCTGCCGAAACATGACTTCAGGGGCACTTCAATTCCCTCATTTGCCTGTCTTGTCCCCCTCCTCCCAAATCTCTGCCTTTTTGGTCCCTACACTCCGTAGCCTCTGTGCTCTGTTGGCCACACTGACCTTTGTCCTTCTCTTGCCCCCACTGCTGACCAAGCATGCTCAACCTGACCCTTCCCTAGGCTTTCTTCCCAAGGTTATGCATGGCAGATTTTTTGCGAGACCTTCAGAAAAAGACCTCAGATGGTCACCAAGGACCAGGTCAGTCATACCACAGTAGCAGTGGGAGCAAAACGGCAGCAAAGGTCAGCTCGGAGGGTTGGAGTGCAGGGTGGCAAGAGCTGCAGAATTAGGGTGGCGGGGGGGGGGGTGTTCCGTGCCTCTGGATTGGGGCAACTGGGGTTTCCTAGGACGGCTGCTGTTTTGCACTGTGATGCTGCTCTGTAAGCAATTAGAGTTTTCTGGGTTTCGCCAATTTTTACCGTCAATTCATTCTACTACTCTGCCTAAATGGAGTCCCGAAAGACAAAAGGAAAAAAAACTCACGTGCCTATCTGAGACCCTGCTGGAGGAACCAAATTCATTCAGGAAGGGATGTAGCCACAAAAGTCCTAGGTCTGAAGGACCGAGTAAAACTGGGATCCAGGAGGGCGGACCCAGGCTTTTAAACTAAAGAACAGACTCGGTCCTAGCCTATGACTGGACGAGGACATCCCTACCTGAATGATGGCTCAACCTGATGAGAAAGGGCGTATCAGGTAAGTACAACACCCCTTTTACACTGTGATGCTGCTCTGTAAGCAATTACAGAGTTTTTTGGGTTTTGCCAATTTTTACCGCCAATTCATTCCATCATTTGCACAGATCGCACTCCCCATCATGAACTTATTCAAAGACAACAGGGGGAGGACAAGCCTAAACCCAGCCGGCCACTTAAAGGGACTTTGAAAAGCTTAAAACGATTGTTTGCAGCTTCTTGAGTCAACTGGAGCCTTGTAGTTCAGGAACTTCTTGCAGCTCCAGAGGGTGGCAGGCCAACAGGCCCCTGAGTTGCAATGCAACTAGGAGCCCCAAAGCTGCACGGTTTGGGGGCTTTTTGCTGTCCTGCAAGGTAGGGTGCAGAGTGGCCAGAAGGATTGAAATCGGGGAGAGAGGGAATGGGCTGTTGGAGGGAATTGAAGGAGAGGCAGTCCCTTAACTTAAAAGAACTGAGTCTGAGAACTGAGTGGGTAGGCTGCATAAACAGAGGGATAGAATCAAGATCACGTGAAGTGTTAATACCACTTTATAATGCCTTGGTAAGGCCACACTTGGAATACTGCATCCAGTTTTGGTCGCCACGATGTAAAAAAGATGTTGAGACTCTAGAAGGAGTGCAGAGAAGAGCAACAAAGATGATTAGGGGACTGGAGGCTAAAACATATGAAGAACGGTTGCAGGAACTGGGTATGTCTAGTTTAATGAAAAGAAGGAGCAGGGGAGACATGATAGCACTGTCCCAATATCTCAGGGGTTGCCACAAAGAAGAAGGAGTCAAGCTATTCTCCAAAGCACCTGAGGGTAGGACAAGAAGCAATGGGTGGAAACAAATCAAGGAGAGAAGCAACTTAGAACTAAGGAGAAATTTCCTGACAGTTAGAACAATTAATCAGTGGAACAGCTTGCCTCCAGAAGTTGTGAATGCTCCAACACTGGAAGTTTTTAAGAAGATGTTGGATAACCATTTGTCTGAAGTAGTGTAGGGTTTCCTGCCTAAGCAGGGGGTTGGACTAGAAGACCTCCAAGGTCCCTTCCAACTCTGTTGTTGTTGTTGTTGTTAAAATGGGAATGGTTTGAATTCGTTTACGTTCTCAGCTAATAACCCTTGGGAGTTGATTAATGATGACAACAGGGTGTGTGACAGGACTGCTGTTGCTAAGCAATGCAAATCCTGTGATGTCAAGCTTTACAGCCACATCACTTAGCGACAGAAAAATTCCAGTTCCAATTGCCATTGTAACTCGAGGACCTCCTGTAATAAAAAGTCAATTACGATGTATACTATAGTGAGAAACTTAGTCTGAATCTGTTTTGTAGTGTGACTCTATTGTGAATTAATGCATTTGACTGATTAGAACGTCACTAAAGATAAAAGTTATTTGCCTACATACATAAAATATACATCCTGGTGCATATTTTACTTTATCTCCCCCACCCCCTTTTCTCCAGTGGCTTAAAGTTACACATGTCCACTTTTGTATTTTGCGTTAAAAAAAGGTGAAATTGATGGCGATTTTGCCTTAAAAGCACCTATGCCACTTGAGGTAAATGTATGGTACAGCTATTGCATTTTTAAAAGGATCTGGAGATAGAGTGCAACACTAAGTGAAACTGATGCAAATCTAGAACTCTGTGAATATATGAAAACAATTATGGCTAGCATCCAAAAAAGCATCATCTTTGCACTCAGTATAAAAATATTTCTAATTTTACCAGATTCTTTGACTGAGATGTATTGTATACATAGGAATGGCTTGCTCACATATTGTTTTTCATCTTCTGGCTTGCGTTTATTTGGAAGCCATTTCTTCCTATTTGGAAATCTCTACTTTTGGAGTCAATATATTTATTGTTACCAAGAGAACAGTGTTTAAATGTAGTAGTAGTAGTAGAGGTGTGTCTGTGAGAGAGAGGGGTGGGGGGAGAGGAGAGGCTCAAATAAAACCCCAAATATTTTCAAAGGTTTCTGAGGAAGCTAGAGATGTGGTCCTCATTCAGCTTTGCTTTGTCGTATGACTTATAATGCAAAATATGATTTGCTGGTTGGATGTCATTCGCAGTAGCCTTTTCAGTGTGAGATAGGATTATGCGTGGTGTTATTTTTAATCATTTCAAGGTTAAAACATTCTGTCCTTGGAACATCCCATTCCATCCTCAACATGTCAAGTGTAGTGGTAATGAAATTTATTATGGTCAATGGATCAAAAGATCAGAAGTATTTCAACTTTACAAGAGGCTGTTTCATGATCAGATCATTTCTGGTACACCTCAAAGAAATGTTTCAGTGATGGAAGATTGCACATTTTCCCTTTTTCTATCATGAATTTGCTATGGAGCTATATATATATAGCTCCATTGCAAATTCATGATAGAAAAAGGGAAATATATATATTTGACTCTACAGAGATGCTCAGAAGAATGTATCAAAATCAGTAAAACAACCTGAACTTATCACGAAGGTTTCAATGAAGCTCAAGGGCTGAGCATCCATCCATAGAATATCTCAGCTCTGACCTGGAGCAGGTAAACTAATCACAGGAAGGTTTGAGTAGAAATGGAGTATGTTCAGACACATTTCTACCAATAAAGGAAAATATCTGTAGCTCGGGGTTGAAATGAGGAGTCCTTGGTGCTCTGCTAAGAGATGCCAACGCTGATGATGTTACCTAGTTTGGGTAATGAAATATCTGCAAGAAAACAAGCAAGCTCAGAGAGCACCAAGGAGGACACATTTCTGCATACAGCCTAGGATTTGGAACCCTTCTGTGTTTTGTTTTTTTTCTTCCTAGCCACTGTTGACCCCTGGCACCACTTCTTTCAGGAAATAAAGCAGATTCTTTGCTCACACCTACCCACTCCATTTTGTTTTTTTGTTTTTTTAACGAAGGTCTCTCTCTAAGTACTCCTGAAGCCTGCAGTCAAGTCTCCTCTGTGCAGCCTGGCCGAAGTCTCTTGCCGTGTGCCGCTCAGCAACTGCAGCAGCAGCCGCTTCCACCCACACCGCAGCAACAGCCAGCAATGACTAATCACATCATATCACAGGTGAGTCATTATTCAGTGTTACCACTGTGTGGTGAGCTCTTCCTTGCGGCTCCTTACAAAGGAAGTGGTGGCCAGTGGGGCACTCGCAGATGTTTATACGAAGCTTGAATAATGTTTATGACCTTGTGCATAGTCCCCTTTAGACGGTCCGCCTTCTACTTTGATTGCAGCATAAAATTGGGACATGCCTGGCTTCCTGTCAGGTATATTTTGAGGTGACCCTCAAACATTCGAGTAGGAGGGTTTTTTTTCTAAATAAGGTTTAGTGCTCTAGCATCTATATTTGGTAGGGACAGAGCAGAGGTGCACACATTCTATATTTACCTTCCTTTTCAAACAGTGGTGGAAACTAATCAAGGAGAAAAGCAACCTAGAACTAAGGAGAAATTTCCTGACAGTTAGAACAATTAATCAGCGGAACAACTTGCCTCCAGAAGTTGTAAATACTCCAACACTGGAAGTTTTTAACAAGAGATTGGACAACCATTTGTCTGAAATGGTATAGGGTTAGGGTTAGTGATGGCTAATCTTTTCCGGACTGAGTGCCCGAAGTGTGCACGCAAACCCCCAAAATGCAATGCGCGTGCGAACCCCACACATGCGCCCTGCTCTCCGCGCATGCATGCGCAGGGCCCATATGCACCCCACACATGTGCATGCGGCCCTGCGCATGCACGCACAGCCCCTGCATGCCCCCGCACCCGCGCATGCATGGCAGAGACCCGAAGACCAGCTGGCTGGTGAGAGGCGCGTGTGCATGTGCAGCGGAGCTGAGCTGGGGCGATGCCTTGCATGCCCACAGAGAGGGCACTGCATGCCGCCTCTGGCACGCGTGCCATAGGTTCCCCATCACTGGTATACGGTTTATTGCCTAAGCAAGGGGTTGGACTAGAAGATCTCCAATGTCCCTTCCAACTCTGCTGTTCTATTCTATTCTATTCTATTCTATTCTATTCTATTCTATTCTATTCTATTCTATTCTATTCTATTCTATTCTATTCTATTCTATTCTTGTTTTTTGGGGTGGGTTTTGTTTTTTTTTGCTATTTTTCAATTGGATCCTACAAGATGTAGTGAAATGCAGTAAAGAACTTTCCCTCTCAAGGAAATTTTTAGGATGCATCAATAGAAATAGGAAGAATGGGCACATTAATTCCTTAGATTCTTCATTAGGGACATGCTGGATAGAAGGCCTGAAGCGAAAAAGGTGCTTCAGATCCAGACTGCGTCTGCCGGCACTTCCTTTCCTGAGTTGCATGGTACAAAATATGGGTTTGAGTTAAGGAGCCTGCTCATCCTTGATCCTTGGTTGCATCTTGTTGGTACCACTTACATGTCTTGAGGTCATGTAGCTACATGCATGCTCAACAGAAAGCACAGCTGCTCTAAATAGGTGCTGGTAAGTGCGCCCATGCTTCTTCAGCTTCAAGCTAGATGATCCAAGAGGGGGATTGTCAAGTCATGTTATCATGGATGACTCCTGCCCTGATACATCGCCCTGCTGATTTTATTTTGCCGCACAGCAACAATGCATGACTCATTGTAGGATATGTATGGCTTGCAGGACTTAGGTGTTAAGGTGAGAATAAATCTCACAGAGGCGATGTAGATCTTTTCTTGGAATCCAGACAGTTAGAAAATAAAACCGAGATTAAAGTCTAATAGAAAAAAATTATTTCAGTACAAAAACAATAAATTCTGAATAGTTACATTCTTGCTAATTAAATGCGACCGTTCCGGTCAGAGCCAAACCACAAGAGAATAATGGAAAATCAGGAATGCACACATGCGCATAAGATCACATCACGTGTCCTGCTTGTATTGGAATGTACCATAATATTAGGATAGGGGTGCATCACCCTGCATATACATACAACTGACAATATTCACTACGTGACATTAGGCATATGCTTACTAGTTTAGTCCAGATGAAGATGCTGATTAAAATGTATATGCCGCCTGACTCCCAGCGATTCTGGGTGGTTCAAAACATTTATTTATTTATTTATTTATTTATTTTGTTATTCTTATATGCCGCCCAACTCCCGAGGGACTCGGGGCGGCTTACAGCAGGGAAAAATACAAGAATAAACAAAAAATTACATAAGATTTAAAAACAGATACAAATTTATTTAAAAAATAAGGAACACTAGAAAAACATAAAACCAATACAAAACAAACAACAAAAAAAAAAGCAGACAGCGGTTGTGTGTTTCTGTGGTCCCAATAGATGACATTGTTTAATTCATGGAACCTGAAGCGTACCAATCTTGTCAGATTGAGCTGGCCAGACAGATACTATATTTTATAAGACAAAATATGAAAAAGGTTTTCTCCCTTCTAGGCACCCCCTTCTTCCTCTGTTTTTTTCCCCTTTTCCTTTTAATGGACTGTGTATCTTCAGCTGTAGCATGGGAGACCTCAGCTATCCAAGGTTTGAAGGCCATTAACTAAAGCAAAGTTATAAGTTTAAGAGTTGCACCGATAATTAAATGAATTTAGGGATATAAGTTACCTGTCTGTTAACCGTAAGATGGATTGTGACTAGATACACTCAGGGAAGGGACAAGAGGGAGAAAAGGAAGTAGAGAAGGAAGGGAAGAAGGGGAGAGGAGGAAAGTAGGAAAGTGGGAGAGAAGGAGAAAGAAGGTAGAGGGAAGAGAGGGAGATAGAGGGAGGGGAGTGATATGACATAAAGAGGAAAACATGCGGGTAATAAAAGTATAAAAGGTACAAATTAGGATGTTGGTTTATGTTTTATTGAATAGAAATGTACAACTATGTGTATTTTATGAATTAAGGTATATATATGGATGTATAGTGGATAAAAACAATAAAAATTTCTTTAAAAAAAACTAAAGCAATGTACAAATTTACAGTATTAGCTCTGATGTTGTTCCTGGGATCTCTTCGAGCCATTCTTCCAGCTTAGGAGTCACAGCCCTAAGTGCTTCTACTAAAGAAAGAAGCATACATCAGATACTGTTAGGATCTGTCTTTGACCTTTGCCACTTGACTCCTACTGCATCCCAGTAAACGTCAACCCAGTGCAGAAATTAGACAACTAGGCAACCTGAACAAGAGAGCCCTTAATGACCCAACCAAGAAAGGTCAGATGAAAACTAGTGAATCCATCCTCCCAAACTTCTGTGGAAGCCCCAAGTCCCGATATACATCTTCATCCAGTTATGTCGCTACCAGGGACTCCCAACATACAATACAGTTAAAAACTTAGAAAGAAGCTTGTATATCTCACAGAGATATTCTGTCTTCTCACTACAGTACCTCCAGAAAATCAAAGACCTAATAATAGAAGAAAATGAGGTCATTGTTTCATTTGGTGTCACAGCACTCTTTCCATCCAAAGTCCCACAACTAGCAAAAGAATCCATGCCACTAAAGTGACCACTCAATCCACTACAGCACAACCAACACAAGCTATGAAAAGGATAATACTTCCATACATCAGAAACAACCAACAAGACTGTTACATCACACAATATCATCATAGCACACAAATCAACTACGGCACATCAGAATATTTTAAGCAAACCAAACGACCCACTAGCCCAAGAAGATAAAACAGGAGTAGAGAGAGTATAAGGACTCCAACACTACGTTGGACAGACAGACAGAAGACTAGCAGGGTTCAGTCATGAACACCAACATCAAGAAGTCAAAAGATACAACGGAAACCTCTTAGCTTTACCACACACGGACAGACTCAACCAGCTGTGAATCTCCTAAGCCAAGCTAAAAAAACACTAGCAAATTCCTAGAAGCTTGGCACTCTGACAGATCAGCCATCAGTAAACACATAAAGATAAACCACATTTAAACGCCAGTCAACAGTGACAATAAAAAAAACTAATAAGGAAACCAAAATACCAGAATACATCCTCTCCAGCAGCCAACACCCAAATAAGTAGGAATTAACACCAGACGAAGCAGAAAACAATACTCTAATCAAGCAAACAAACAAGTAGGAAAGTATATACTAATCAAAGAACTACAAAAGAGAAAGAGAAAGACACACACACACACACACACACACACACACACACACACATTTGCAGGGGAAGCTACTGTTTATAAACAGAGAGCAAACCCTACGCTCACTAAGACAGATGATGTTATGTAGTTGGGCATGAAAGCCAGCTGGGCGAGATTGGGCCAGTCATTCATTCTCTCTTAACCCAACCCACCTCCACAGGGTTGTTGTGAGAAAATAGGAGGAAGGAGTATTATTATGTTCATCGTCCTGAGTTATTTATAAAAATAATAAAGGCAGGATATAAGTAAATAGATGAATGCATAAATATTTACTCTGTTACAATCTTGTACATAACTCTATAATATAGAATGGAACCTATGATTAGAGAAACAGAAGGATTTTGTTATTTGGATTTAGAGGCAGTACATTCATTTTAAAGGGGGAAGGGATATAAGCATTTCTATCAGATTTAAGGAGCAATAGTGCATTTGGAAATTCTATTTTATATTAAGGCAAGCACAAAGGAAGCAAGTTTTCCAGAACTTTTCATTAGACGTGATAATTTATGTAAAGTTAGAAATGGGATGGAAAGAGATATAAAGTGCAAATTGTATTAATGTGTTTTCACTTATAGCCAACATTGCCTTTTTACCTTTGAACTTCATAATCTTACTGATGTAATCAAACTCACTTCATCACCCTTATTTGTTAAAGTTAGCCATCTTTATTTGCTAAAGACCTCCAGTGCTCCATACCAGCTAATAGCACATCCTCAAAAAGCATATTTTGCATTTGTGTTTTAGTGTCTGAAAAGGGAACCTCTTTTGTCCTGGTTTCAAGTCCTTCATGTTTCCAAGTAGAAAAAGAACCCGAAGCAATATAATTTTTTAAACCTATGGGAGGGCTTCAGCTTTTCCTGACCTGAGCAATTTCTGGATGTATTGACTTCAACTTGTTAAATCCTCCTGCCCCTCCTCCCAGCCAACATGGCTGATGCTGACAGTTTTGGAAATTGAAGTACATCCATCTGGATGATGCCCAGGTTGGGGTAGGGCCTTCTGTTTACTTTCCTGACTTATTAGAATGTACAGATCTTTTGAAAGTTTCCTAAAATCCTATGAGACATCCACAAAACAACATATCAACTATTTACTCCGTTTTATTCCCCTTATTTAACTGCATCCCTCTAGACCAGGGGTGTCAAATTCAAGGTCCAGATCTGGCCCGGCCTGCGGGGTGCTTAAATCTGGCCCACGGGGCCGGCCTGGAAATAGCAAAGGACTGGCCCACGGTGCCTCTGGCAGCCAAAACGGGGGGAGGGGGCACGCGCGCTTTGCCAGCCAAAATGCTAGCGCCCCCCCTCCATGCACCCGGTTTTCAGCCTAGACAGCTTCCTGCAGCACTCTGCTGGCCATTCTTTCTTTTCCAAAGAATCGGGAAGATGATCTAAGATATAGGTGGGGAAGCTTGCTTTCTGAACTCCGCAGTGTTTCAAGACCTGGTAGTCCAACTCATTATTTTTTATGAGGCCGTATGCACACTTGCTTCTGCTGGGATATTTGCCTTGCGGGAAAATACTAGGAAAAAAATTACATATGTATATAATATCAGGTTCCCCAGAGATCCAAGACCATACAACTCCTCCTGTCCTTTCCCTCTGAGCAAATATTTTCCAGAGCAACCATTTCTTATTTTCTCTCTCTTTAAAATAGATGGGGAGGGGGGAGTGAGGGAATAGCTCAGTCGCTGTTGGAGCTTTTAAACTGCTTATCTGTATGTATATATAGTTACTAACCACTTTCTACCTTTTCTCCTCTCCTTCCCCCTCACCCTTTTCTCATGCCTGTTTCTTCCCCTTCTCCTCTCCTTTTCCCCCTTCCTGCTCATCTCTTAGCCGGTCCCAGCATTGCAGTCCTCTCCGCAGCCAGTTCAGTACTCTCCAAGCTCCTGTCCCCAAGTCCTCCTGCCAGTCTCTCCACCCCAGCAGTACAATATGGTATTAAAAACCCTATATCTTCTTGCTGTCTTTTCTCTCTACATGTATTTCTGCTTTGCTTATCAGCATATATTGCATTGTACACCCAAACTGATCGTATCCACTGCTTTTGGAATCCTTTTAAAGCAAGTAAGGTAGAAGAGATGGATTTTTCTTGTAACATGGCATTAAACTATTTGTCAGCCTTACTAGGTAGAACAGACCAGGAAATGCAATCATTTGAACTATTTCTATGTTGAGATATGTTGTAAAGCTACATTAACAGAATCCTGCAAATCTGGAAGTATAATGAGCCATGGTGGCGCAGTGGTTAGAATGCAATACTGCAGGCTACTTCTGCTGACCGCCGGCTGACTGCAATTTGGCAGTTCGAATTTCCATCCTTCCGAGGTGGGTAAAATGAGGACCCAGATTGTTGGGGGCAATAGGCTGACTCTGTAAACCGCTTAGAGAGGGCTGTAAAGCACTATGAAGTGGTATTTAAGTCTGTGCTATTGCTATAATTCTCCCCCCCCCCTCCCATCATTTCCTTGAACACATAAGAAACTAGGAAGGGTCTCTCTGAGCCTCTTGCCTGCCCAATTATCTAACTGCAGGCTGTATTGTCTCTTATTTGATTGTTCCCTTGGCAGCATTATTTGACTTTTTCTGCCCAGGTCTTTCCCACATATTATTACACTACCGCACACTGCCACCACTATCTCTGGCTTCATTTTAAGACAGGGACCCCCAACCTCTGAGCCGTGGCCTAGTTCTGAACCGGGCCGCATAAGTAGTAGGTGAGTGTGTGTGTGTGTGCAGCTCTACTTGCATGAGCTGCGGGCACTTGCACTCAACGTGCGTGCCTGCCACTCACATGGAACCATTCCCTCTCCCCCTCCTGCTGGGATGCTAAACCAGAAAGGTTGGGGACCACTGCTTTAAGATCCTTTCAAGGTACAGCAATTGTTTGTAATGCAACAGGTACAAGCTTACTACATGGTTGCATGAGATCCAAATGTTATCTCTAGAAGGAGGTCATTATTGTGGTGATGGCGGTCATTTTAACTGCTGTTCTTTATTGCATTTATTGTATATCTATCCCATCTTTCCTTTGAAAGCTCAAGGGGCCACAAATGGGATCTTCCCCAGCTTTTTCTCCCCAGCAGTAATCTTGAGATGTAGGTTGCAGGGAAAGGAGGATTCACACAGTGAGCTCCATGGTTCATTGAGAACTTGAACGCTGGTACCTTGGTACCAAATACCTTAACCATTTTCTATACCACGTTATCATAGCTTTGAAAGTAAGATGTAAGTCTCAAACCAGCACGCCCTCTGTGTTTTTCTATATTGATTTAAAAAAAAACCCAAGTTATTTGTTTATTTAAATTTGTTATAACTGCCCAACTCTGACGGACTCTGGACATTGCTGTGATGATGTGAGTGCCTGTAACATCACAGAGGACAGATAACCAGAGTCTACCTTCCCATCCTTGCCATGGTTTTCATTGCCTCTCCACCCTGGTTCCTGCGCAGGATTATAAGAGTGAACGCTATGTCTGCCTTTTGCTAGAGAAATGAAAGGAGCAGCTCTAAAGAACACAGAGCTGTAAATTTCTTAAATTTTGCCAGTCTCTCTTTAAAAAGAAAAAAGCAGGAATAAATGACGAGTGAGACCAGAAAGAGAACATGTTTAGATATTTGGGGAGGTTTTGCTTGTTTTTCCATCTGATGAGACAAGGCTTCCTCAACTCAGTGTTGAATAGCCCTCTCTTCTACTAAAGTGTGTTTAAAATGATTTTTTATGAGTTAACCTTTGCAGGATTGCTCTGTAAAAGCTGGAAATGCTTTCCCAAGTCTACCTGCAACAAATACCTTTTTTTTGGTCACCCGGTGTGCATTCAGAAACTGCCCTCAATCCCACCTCTCAATTGTGTCCCTGTGATGGCATAAGTTCAAAGGTCTGTTGGCTGAAACAAGATCCTGCAGTGAAAGAAATATAGGAAAAAAGCCTGAAAAGAAACGGGACTCATTCAAACTGAATCTTGCTGTAGGCTCTTTACAGGATGCTGCTCAATTCTGCTTAAATTCCCTTTTAGCAGCTCCTCATATTAGATCCCCAAACTCCTTAACGACAGACATGCTAATGGCGATGCAATTACCTGTATCCAGTGATGGCGAACCTTTTTTGATTCGCGTGCCAAAGGGGGGGGGAATGCAGGGGATCACGGGTGTGCGTGCCCACACTCATAATTCCATGCACCCCCGCACATGCATGCATGACCCCCCCCCCTGCTCCCAGCATGCAATAGCACGCCCATTTTTCGCTCTCCCCAGGCTCCAGAGCCTTTCTAGGAGCCTGGGGAGGGCAAAAACAACCTTCCCCACCCCCTCTGGAGGCTGGAAACAGCCTGTTTCCCAACTCCCAGTGGGCCCAGAAGGCCCAAAAATCAGCCGGCTGATGCACACATGCACGCCGGACCTGAGCTTGCTTGCCCACCGATATGGCTCCGCGTGCCACTTGTGGCACCCGTGCCATAGGTTCGCCATCACGGCCTGTATCCAAGGTAGCTGCCTAGTATTTTGCAAAAAAAACCACCTGGATATTTCAGCCGCCAGGTGGCACTCGTTCATCTTGTCTTCCTGATGAGGTTGTGCAAAATGGGTGACCTTTGCTTTCTCTCTTGCTTTGCTTATTAAATGGGCAGCAGTTTTTCACATGCCCATTTCTGAGGCAGATTGTGTATACAATACTACTAAAAGGAGTGATGGCTGGATAATCTTGCTTCACACTATTCTCACCCCCCAAAAGAAGCTTTTGTTTTCTGATGCTTTTCCCCAGGCTATAGCCGATCTGAGGACGTGAGAAGTAAGAGAATTGTAAAGACAATAATGGTTCATCGGTTGGGCAGATACAGGCATGATAAGAGTCCAAAGCTGCATTTCACTTTCCTCTTGTGTCCCCTGCTCCTCCACCCCAGTTCTCCCAAACACATACTGTGATAATATAGTGAATAGAGGTTCAGTAGGAATTTTAGATTAGCAAGCAGTTTACAGAGAAACTTGTTGGGTGAGAGGGAAACGGAGGCTATCATTTGCCACTGGAAATTGGTGGCTCTGCTCTTGCCCACAGCAATTTATCAGCAGGAAAAGCAGAAGCGCTTTAGCCAGTAGTAACTCCTCTTTGCCTGATTTTGTTTGCTTGGTTTGCAATCACAGAGAATGTTTAAAAAGAACATACTAAGAGGATTGGGCTGTTTCCAATGTTCCCTGAAAATGGCACGCAGCAGTTAGAAACTTCTGCACAGCGTTCTCTCATTACGTGCGTGGCCGCGCGGCCGCACAGCTTAGAGGGAACAGTGGCTGTTTCTAAAAGCTTGCTCAGGCAGATGATAACTAGATGTCCCAAACTCAGCGTCCATAATCCCCAAGTCAGGATTGCTAATGACCAGACTGGCCTAGAGGAATATGAGGTTGCATGTTCAGGGACACTTTACAGGTAGCCCTCGACTTACAACAGTTCATTTAGTGACCATTTAAGGTTACAACGGCACTGGAAAAGTGACTTAAGTTTTTCACACTTATGACCATTGCAGCATGCCCATGGTCATGTGATCAAAATTCAGAAGCTTGGCAACCGACTCGTATTTATGACAATTGCAGTGTCCTGGCGTCATGGGATCAACTGTTGCGACCTTCTGATAGGCAGAGTCAACAGGGAAGCCAAATTCCCTTTAACAACCATGTTACTAACTTAACAACTGCCATGGTTCACTTCACACCGGTGGCAAGAAAGGTGGTAAAAACGGGGCAGAAACCACTTAACAAATGTTTCGCTTATCAACATAAATTTTGGGGTCAATTGTCGTAAATCGAGGACTACCTTAAACATACATGTGTTTCAGTAATCCCCATGTACTTCTAAGTTTATTATGCCATCTTGAACCCAGCTTGCATAAAGTAATTTGACCTTACTTGGGTCAGAACTGAGTTTTGATTGTGCTCGTGGCTTGTAAATTGATACCGTTAAGATATTCATGAACTGGGAGAGCCAGTGGTAACAAGGTCAGCCAATGAATAGGCATAGCAACTGAGTCAGCCAATAGGAGCTAACCACTTCTGAGTCTGTGCAGAGAATCAAAACTGAATACTTAAGCTTAAGGCTGGGTGTGGCTCCAGTCTCCATTCTGTACTCTTCCACTCTGAACTCTGCTGAAATGAAACTAACTCTCCTGCTTGTGTTTACCTGTAACTGATTGAAGAAATAATCTGCTAATGGTATTGTAGATTCATCTGTTATTATGTTTATAAAGAAGTTATTGAATCCACCTGAATCAGTCATCTGTGTGCGCTTCTGGTTTTGATTTTGCAACAAACTTTAATAGATACTATAATCAATGGAAATGCTACAGCAGCAGCACCCCCCCCCCCAATATTTAGGGCACCAAGGACCGGTTCCTAACAGAGAGGTTTTTCTGTGGACCAGAGGGAGCCTGATTTTGCATGCTTCTTGCATCCCGCAGATGAGGCTTTGCTTGTTTGTTGAGCCCAGTTTCTGGCATGCCGTGGACTGGGTTCCGGTCCATGGACCAGGATTTGGGGACCCCTGTGCTACAGGTTGTTTGGAAATGTCTGTGACTGAAATCCTAGCCTACATCTATTATAGCTTAACTAAAACACTCTCTTTAACTGACAAAAGCTGTGATGAGCAATAGAAGTCAGTCTTTATAGTGGAGTCATAGCATAAAGAAAATTGAGGCTTGGAATCTTAAGAGGCATAAATGGTAAAGAGGCATAAATTAACAAATGAAATAAGGGGAAAACATGTTGTGGGGAAGAATGTAATAGCTCCAAAGACAGTACAGATACATAGATAAGTATGAACGAAAGGGCTAAAAGGCATGTCTGCACATACAAATTAGTGTCATCCAAGTTATTCAGAGTGTATATGAAAGTAGAAATTCAGGGACTGATAACGATTGTTTCTTAGCCTAATCCCTGGGAAAATGCTATTAGTCTTTTATACAAAAGGAAGGGTGGCAAGAGTGAAGACAATAAATACAGAGGCATTAGCTACTTAAAAGCACCTGAGAAGGTATTTGGTAGAATTTTGTTTGAAATGGAAAGAGAGGGGACAATGAGCCAAATTTAGTAACTGTGGTGCTGTGTTTATGCCAGGCAGGAGTCAATAGACCAGATGTTTACTTATCCTTCATTGAGAAATGTAAGAAATATAGTCAAGCATTTGAGAAAATAAATGGGATATTTAACCAAAGCTTCAGTATTAAGTAGACGGTAAGACCAATGTGTCCCTTTCGTTGTTTAGTTTTTGATAAATGTATAAAGGAATGTTTATTGGGCATGTTAGAAGTGTGTTGATTGGGGATGTGAATGTATGTGTATATTCATGTGCAGATCATTGACACTTGAAATGATTTGCAGCAAATGTTTAATGATATGATATTGTGAGGAATGTGGGGCCAAGCAGTTGTGAACAATGCAAGTTATATGTAAGTAGAACCCAAAAGCAAATAGGTGAATTTGTGTGCCTTGCCAGAAAACTTACTAAAAACGGAAAAAGTGAGAAATTTTAAGACGTGAAATACTGGTAGAATGATTTTGGAAATAAGTAAACAATAGGGGGGAAAGTGCATGATTTGTTCACATAAGGAGAATCAAGGAGGTTTGAAGGGCAGAATAAATTATATGGCAGAAGATGAAAGGACTGAGAAGATAGAGTGAACTGAGAAAGTCATAATTAGATGGAGAGGATAAAAATCCCGAGAAATAGGGTTTTTTTTAATTTTCTTATTTCATGCCTTTTAATTTCTCTGACTTATTATATTATATTCTCATTCCATGTGTTGTAAAGCATTACTTATTGTGACAGACATATCCGTGAACACACAGGTGTATCCCTTGAGTCTCATAAATCTTAATCTCTAATTGAAGACCAAATAACCTATTGCTCTCACAACATTTTAAGTTAATTCCCATCATTCCCACCAGCATGGAGAATTTCAAAGGACTGTATGTGTTATGGAGGCCATTAGGTAATAAACAACTGTGTTGCGTAGGAGCTGGTGTGATTCCTGCATATATGCCATAGTCTGACAAGGACAAAGTGTTAGCTATATATATATATGATGAAAGTTATTATTGGAAGTAGGTTCTTCTCTCAAACAAGCATAATAACTTGAAGGGATCACTGATGTCCAGTTGTCGGCTCCTCCTGCCTTCTTTTTCCAAACTTTACTGTTATTTGAACATAGGCAATAATTCCTTAAAATGACTCTCTCCTTCTCCAGATCAAGGTCTACCCATTTTACATGGTTTGCTGTGGTGGCCTGCCATCTATAAAAGTCATCTTCAAAAATGTGTTACTGCGGTGTTTTTTTTTTTTTTTAGCAAATGCTTAAAACACATTGTATAATTTAGGAATGCCCAAGTAGTCATTTAGCCTTCTTTGATCGTTTCTAGGTTGGACTCTTCATTTTCCCAGCTTATTCCCACAGTCGCAATGCAAATTCCAATATGGCATTTCGACTGTCAGTTGGCAAAAATGGAAGTATCATTTCCTCCTTGAGCACTTTGATGGTTTTAATTCAATGGTGTAGAAATGCTTATCTGAACTTCATTATTTTTCATTCTATTTTTCATTTTATTTATTTGTGGAGCTGAACAATAGTTCTTAAGTATGTCTGGTATAAAGGTTAGTATAGGATTGTCATATGGGGTAATGAATCAAGGTGCTAAAGTGGCACTGTTGGATTTTCTCTTTCCCTTTCTCCTCTTCCCACCAACTTGGTGCATGTGATTTTCTCATTCAGCCTTCAGAAAAAGGGCTCGTATCCCTGCTAACTGGTGTGCTTTGCTGGTGCCTTGATGCTGTTTTCACACTGCTGGCGGGTGGTGCTGGCACTCTGTGCATGCTAATGGAAACAACCCCAGGCCCAGTTTTTCTACTTAATTTTGTTTTGTCATTTGTTTGGCTACAGGCTGATGAGCTCAGCAACCCCTTTGGACAGATCAGCCTCAGCCGCCAAGGATCCACTGAAGCCCCTGATCCGTCCTCCGCCATGTTCCAGCAGCCAATCATGTCCCAGCATCCTCAGCAGACAGGATTCATCATGGCTTCCCCAGGACAGCCAATCACTGCCTCAAACTATTCTGCCTCAGGGCACACGGCGCCAGCCCAGCAGGTCCTCCAACCCCAGAGCTATATGCAGCCTCCACAGCAGGTAAGTAACAGCACCGGGTGTAAAGGTAGCGCTTCAATCGGACTGTCTTCTGCTATGGTTTTCTTAGGATATAGAGCAGAATGGTACAGTCCACCAGTCCACCATTATAGCACAAAGGGGCAGTTGTAGCTCCCAACTGTCGGCCTTGAATTAAAATTGGGAGAAACCACTACGTGTTTGGGGGAATCAAGTTCAAGGGACAATGTGTATTACGGTTATCTGTGTGAAAATAAAAAAACTATTATACAAAGATATTTAAAATAATGGGAGGGGAATATACGCCACTATTTTTTTTTCTAAGCGAATTGATCCAAGGGAATTGTAAGAGAATTCATGTAACATCATCACAAGACAGATTAGAACAGTATGGTCTCAATTTGTGATAAACATTGATTGTAGAAAAAAAATTGAAAGTTTTGAAATGACATGCATACTAAGCCATCATACTGTTGTTCCCTTTTAGGTTAGCAGTATTATGCAAAGTACAAGAACAGAGTAAAAATAGTAAGCAAAAGGAATGAAGGGAAGGGAAGGGAAAGAAGGAAAGGGAAGGAAAGGAAAGGAATCAAATCCCTTTTAAGGAGTCTAAAAAGGAATTAAGACATGTAAAAAAAAGAGAGAGAGAAGGAAACACAGTTACATCTATGTTGATGAAAATTCCAGAAACCATTCACTATATCTCTCCATACATTTCTAGACTCATAGACCATCCTTGCTCCTTGCCACAGCTATACATGGCTTATGTTATATTTTGTACTTTTTAACCAGTTCCTTTTTGAGGCTCTTATTAACTCCATCCAACTATGCTTTTATTGGACCTTCCCTTTCTCTCATCAGTCCATTCACTCTTACATCTTAGACCTGATTTGATCCTCATTAGTTTTTTTCTACCTGACTACTTCCATCACCAGTTTTTCATACTGGTTACTAATTGTATTCAGTCCACATTAAATTAATCCATTCATTCTTGATCCCATCTAGATCTTCTTGATTTACCATACATTTCTTTAGTAATCCATTTTCATTACATTACATTACATTCAACTTATATGTATCATACCTCTCACTTGCATGCCACAAACTGCAAAGACACACTCATACAGAGCCATTTTGACTTTTTAAAAATAAATATTCATTTGTTGCAACAGATCACATGTTACCTACTACCTTTTCTGTCAGCA